>OY728141.1:1017569091-1018169091 GCA_963277665.1 Viscum album
GAGTACGTCATAATGAAGAGTATTGAAAGCAAACTATGCCAGAATACAAGGCCACTAAAAACAAGAGTCATAAAACTACAAAGTCCGACCTAAAATCACAAAGCGGTAATGGGACTACACCTTTTAGCTATAGGAATACCTCGGCCTATAGGGAAACTCTAAATGATCGGTCCTATCCTAGTCCACCTTGGACTCTGTCAAAAGGATGCTTGTCTACACAGGACATGACACATGCAGACAAATCCCATGCTGGGATGAGTATAACAATAATCAGTAGAGGACCCCGAAAACCACAATGAAATATTCCAAAGAGAGGTACAATCATATCTACATAGTATATGTCTACTAGTAATATTACATGTGAACACAAACTAGATATACTCAAAACCCAAACCCATAGTCTAGAGACAAGTCACACAACTGCTTTCCCCCACTTAGGATTCAGTTTGAAGATTCCACAAAACACTTGTCTAGCGGAACTCACTCCACTAGACTGATAGCTCTGATGACATCCATTCGAGAAGTACTGTCTGTCCGAGAAATGTCCTGAGATATATAAACACTCATTTAAGGTGAACACACTCCTGAGTGGGGAAATATCTCGATACACAGTTGAGGATCACTGTTATGGCCTTGGAGGATACGACAAGTCATCCAGATTTAGCTACTAGGTAGAGGGTCACCTCCCTATGAGAATAGTAATATCGATACCTAAATCTACCTAGGATAAAAAATAGATAGAGGATCTCACTCTGGGCCTCTTGAAGAGATACCTGACTTTATCTCAGAATGTCCTGGTGAAAGGATCATACTCCAAACAAAGGAAACGATACCTGAAATTATGGGGAATGAGAAAAAGGGTAAATAACCAAAATGAAGAATTTCCAAGATATGGTGGATAAGAAAATCATGCCATGTACTGAAAAGTACATAGTGTGTAGATGTGTCCCATGCCATGTCTTCGGACCCTGGGTACTGCCTGTGTACAACGTCTCGTGTCACAGGGCCTGTTTTATAAAAAGGTCAGCACACAAAGTGTAGTATAGATCACACACCATGTCCGAGTAATTGGGGTCATCTCTATTTACGAATTCATGTGCTTGTACATGACTTTATCCTATGTGTTCCATCATGTGTAACTGGTACATGCAGTATCCCATGTAGTTGGCCAGGTCTGGTCATTTGGTGGTGTACACGGCCATGTACTCTAACCTGTGTTTGTGTGTAGCCCGAGATACACACTCAGTCCCAGGTAAGGACCCACATACCGTGTTATTTAGAGATCATTTATTGTCATCGCTTCATGCATCATGGAACCCTAGACACTACGAAGCCAGTCCCAGAGGGGCATGATCATTGGGATACATGTCGTGTTATTTGGGAATATCCAAAAAACACAGTTCATCATCCGACAGTCCGAGGGATGCATCATTCTTCGATATGGCTACCTGATCACCATGAAAATCATGTTTTTTGGTTTTAACAACACCACTTAGACGATTCCATTGGATTCAGACCTCCTATCGGCTCTGAAAACACGTATCAATCCACCCGGGCGAAGAACTCTCGATGAACAATCCCTCTCGATCTGGTATAATTCATCGTCTGCAAATGTTTTCATGCCACTGCTAGGTCGTTTCAATGTCAGATATTCAATTTTGATCATTTTGTTTCATAATGGGTGTGCATCAATCTGTTGTTCGTCACCCCGAGAAGAACGCGAAGAACAAGAGTAAAATAAGGGAAGAAATAAAAAAGCAAATCGAGGAATGAACCTCTGTCATTGTTCATAAAATCATTGATCTACTTCAGCTAGTAGGATCAAATGAATAAGAATCAAAACAACCAAAAATTATCTATCTTGGATTAATTCCCTAATATCAACCCAATAAAACCCTTCCGCATGAACATACGATCTGGGAATCGACCTATTCTTTGGTTGATCCACGTTCGTCATTTAATCAAAGAATGAGGAAGAATTAAATCAAAATAACAAAACCCTACCTCTGTCATTGAAAAAGAGGGTGATCGTTTGTCAGTCAGGAATCAATGTCATTGCACAAAGATCCATGCATCGTCTTTCATCAGAACCTGTCAAAAATCCTCCTAGGATGGCTCCTCTCCAATGTTCTAGAGGATTCTAGGGGAAAACTCTAGGGTTATGAGTCTAAATCTAGTATCCTTCTCATTTAATGAAAATAAGAATTTTTTAATTATGGAAACAATTTAATATAAATTGAATTATAAATTTATTTTATTTCTTATAAAATGTTTCCTCTAAAACGCCCAAAAACAAACTTTTGCAGCTAAACACACCGGTAGATGTTAGGCGATGCCTAAGGTAAAATAATTACCCTGAATGCAACTAAGAAATCATATTTATAATCTGGGAACCCATGTATATGTTATTCTCCTTTTACAAGAAAACATCCCACATGCACTGTTTAATTTTTTTGTTTTATTTCAAACATTTATTCCAGGCACTCTGGGCCCTAGAATCACACGGCGTTAAAAGGGTCTGGTCTAGAAATAATTAAAAATAATATTTAAAAATAATACAAAAAAAATAAATGAAATTACATTCTCCCTAACTTGGGATTTAAATCCAGGAAATCCCAAAACAAAAGGATACTCCAATGGTTGTGGGTACTGGGGACGGATCTGAGCCTCCCACTCCCATGTGATCTCCTGACGATTCTCATACTAACACCATACATGAACCAAGGGAATCGATCACCCATGAAGGATCCTCTCATGTCGATCCTCGATATTTACTAGGTAATCAAAAAATGTCGCCCCATCCTAGATTCCATCTCACCCTAGTTGATGACGTGCGACGGGTCATGCATGTACCTCCTCAACTATGACACATGGAAGACATCCTATTCCTGACGAAACTATGGTGGTAGATCAAGGAGGTATTCCTCCTTTTCAACTCTATGTAGTATCTGGAATGTTATAATGAACCTCGGATATATCTTGTCACCTCGGCTAAATATCTATAACCCTCGTCGATGTGAGACCCCAAGAAAGACATGGTCTCCCTCCTCAAACTCCAGAGGTCTCTGTCGTCTATCATCATAAGAAATTCGATAGTTTTGTGTAGTATTCATCTTCTCCCAGATGATATGAACCTTCTTAAGGGTATATTGCACCAACTATGGACCCCTAAGTGCTGACTCATTGGGGTCGGTCCAGCAAAGCGGTGACCGCTAGTGTCTCCCATATAAAGCCTCAAATGGTTCCATACCAATGGTAGAGTGGTATATGTTATTGTATGAAAACACTAAAAGTGGTAGGTAGTACTCCCAACTATGACAAAAGTCCAGGATATATGCCCCCAAAATATCCTACAGAACCCAAATTGTCCTCCCCATCCTACCATCGGTCTGGAGATGCAATGCCATGCCCAAGTGTAGCTGAGTCATAAATTTCTCCTGCAATTCCTTTCACAACCAGGATGTCAAGCGAGCATCTCGATCCAAGACTATTGTCGAAGAGACACCTTGAAGACTAACTATATCTTGCACGTAGAGGAGTCCCATGATCTATATGAAAATCTTCTCAATGATAGCTAGGATGTGGGATGACATGGTGAGTCCTTCAACGATCGCCCAGATGGAATCATGCCCCTTAGATGTTCTCAGCAATACTATTATGAATTCCATCGATATTCCATCCCACATGCACTCTAGAACTTCAAGGGGGTGTCATAATTCCATTATAATGTAGTGCCTAGACTTCACCTTCTAGCACATAAGTTATCGAGAAATGAACTCTGTTACTGCCTTGTTTGTGCCTGACCACTAGAACAATCGTAAAAGATCCTTGGACATCTTCACCACTCTAGGATGTATGGACAAGAGGGATGTATGAAACACACTCAAGACCTCCTCCCATGACACCACAGGTAAAAAAATTCATCCTTTGAAAATAATTATGTGATCCCAACCCTGTGAATATCCATCAGGAGAATATCATGTGGATAACTAAGCACGAAGAGCCCCATAGTTGACATCCCCTAGATGTGCCTCCCTAAATTACTGTAAGTGTAGAGGGTTGAAAACCATCAACTGTAGGTAATCTACATCCTCTCTATCCATAAAGGATAACTGCAATGTGGATAACTGCTCTATCTCCCCACTCAATAGATGCAAGCTCAACCTTCTACTGAGAGCATCTTTCACCTTGTTCTCCTTCTTAGGAGTATAGATGATCTCAAAAACATTGTACTAGAGGAAATATACCCAATTCCTCTAACTCAGATTCAAAACCTTATGTGAGAAGATGTACTTGTGGATCTTGTGGTCAGAGTAGATGTTGAAGCTCTCACTCATACGGTAGTGTCTCTACATCTCCAACACAAAGACTACTGCTGCCAACTCGAGATCATGTGTCGCATAGTTCTACTCATGTGGCCTATGCTGGCGTGAACCATAAGAAATCACTTCCTATCTCTGAATCAGGACATAACCAAGACCTATCCCCGATGCATCATATAAAACTACATACTCGACAGCCTCCTTTGGTAATCTCAAGATCGGGGCACTCGTCAATATCTACCTCAATTGCCCGAATGCCTATTGGAACATCTCTGTCCACATGAAGGGTTTCCCCTTCATAGTTAAGGCTATTAGCAGTTCTAATATTCGGGAGAAATCAGGAATGAATCTCTGGTAATGTCCTTCCATCCAAACGAAGCTCCGCACCTCCGTCATGATCTAAGGTGGATCACATTCTAACACTACCACCACCATTTCTAGGTCCATTACTACTCCATATATAGAAATGATATGTCCCAGAATGTTGACCTCTCGAATCTAGAACTAGCACTTCGAGAGCATCCCATAATGTTGGTGCTCTCAGAGTTCATCTAGAACCATGAACACTACAAGGGTGTTTTTGATGCCAAAAGGCATCACCAAGTACTCATAGTGACCATAGAGGCATCTAAAAGCTGTCTTTAGTATATCCTTGTCCCGTACACATAACCGTTGGCATCCTGACAAATGGATAAACATTGAGAACAACTATACCTCCTCTCAGTTGGTCAAAGAGATCATCGATCCTCGATAGTGGATACTTCTCCCTCATCGTCACCTAGTTTAGGTGCCGGTAATCCACGTACAACATCAAAATCCCATCTGCCTTCTTGGATAACAAGACTGGGGCCACCTAGGGTAAAAAATTAGTTCTTAAGGAACCCTGTCTCTACAGATCCTCCAACTACACCCTCATCTTGAAAAGCTCTGTGGTATCCATCCAATATGCTGGTGAGAGAATTGGTGATGTCCCAGGGTGTAATTTGATGTAGAAGTCGATTTCCCGGTGGGGAGGTAGACCTCGAACATCTTCAAGAAAGACTTCCTCATACTCCACCACTAATGCTGGAAACTAGAAGCTCACAATATCCACTACTCTGAGGGTAAGGATAGCCATATCATGAGTTATCGACTGAACCCTCATATGCATTAGTCCATTCTATACTGCATGGGTCTCCCTTTCACCGAAAAAAGGAATCCTCATCCCATCATTGCAGCCACACCACACTCTTCACCTAAAACAGTAAACTAGGCATAGACCAAGGATAACCAATCAATACCAATAATGACTTAGTAAGGACACGATGCTGCCACTAAGAGATTCCAACCGAATCTCTCACATCCAAAGGTAAAAAAATAGTGTCTGCAAAGGTGTGTGATCATAGAGCCTCCTCTTGTAGGTGTCTCAAGGCGTAAGGATCTAGTCAACATCTCTACAAGAATCTTATGGTTTTACACCAGACATGTGGAAAGGAAGGAATGACTGGAACATGTGTTTATATGTATTGATGCTAAGGTAGATAAGACACAGATCGTACCTCGGATCATCCCTAGAGTCCCGAGATCGTACTCCTTGATTGAATGCAGTTGTCCCCACCCATGTCCCCCAGCTCCTTGAGCCTAGTGTGGACCTAATGGGGGTGGTGGTGGAAGTAGATCGAAGCATCTTCCACAACCTAAAGCTCTATTTACTCTGCTGCCACGTCAGCTACCTTGTAGGTATGTCTTCTCCACTCTCTGCCTCTACCTCAATGGTCCATCCATCTTATCCCTTCCAGCGGCTCAATGTGTCGGAAAATATATAATGAGATGTCCCCTACTGTATCAATAGTAGAATCACATCTCCCTTGGCTAATTGGATCCATATTGAGAGACCTGGACTATTGATACGTTATCCTAGGTCCTCCTATGATGTCTCCCACATCCTGATCCCTGTGCCTGATGTTGGATCCTTACTGACGAGGTCTCCGCACCTATGTTCCTACTGCTAACTGCCATTGGCTATCTCTAATCGACCTAGAAGCTCTCGATCACCAAGGTCCACTTGATCACACCAGCATATGTCGATATGCATGGAGGTATGACAGTAGCTCAGATGTCCCATTGTAGACCTCAATCGATGTTCCAAGATCTGATGAACTGATCCCTAACCATATTCGTCAAATATCTGGTGAGGTTGGTGAACCTCAATGAATAGTCATCCATCGTCAAATTGCTCTGCTGGTGCTGAAGAAGCACCTGGATACACACTGATCTAAGTGTAATCGGTGAGAAATCCCCCATAAAGAGTCACACAGACTCTTTCCATGAAAGTGTTTCCTCATAGTGAGTTTGTCTGGTCAGACTCCAACATCTTTCGGTTTATCCCGGAAGAAGGCTTGCTCTTAGGATCACCATCTGGTCTGTCGGTGTCCTCATGAGATGGAAAACATTGATCACTACCTCAAGCCAATCCTCAACTGCATGAGGGTCGAGGTGGCCTCAGATCCTAAGGGGACCCTTTCTCTGAAACTCGTGGTGTGTACTCAACCTTCTCCCCTCGTTGGTCGGTACTACTGATACCAAGGGCTGCTCCACTGGTTGTGGTATATCGCGTACACCACCTAGAGGTAACTACTAGGGAACCAGACCATGTATCGAATCATCATAACTCAGGGGTTCATCCTCATGATCATGCTGATGAATCCTAGTGGGTATGGGTTGCAGGGGCATCCAATAAGGAAACAAGATGTACCATGGTTAACGAGTATATATCGATAGCTGAAACAAAGACATAGAAAAAAACCCATTCTTATATGATTCATATACCATTATTTTACTTCCATGTAACTAGTGTTTTCATGTACCGTGTCGAAAAGCATGTTATCAAATTCCAGGTGTATGGATATGTCAACTTCCCACACCAACATTAGAGTCTCTAGCTTGAAATTCGTACACAAAACACTTAACACTGTTTCCACAAACCAATCTCACTAACTCTTGCATCTAAGGTAGAAAATACCACCTCTAATACCACTATAGCATGACCCTTCCCAGTGGGGACCCCTCCATGACTCCTCAAGCCCGCCTCCAATAGGCTAGGGGCTGGTACCTAGCACCGAGTAGGCATATTACTAACATGGGAGGAATCACCTATGTACATGTACACACACACATATCCAAGCCCAGAAATGATGACATGTATGAAAATTAACTAAAGAACCAAATTCATGCATACAACTACACACAAGAAACAGAGTATGATAGAATGTAGTGTACTGAACATAAACTGGGCCAAAATACAATCCCACCAAAAGAAAGAGTCTGAAAACTAAAAAGTCTAACCTGTAAAAAAAGAGGTACTGGGACTACTGCTCGTAGCCATAGGAACTCCTCGGCCTGTAGGGAACTTAGAAATATCGGTTCTATTGTGGTCCGCCTTGGACTCTGCAAAAGGATGCTCATCTACACAAGACATGATAGGTGCATGAAAAGCCTTTGTAGGTGTGAGTATAACAATACTCATTAGAGGACCCCGAAATCCACGAATAAAACCACAAAGGATAATTACAATTAGCTCTACATAGTATTTGTCTACTGAAAATATAATAGGTGAACACAAACTAGATATGCTCAATAATGATACCCAGGGTCTAGAGACATGTGACACAGCTACTTTCCCCCGCTAGGGATTCAGTTTGAATATTCCATGAATCACAGTTCCAGGAGAACTCACTCTACATTTTTGATAGGTCTGATGACATCTGTCTAGGAAGAACTGTCTATCGGGAAAAGTCACAAGAGATAGATACACTCATTCCTAGATAACACACTCCTGAGTGGGGAAAGATCTGGACACATAGATGAGGATCCCTGCCAGGGCCTCAGTAGATACCGCGACTCATCCAGATTCACCTACTAGGTAGAGGATCAGGGCCCTGTGGGAATAGTCATGATGATACCTGAATCTACCTAGGGTCAAGAATGGATAAAGGATCTCGCTTTGGGCGTCTCCGAGGGATACATCACTCTATCTCAGAAAGTGATGCTGAAAGGATCATACTCTTGAAAATGGAAATGATACCAAACCTTCATGGGAACGAGAAAAATGGGAACTATCCCAATCGACACATGTCCAAGGTACGATGGACAAGAAGATCAAGCAATGTACTGAAATGTACATGGCTTGTAGAAATGTCACACACTGTGTCTTCTGACCTTGGGTACTTCCCAAGTACAACAACTCGCGTCGCAAGTCTTATCATCTAGAAAGGTCATTACACCGCATGTAGTATAGATTATAATCCATGTCTGAGTAACTGGGGTTGGCTCTATGTATGTTTCCATGCGACCGTACATGGATTTATCCCATGTGTGCCATTCCGTGTAACCGTTACACGGGGTAACCCATGTAGCTGGCCTGGTCCGGCCGTGTGGTGGAATACACGGTCGTGTACTCTATCCATTGTATGTGTATCGCTGGAGATACATGTTGAGTTCTATGTAAGGACCCACATGACAAGTTATTCGAAGAACAAATATTTTCATCAATTCATGCATCACAGAACCATAACATCCGCTATTATTCTCCCATATGGCGTTTTCTTAGGGATGCATGACATGTTCTTCAGGAATTTCCAGAAAATGTAGTTCTTCGTCTCACGCTCATGGGGATGTTTATTTATTTATTCTGGCTTCCTGATAACCATGAAACTCAACTGTTTTTGTCACCCCAACACCATGTAACTGATTTCATTGGTTTCAGTCCTCCGATCGAATCCGAAAACGTGTATCAATCCACCCGTGTGAATAACGCTCGAAGAACGATCTCTCCCAATCCGATCAGATTTATCATGTACCATCATCATCATACATCCAATAGGTCAATTCATTGTCAGATATTAATTTTGGGATCGTTTCATTATATAACAGGTGCACAACGATCCATTGTTTTTTTCCGAGCGAAGAACACAAGTAAAAAAGGGAGAATAAATCCAAAAGCAAATAGAGGAATGAACCTCCACCATTGTTCGTCATGGTGTTGATCCTCTCCCATTAGTATTACCCTATGGAGAAAAATAAAAACAACCATAAATAATATTTCATGGATTAATTCCCTAAGATCAACCCAATAAAAACCCTCCCGCAAGAACGTATGATCCACGAATCAACTTGTTCATGTGTTGATCCACATTTATTGTTTAATATAAGAACGCGGAAGAATTAAATCAAAATAACAAACACCTACCTATTTAATCGATGAAGAGGGAGATCTATCATCTGTCGATATTCGATCTCACTGTGCAATGATTCACATGTCGTGGTTCATCAGTGCCCGTCAAAAATCCTCTAAGGTTAGCTCCCCTCCAAAGCTCCAGAAGATTCTAGGGGAAAACTACAGGGTTATGATTCTAACCCTAGGCTTCATATCATTTAATGAAAATTAGAATCATTTCATTATGGAAACATTTTAATGTAAAATATATTATTAATTTTTTTTCTTCTAAAATATTTCCTCTAAAACGCCAAAAAACTAACTTTTGTAGCAAAACCGCGCTGGTCGATGTTAGACCCCACCTAAGGTAAACTAATGCTATGAATGCAGCAGTTCCCTCAAATTTCAAATATAGAAACCCGTTTATAAATCATTCATATTTTACAAGAAAAACTCCCATGCATGCTGTTTAAAATTTTTAATTTATTTCAAACATTTATTCGGGGCACTCCGGGCCTCGGAATCGCACGTCCTAAAAGGGTCTTCTAACGAAATAATTCCATATAATATTTAAAAATAATACACAGAAATTATGAGACATTACACACCCCCCTAGACACCCCATGGACACCCCCACTCCCATGGGCAGCCACCCCCACCCCCTGGACACCACCCCACCCCTTGGGTAGTCCCCATCCCCTGGACCACCCCACCCCCTTGGACACCACCCCTCCCCCTGGAACCCCCATCCCCCACCACTAGATAACCCACTCCTCTAGAAAACCACCCCTGAAAACCCCCCACAACCCACTGGACACCACCCAAAACCCACTGGACACCCCCATCCCCCTGGACACCCCCACCCCCTAGACGCCCCTACCCCCTTCGACGGCCACCCCAAACCCCTAAACATCCCCTCCAACCCCCTGAATTATAAATTTAATTCTTTATGTACTTAACTAACTTATGAATTGTGTGTTAATGGTGTATGGGTATACTTGTTGTATGGGTATACTTGTTGTATGGGTATAATTGTGGTAAATACCTAATGAATTATGTGTTAATTCTATAGGTTTGTAGTGGGTAATTAAATGCAGAATTGGAGGTATTCATAATTCTGTATGAATTATGTGTTTAATGAATTCTGTATGAATTCATACCAATTTCCATATGTATTATGTAGGTATTGAAAATTGTGTTGGTATTCTGCAGATATTTAGAATGGACCTCCCCCACAACCCCCTGTATGTATTCTATTGTTTATCAATTATATAGGTCTGTCAGTGGAATTTCTGTAGGTGCATAAGGGGAGGCCAGCAATCCGGCTTGTTGCTGCATGTACAAAAAGGATAAGCCAATGCTTTACAACCGTTGGCATATGTGTAAAATGAGAGCTTATACCAACTGTTTTATGTAAAATTTTGGTATGAGTGTATGCCATCGGTTTTTAAACTAGTGGAATAGATAATTTTATTTGATAGTTACAAACATTTTGTGGGAAACCATTGGTAAAAGTCTACCCCAATGGTTTTGTAAACAGTTGGTATAGAGATGATTTTTGACATTTATACAATTTTTTATGGGAAATGTTGGTATATACTCAATTTTATATACAAATCCCAATGTTTCTCATAGAAAAATTGTGTATTTATATCCCTACGACTCATGAACAAATGATTTCGACAACCGTTGTTATAGTTTATACCAATGAGTTTCCAGCCTTTACCAATGGTTTTAGACAATTGGTATAGATAAAATTTTCAATAATGAAGTATAATTCATTATGTTCATAACCAATATATTAAATAAATTATTGAACATTATGAATGGTAAATTAAAACAAATTTTTTTTCTATTTACTTTTCATAATGGGGAATTAAAGACCGTTTAACCCGTCACATGTTTGTGGTTCTGAAGTTGTTAAATTTTTCCAAATCATGTTTTACAGCACTCTTCATCAGAACATGACTCATAGTTTCTCTTCCATATACATGTTTTCCAAAATGGAATAGTACTATGTGTTTTCTTGGGTGACCTTTGTACTTTTATTTCTTTCTTTAAAAGTGATATATTTATTCACCCATTTTATGTTGTGGGAATTTCAATAAAATTTTCAATCCCAATTTTCAAATTGTGAGGATGCAATTTCCAAACAAGGGGAAGGATATAATTACTCATGTATTTATAGAAAAATACCTTTTGATTTAAATTAATACTTATGAATAAGATATTAATTAAATGTTAAAGGGTATGATTTTTTAGATAGTGTACTCAACACGCAAAAAGGGATTCTTTGAAATCTATTCTGCACACAAATTTGAGTTATACTGAAAAATTATATATTAATAATATTATTTTAAATGGTATTTAACGCATAGTCGTTTTAATTTTGGGAATGAAAATATCTAACAATATTATGATTACACATGTTTGTTAAATGTATTTACATTTATCCAATAAATTTTTGAGTCTTAAAATAAGAATAAATCCAATTTTAGGTATGTAATACGCTAATATTCATTACATGGTTAATTTAACGCCATTTTCTGTCGAACAATTTTTAAATATATTTTTTCACTTTTATATGTTGCTTTTAACAATATAAATTTCTTCTTTGGAATAGGGATATCAAAATTTACTTTGGATAAATTTTTGTTATTTTTTTGATAAACTTCATTATTTAATGTATAAAGAAAAATACTACACTTTATGTCAAAATAGTCTATTCATCTAGTTTATAAATATGAAATTATTGACTTTTTAATATATTTTAATGTTTAATTAGATTATATTTTTATCATTTAATCCAATTTGTGTCATTTTATGTAATTTCACATTGAAACTGGACATAAAAAAATGTAAATCTCATGGTAGATTTTACTTTTTAAAAACACGCTTCTTGGTTCTGAGAACGAGTATTAATTTTAAACTAATTTCTGAAACATCTTGGTTTCGAATAAGGAAAAATAGATTCTATATTTTGAATTATTAGGTACAAATTGTCTACAAATATAACATTTATTTTTAGACATTATAAACAATAACTTTAGAAAATACTTTATTTACCATGGTTAAAAGGTAAATCTGGTAAATAATGGTAAAAATAATATTATAATAATATTAAATTACCCTAAAACATGTAATCAACCTATTGGATGAGATATTTCATACCCCATGGAGACATATGTGTTTTAAAATGACATTCAATTACAATTAGTTTAATGTTATGGAAAATAGAACCTAAAAGAATATCTTTTACTAAAAAAATTAGTGTGGGGTTATATAAATGATCTCTTTGACTATAAATAGTCAATAAAAATATCCAATGAGTTCATAAATTATGGTTTTATATTTATTATTATTATATATTAAATAAATTTATTTATTTATGACACAATGATGATGTAGTGGTTGCTTCATTATCAAAGGATTGAA
This sequence comes from Viscum album, assembly GCA_963277665.1. Lineage (NCBI taxonomy): Eukaryota > Viridiplantae > Streptophyta > Magnoliopsida > Santalales > Viscaceae > Viscum > Viscum album. Next base: position 1,017,582,043 of record OY728141.1, read on the forward strand.
ATTAATGAGGTTATAAGTGTTAAAATAAATCTAATTTTGTTATTTTGATGTCATATATGAATTATTTTGATGATCTATACATTTTATATTTTTTAATGAATATTTCTAGAAGTAATCATGTTGTTATGGATTTTAAAAAAAGTCATTATATGAATACTATCAAAATTTACATTATTCATATTTTAAAATATAATATATTTTATTAATTATTATAAAATTTAAAAAAATCTATGATTCGGTTAAATAGTCATAATAAGTCTAAATTATATTTATTTAATCTTTAATAACATATTTTTCATGTCTTGGAAATTATTTTTATTCCCAAAATGTTAAATTATTGATAAAATGGTAGGAGTGAAAAAAGGGTTTAATAAAAAAGATAAGGATTAAAAATATGAAAAACCTGTATAATTCTTTTCAGATGATTTTATTTAAAATTATATTATTAGTATATCAAAAATAACTGAAATATGAATCATTTATAATGTAAATAAACTTTGTAATAAAATAATAATTCAAGATATTCATTGAGTGCCCCTCCTTCACCTTATAAATGGCCACCACCTCTAACCCTTACCCACACCTCTCAAGACCCCTTCGATTGTCCAAAATATTCCACAATAAGCTCCCAACACACCATTATTACATATAGAATCCTCACATTGGGCATAAGGCAATTCAACAAAGCCTTTTAGCTTTAATCCAAAGGAGTTACCCTATTTGTGGTAATGTATTCTCTCAAGCTCCTTTCATTTAATTTTGTTTATAAAAAACCATAACTCTATTTATTTAATTATTTTATAACAACCCCAGTCTCTTAAATATAATAGGTTGTTTTTATGATAATTATTATACTTACAATCACACACACTTCCGTCTAATGGGTATAAAACATACTATTTCTGTGGACGACGCACTACTGGCTCAGGAAATGATGATTGTTCAATTTTCTCCTACCACCTATCATGGTGGACATTATTATGATACTGTAATTATATATGATATTTATGATATTTAAGTTATCTCTATTCTTCTTTAATTATCATTTATAACATACCTTTATGCTTTTCATGTTGTATAAATACCATAATTTCTTTTGAGGATGTGTGGACTACCACCCCCTTAAATTGATGTGACCCGTTATTGCCATACATGGACCATATATGTAGAAACCCGTATCTTGATGTACATTAACATTACATTACTTTTGCGGAATACTTAGAACATAAAAAAAACACACACACAAGGATCGTAATAGTTTAGTGTCTTTGGAAACTCGGAACGTAATCTTCTAATCGTAGTGAAAGATCTTCAATATCTCCCATAAAGATATTCCCTTTTGTTTACCTAAAACCCTTCTTTATATCCTGGGGAAAAAACATAAAAGGGTGAGCTCAAATGCTCAGTAAGGGTACACAAAAGAAAGATCAATCACATCATATACATAAGAACATAGCTTTTGGAAATCTTAACCTGCAAAAGAGCTCATAATATCATAACATGGGATAAATCATAGAAGTGAAATGTAATCCCAATAATCATAACATAAAACATTAAACTTTGTGGCATACACGCTTAATCATAGAGAATCATTTCTTGTTAGTCAAGACTCATTGCCAAGACTATCTTAGTGGACAAAGTCCCTTTATGAACCGAGTCACTCTCGTTTCAGTCCTGTTTCACTGAACCGGTATAACCTACCATTCCAGCCATGTCTATCTCATTAGATATAAAATCTTTACCCAATGCATTGGAGGGAGATATAGGTCCCACCCATCTTATAATGAATCCTTTCTTATGTGTGCCACATAATCATAAACGATACATCATAGTGTAACCCAGGTAATAAAAATGGAATTCTTAAACAACATGACATCATAAAACAATTCATATATGATAAAGGAATTCATAAAAATATTTCCATCACAACATAATAAAATCCATGTAATAATAGGGTTAAAAATAGAACCCTATATTATCTTAGTTGGAAAATAATTTTGATAAAACACTTGAACTCCATTCTTGAGGAAAATATCCTTTCTTCTTCAAAAACACTTTTCTTTTCTTAACATGTCATACAATTATAAACTAAAAGAAGTTGATAAAAAAAAACTTGAAAACTTGTAAAGTAATCTTATTGGAAATAATGTTTTTAAAAATCCATTCATTCCATATAAGTTAAAAAAACATTCTTCGTACTTTTGTCAGAAAAGTCAAAAAAGTACCTCGTATGAAAAAAACGACAAAATATTCCTTTCATATCTTTTACTAAAAACTCACCGAAGGGTAAAATTGGATTTAAACAATTTTAGGTGGATGGAAATAATATTACATATTGAGGAAACATGGATGTGGATGATAAAATACACCCCAATAAATACCAAAGTATAAACAATCTCGGATAAAAATGAGATTGTGATATTTCCCTTACCTTAGGTCCGACTTGCTTTGTACGTGTCCGAAACTCCTGTATAATGATTTAAAAAATTTCATATACTTATTACGGAATCATATTCATTGTTATGATATCATATATGGTTCACTTATGAAATTATATTACCCGTTCTTTTTGTAAATTCCATGTTAAAGAGCGTTTTGGGTAAAATTGTTTCATTTGTCGCCCGTGTTTTGACTTGTAATTATTCATATGATTACTTAGATCATGATTACTTAATTCCAGAATAAAAAAAATGATATATATATATATATATTCATAATATACATATATATAATAAATCAGTAAATGGAGCGAAATACACCGTTCATGGAGACGGTAGTCCGTACGTACACATGAACGTTGTTTTCGTTTCCTTATTGAATTGAATGGAATTAAGTAGATGACATACATATAAATATAAATAAATACAGTATCATTATTATGTCATATATTTCATTAGTACTTATTATATATACTTTATAATCATTGATGAATGGTTAATCATTGAGAATGAATCTCATCGCGTCGTGGAGACGGTAGTCCGTACGTACGCACGAGCGATGATATCATTCCCATGGTCGTGGAATTGTGTTGAAGTGTTTGTATACTATTTAAGTATCAATATAACTTTATAATAATCATATATAGTTACTCATTAAACCATTATACCCATCCAATTAATGTGGTGGTGGAAAATAGATTACACCACGGCGTGGAGATGGTATTTCGTACGTACGCACGGGCGGTGATTTCCTTTTTCCGCGGGATGGATAGAAGGTTAATTAGAGTTGTTTCATATTTATAATAACATATCAGTATGTAAGTAATACTGATGTTATTACTTTATCATGAAACAAATAAAGAAGAAGAAGTTTAAGAAGAAAGAATTTGAAAAGATCGGTAATGGATATTACCTCTTCTTTGAAACGCCTCTTTGAATCCTCCACTTAGGGAACTAAGATTGGTCTTTGAAGAAGACGAGGACCTCTAGGATTATTCTAGGGAAGTGGATAAGGGATTTTGGAAGGGTTTGGCCGAGCTTGAGTGCTCAAATTGGTGTGAGGAGGAGGGGAAGGAGGTGCCCTTTTATAAGGGAGGAGAGGGGCACCTTAGGAATATCTCAAAATATTATTTTATATTAAAGTCAAAATCGGTTTATAATGGTTCCAAAGGGTCTTATTTCGAAGATAAAGTGGGGATGGGTCGAAATCCTATCAACCAATAGGATTTAGACATGTTTAGGTTATTATTTTAACCTTATCAATTAGATTTAACTCTAAGTTAAATAATTTAACTTTTACCGTGTCTTTTTGTTTTCTTACACTATATGGTTAATACACATACTATAACATGCCAAACGAATCCCAAATTGCTTATTATTAATATATATATCTTTATCTAAGTCATTTGGCCGAACCTTAGATTTTTAGGAATAAAATAACAATTAATAATATAATATTTTATTTAAAAACTATTTTGTGTCAATTTTGACACTATTTGATATATGATTTTTGTGAAAGTCATAATAGAATTATATGTTCGAAAAAAGTTGATTAAATAAACACTAATATATCATAGTAACCTATAAAATTAGTGGTATTCATAAAAAGTCTCAAATTACATTTATTTTGGTGTTTATAACATCAATTATGTCAATATTTCATTAATAAGATAATTACTGCATCATCATTGTGTCATAAATAAATTAAATTATTTAATGTCTAAAAATTATAAATAAAATAACATTATTTATGAAATCTTTTTATCTTTCTAATTAATATTTATAGTCGAATTTATCTTATGTATAACCCCATATTAAAAATTATTTACTTATTAAACTTTGATTTTAACTATTTTAACCCTTCTTTAAATAAATTAATAATAAATGTCCTAATCTAATCCAAGTGGGCCTAAATGTTAATATTTTACACTTAAGGTTATTTTTGGTCGAGATAAACTTGTTCAAAAGGATTAGGACATGTGTTATGGTAATATTAATATCATTTTTACCCTTAATTACCCTATTTACTTTTAACCGTGGTATATAAAAGTAAAAAGTTACTATTGACCAAAAATTATTTTCATCTCATTGAACCACATTTTACTTAATGACATCAACCGTGACTCTCGGATTTTTGAAATTCCATTCACAAAAGCGGTAAAATTAAGATTTATGAAAAAAATTAATTTTTTAACTACCACTTAGTAGTTTCACTATTCATCAAAAATTGAAGTTTTTCAGAAAAATGCCAAAATTTCATCCTAAGCTATATTTCATATTACGAATTCAAAAATGAAGTCTACATTACCAAATTCATAACATAGAAGTTCCATTAATTAATTTTATAATTAAATCCCGTTGTTAAAACAAATAGCGTGTTTTTAAGAAACAATATCTATCAAAAGATTGACATTTGTTTATGTCTAGTGTAAATGTGAAATTACATCCAATGACCAACATTGTATTGAATTGTAAAAATATATTCTAGATATATTTTAAAACCACTCAAATTAATATTTTATCACTATTAATTATTTCGATTTAAAAAGTTGTTTTTAATTAAAATTTAGTAATTTTCACTATTCATCAGAAAATAAAAGTTATCGAAAAAGTACCAAAATTTCACCCTAAGCTAATTTCGATATTATGAATCCAAAAAAGATTTCCATTTTGAAAAATAAAATTTCAAAATTTAAAAAAGTGGTTATTACTATTCATAACGGCTAGTTTTAATAATATTTTAATAGCGTATTGTTGTTTAGTGAAACTCGTTATTGCGTACTACACACGCTATTGAGGAAGGTCGCGATTGTGTGTAATGCAAGGCAAATCAAGGATCCATGTTTTGCAAGCTCCTTTTGGTGTAGCGTACAACACAAGACATTAGTGAAATCAAAAAGAATATTTTTCATAAAATCTCGGGGTGTTACATTCTACCCCCCTTAAAATGAATTTCGTCCTCGAAATTCGTCGGGGTTATAAATGGATTACTATTCGAAAGTTTCTTTAATAGAAACCCACATCTTAAAAAGGAATACCAAAACCAATCTTTAAAAACGAAAGTATGAAACGTAACGTTTACCCAAATAAACTAATCGCTGGGTTTCCACATAGGTAAAAATATGGATATGGAAGAGAAATCTAACAATCATGTTCTGATGGAGAGTGGTAGAGAACACGGCTATGGAAAAGCCAGAAATCACAAAGCCATAAATTTGTGACGATATAGGGTACCATCTGATTCATCGGATATAAGGGCACTAGGACAACATTTTTGGTTTTCAAGATCGTTTCCCTAAAGTTGAAGAGTTTGAATTAGAATAAATACATACTTTATTTTGGTACAATCTCACTGTTGTTCGTGCCTTGAACAATTTCTACTTCATCTCTTAAATAAATGATGTTGAATTTGTTATTCGTGAAGTGTTAGCAGATCATGTGATAGAATGACGGGTCATTCCATCTGTCTCAAAAGGTTAGAAAAATTTATATACATAAGTCCATCTATAGTGAGATTAATCATATATGGTTCCTAAAATGGACTTACACTTCATATATCATACTGATTAATATAATAAAACTAGTTTCTACAAAACAGGGACTTCCTATAGGCCAGTGGTAGGCGATAAAGGCCAGTCGTACTTCGGTTGTGGGTTCGATTTCCACAGCCTTGTCCGAAGCGAGGGGCCGTCGCCCGTCCTGCAGGTTGTCCTTTTTCTAAAACTACATTACTATAACATCACATCCATAATATCGAAAAAAACTTCAATCCTTAAACAATACTCACTTATGTCCAACATAATCCGTTTCAATCTTTAGGCTTATCCATAATACTGCAGTCCACTCTCATAACATAGTGAAAACGATTACCAGAGATTTAATACCATCGTTGATCCCCATATATCATAAGATATGTTTTGTTGGTCACATTCCAAACATTCAAAGGCCTTAATCATGTATTCTCTTGAATACCCATCGAACCTTAGTGAAATCATGAATGCAGTTAAAAGTTAACACATTCCACATACCAAAATTCTCAGAATTCTATATACTCAAACCATGATATCACTTAGTCCTTATATCAATCATGAGCTCATGAATACTGTTAAACATTTCATTTTCTCATTTTCCCTTCGTTATGCGCATATCATCTTATTTCCAAAAATATCTCAATCACTTTACATGGTTACTGGTACCATAAAATTATTGAAAACCACAATATACCAATATATAAATATTCCAATATTCCACGATACTATATACAACACTATTTTGGAATCCCATTACATAAACACTTAATCCTTCCACCACATCATTGTCATATTCAACATCGCCAATAGTGATCGCATGTGACTTCCCTTTGTCCTTTGCCTTAAGTGGTTGCTCATGTTGATCATCACTAACCCTTGGATTAGGGCATTTATTGGTATAATATCCCATCTCCTTGCACTTGAAACATTGAAGTGTTGGTGGTGCGTTCTCTGCAGTGTTTGCTTTGTTCACATCATTAGAAACCCTTTTTCCATTACATCAACACTCAGCTACTCGATGACCTTATTTTCCACACTTAAAACATTTTCTAGTCCCTTTAAGACAATCTCCACCATGCTTCATTCCACACTTTGAGCATAAGGAAACATTCATTTTCTTTTCACCATTATTCTGAGATTTCTCCTTAAACTCCATCTTTCGTTTCTTTTCAAAACCATGAGATGGATATGTAACACCAACTTCCATTTCTACCTTCATAGCACAACGCACAATTTCTTCATAGCTACTGAAGTCTCGTATAGATAATGCCCTTCGAAGACTTGGTTTTAAGCCACTGAAAAATCGATCAACTTTACTTTCATGTTGGATGATAATGCCAGATGCATACCTTGCAAGTCTTTTAAAATTCGCTTCGTATATACCAACAGACTCATCATCCTTCTGTTTCAGCTCAAGAAAATGCTTTTCCATCTTCGTTCGAAGAATACGAGGGAAGTACGTACTGAAAAACAAGTTCTTGAACTCGTCCCATTCCATGGAATCAATTTCTTCTCTTTACCTCGTATTCTTGATAAGATTCCACCATTGACCAGCTTCACCTTCCAAACGATATACTGCTAAGATGAATTTATCATGTTCATAACATTGAAGAACTGAAAATATCTTTTCAGTGGTACTGATCCATTGTTCAGCAACAAGTTGATCGGAAGACCCACTAAAAGAAGGTGGACGTTGCCTCATGATGGACTCAATAGAATATTGTTCCCTTCTCTGCTCATTTGGAAGTACAGAATGATTCATAGCTTGTGTAAGTATAGCAATAAGATTTTTCACTCCATCTCCCATAACATTTGTTTGTTCAGGAGGACAATCATTGCATTGTCCATTGCATTGATCAACACGGTTCCTTCGGGTTCCAGCCATCGTCTAAAACCCAAAAAGAATAGTGTGAGAGGCAAAAATTATGCTAGGGAAAACATCATTATAAAGGGGGAGTATCCTCAATATCTTACTTCTTAGGTTAAATTCTATGATCGTTACCATAGTTCTAGGACTGTATCTTATACGTATACTTATCCTTAGGGACATCCCTAGACATACCTTAGAAGTATCTCTAGGGATCTCACTAACGTTTTCGCATCCTAGTTTCCAAAGGTTGACTAAACCTTTCCTCTGATAACAAATGTAGAAACCCGTATCTTGACGTACATGAACATTACATTACTTTTTCAGAATACTTAATACATAAAAAAACAAACACACAAGGATCGTAATAGTTTAGTGTCTTTGGAAACTCGGAACGCAATCTTCTAATCGTAGTGAATGATCTTTAATATCTCCCATAAAGATCTTCCCTTTTTTTTACCTAAAACCCTTCTTTATATCCTGGGGAAAAGAAAACATAAAAGGGTGAGCTCAAATGCTCAGTAAGGGTAAACAAAAGAAAGATCAATCACATCATATACATAAGAACATAGCTTTTGGAAATCTTAACCTGCAAAAGAGCTCATAATATCATAACATGGGATAAATTATTGAAGTGAAATGTAATCCCAATAATCATAACTTAAAACATGAAACATTGTGGCATACACACATAATCATAGAGAATCATTTCTTGTTAGTCAATACTCATTGCCAAGACTATCTTAGTGGACAAAGTCCCTTTCTGAACCGGGTCACCTTCGTTTCAGTCCTTTTTCACTAAACCGGTATAACCTACCATTCCCGCCATGTCTATCTAATGAGATATAAAATCTTTACCCAATGCATTGGAGGGAGATATAGGTCCCACCCATCTTATAATTAATCCTTTCTTATGTGTGCCACATAATCATAAACCATACATCATAGTGTAACCCATGTAATAAAAATGGAATTCATAAACAACATGACATCATAAAACAATTCATATAAGATCAAGGAATTCATAAAAATATTTCCATCACAACATAATCAAATCCATGTAATAATAGGGATAAAAATAGAACCCTATATTATCTTAGATAGAAAATAATTTTAATAAAACACTTGAACTCCATTCTTGAGGAAAATATCCTTTATTCTTCAAAAACACTTTTCTTTTCTTAACATGTCATACAATTATAAACTAAAAGAAGTTGATTAAAAATAAAATTGAAAACTTGTAAAGGAAGATTCATGGAAATAATGTTTTTAAAAATCCATTCATTCCATATAAGTTTAAAAAAACATTCTTTGTACTTTTGTCGGAAAAGTCAAAAAAGTACCTCGTATGAAAAAAACAACAAAATATTCCTTTCATATCTTTTACTAGAAACTCACCGAAGGGTAAAATTGGATTTAAACAATTGTAGGTGGATGGAAATAATATTACATATTGCGGAAACATGGATGTTGATGATAAAATACACCCCAGTAAATACCAAAGTATAAACAATCTCGGATAAAAATGAGATTGTGATATTTCCCTTACCTTAGGTCTGACTTGCTTTTACGTGTCTGAAACTCATGTATAATGATTTAAATAATGTCATTGACTTATTACAGAATCATATTCATTGTTATGATATCATATATGGTCACTTATGACGTTATATTACCCGTTCTTTTGTAAATTCCATGTTAAAGAGCATTTTGGGTAAAATTGTTTCATTTGTCGTCCGTGTTTTGACTTGTAATTATTCATATGATTACATAGATCATGATTAATTAATTACAGAATATAAAACATGATTTATATATATATATATATTCATAATATACATATATATAATAAATCAGTAAATGGAAAGAGATACACCGTTCATGGAGACGGTAGTCCGTACGTACGCATGAACGCTGTTTTCGTTTCCTTATTGAATTGAATGGAATTAAGTAGATGAAATACATATAAATATAAATAAATCCAGTATCATTATTATGTCATATATTTCATTAGTACTTATTATATATACTTTATAATCATTCATGAATGGTTAATCATTGAGAATGAATCTCATCGCGTCGTGGAGACGGTAGTCCGTACGTACGCACGAGCGATGATATCATTCCCATGGTCGTGGAATTGTGTTGAAGTGTTTGTATACTATTTCAGTATCAATATCACTTTATAATAATCATATATAGTTACTCATTAAACCATTATACCCATCCAATTAATGTGGTGGCGGAAAATAGATTACACCACAGCGTGGAGACGGTATTCCGTACGTACGCACGCGCGGTGATTTCCTTTTTCCGCAGGATGGATAGAAGGTTAATTAGCTTTGTTTCATATTTATAATAACAGATCAGTATGTAAGTAATACTTATTTTATTACTTTATCATGAAACAACTAAAGAAGAAGAAGTTGAAGAAGAAAGAAATTGAAAAGATCGGTAATGGATATTACCTCTTCTTTGAAACGCCTCTTTGAATCTTCCACTTAGGGAACTAAGATTGGTCTTTGAATAAGACCAGGACCTCTAGGATTATTCTAGGGAAGTGGAGAAGGGATTTTTTCAGGGGTTTTCCGAGCGTGAGTGCTCAAATTGGTGTGAGTAGGAGGGGGAGGAGGTGCCCTTTTATAAGGGAGGAGAGGGGCACCTTAGGAATATCTCAAAATATTATTTTATATTAAAGTCAAAATCGGTTTATAATGGTTCCAAAGGGTCTTATATCGAAGCTAAAGTGGGTATGGGTCAAAATCCTATCAACCAATAGGATTTAGACAATTTTAGGATATTATTTTAACCTTATCAATTAGATTTAACTCTAAGTTAAATAATTTAACTTTTACCGTGTCTTTTTGTTTTCTTACACTATATGGTTAATACACTTACTATAACATGACAAACGAACCCCAAATTGTTTATTATTAATATATATATCCTTATATAAGTAATATTGCCGAACCTTAGATTTTTAGGAATAAAATAACAATTAATAATATAATATTTGATTTAAAAACTATTTTGTGTCAATTTTGACACTATTTGATATATGATTTTTGTGAAAGTCATAACAGAATTATATGTTAGAAAAAAGTTTATTAAATCAACAATAATATATCATAGTAACCTATAAAATTAGTGGGATTCATAAAAAGTTTCAAATTACATTTATTTTGGTGTTTATAACATCAATTATGTCAATATTTCATTAATAAGATAATTACTGCATCATCATTGTGTCATAAACGAATTACATTATTTAATCTCTAAAAATTATAAATAAAATACCATTATGTAGGAAATCTTTTTATCTTTCTAATGAATATTTATAGTCTAATTTATATTATGTATAACCACATATTAAAAATTATTTACTTATTAAACTTTGATTTTAACTATTTTAACCCTTCTTTAAATAAATTAATAATAAATGTCCTAATCTAATCCAAGTGGGCCTAAATGATAATATTTTACACTTAAGGTTGTTTTTGGTCGAGATACACTTGTCCAATAGGATTAGGACATGTGTTAGGGTAATATTAATATCATTTTTACCCTTAATTACCCTATTTACTTTTAACCGTGGTAAATAAAAGTAAAAAGTTACTATTGACAAAAAATTATTTTCATCTCATTGAACCAAATTTTACTTACTGACATCAACCGTGTCTCTCAGGTTTTTGAAATTCCATTCACAGAAGTGGTAAAATTAAGATTTATGAAAAAAATTAATTTTTTAACTACCACTTAGTTGTTTCACTATTCATCAAAAATTGAAGTTTTTCAGAAAAATGCCAAAATTTCTTCCTAAGCTATATTTCATATTCCAAATTAAAAAATGAAGCCTACTTTACCAAATTCATAACATAGAAGTTGCATTAATTAATTTTATAATTAAATCCCGTTGTTAAAACAAATAGCGTGTTTTTAAGAAACAATATCTATCAAAAGTTTGAAATTTGTTTATATCTAGTGTAAATGTGAAATTACATCCAATGACCAACATTGTATTGAATTGTAAAAATATATTCTAGATATACTTTAAAACCACTCAAATTAATATTTTATCACTATTAATTATTTCGATTAAAAAAGTTGTTTTTAATTAAAATTTAGTAATTTTCACTATTCATCAGAAAATAAAAGTTATCCGAAAAGTACCAAAATTTCACCCTAATCTAATTTCAATATTATGAATCCAAAAATGAATTCCATTTTGAAAAATGAAATTACTAAATTTCAAAAAGTGGTTATTACTATTCATAAGGGCTAGTTTTAATAATATTTTAATAGCGTATTGTTGTTTACTGAAACTTATTATTGCATACTACACACGCTATCGAGGAAGGTCGCGATTGCGTGTAATGAAAGGCAAATCAAGGATGAGTGTTGTGCAAGCTCCTTTTGGTGTAGCGTACAACACAAGATATTAGTGAAATTAAAAAGAATATTTTTCATAAAATCTCGGGGTGTTACAATATAAATGATGATTTTAATGCACAAATATATGATATTATATTGGAATTATAATATAGCTTGGTATCATTTCTTTTTCATTCTTTTAAAAATGAAAAAATGGAACTAGGGTTCATGTGTACGTACAGCTTACCATCTCCATGAACAATGCATTTAATTTCTTATATCCAAATTATATGGACTATTATAAATACATATATACATTATATGAATGATATATATTATATCTAAATCATGGAAATCATTCTGCATATAATGTACTTTTGACCACATGGAAAATTTGAAATTATAACATGTTTATTTTTTACTCATGTTCTGAACATCGGAAAAATGTACAATATGAACTCAAATTATTATCGAATTGTTATAGAAAGGTTATAAGTGATATAAATGGGAAAATATACTTGAAAAATGTTCTGGATCCAGTAGAAATTAACTTATGTTTATTATTCTGTAATAACATGGAACATACGAGACAAGTCAGACTCGGGGTACGAGAACCTTTCACCCTTGACTTTTAGTCAAAGAGTTATTTTATGTTATGTATTTTAATTTCAATTTTATAATGTTGAGATATGTACTTATATAGTTTTACATTTTATATCCATGTAATTAGAGACTCTTTTCTCTCCCATTAACTCATTTTTGGAATTTTTAATTGATATCGTTAGGCAAATGAATTTTCATGAGGGAACTACTTAACACAGCTACCATTTTTTGGGTTAATATTCTACTTCTTGATTATAGAGTGCTATGAATTTGTATGAATTACCTATGATAGTTTTTTCACTTAATATCCACGTATATTATGATTATTTATATATGTCACACATAAATATGTCTTTTATTTATCCTTAATCTAATGATACAATCACAGTAAGGTACTTCATCTCAATCTTCTTTCATTGAGGCATATTTTGATAATATATACCTCTTTATATTATAATGTGTATAATAATACCTTTTGAGTATTACTTTCATTCAAAGGTAATATTTTATCTATGAATCGTTTTCTTAAATTAATTTTCTTTAAAATATGCAGCTACAATGAACTCTCCACCATCGTAATCATTATTTGGCTTCCTCTATAATAATTACTGTTTTTAAAAGGAAAAGACATCCATTCTTATCTGTTTGGGTTTTTTATTTATTGAAAATGGTTATTTAAATTATTTTTTATTTTAATATCTTGAAATTATTTCTTGGCATTTCAAACGAAATGTTATTAGTGAAATGTTGATATTTTCAATATTTTTAGTGTTATGATAATATAATGGTACATGGACATTTGACGGGTGGTTATGTGATAAACCAAATGGTAGTTGGTTCTGTGATAAACCAAGGATTGGGAGAACCATTATTATCTCCAATGAAATGTGTATGGAACTCAGTCATATGGATTTTCCATTTAGTGATATGTGTGGAAGAAACCCACATGGTTATTCCATTTAAATATGTTTATGTACGAAGTTACCTTTATTTGTTATATATTACATCATATGGTATTATGGTAATCATTTGGTTAACAAAAGGATAATAAAATGATCATATATTCAGTGAAGTGTTTTTACTACTTCATAAAGGTTAATAGTATTACATTAAAATAATGTATTCATTGTTTTTAGGTTATTTAAAGACTAGCAGTTTTCTTTCGTTATGTATCCCTTATTAAGATTTTAATGCTCATCCCATGTTCTGAAATGTTTTTCCAATGACATAAAGAAGAATAGATTCCTGGATGAGATCAAGAAAAGTTATTCTATTAAAATAGGAAATGATGTCATGTTTTTGTTTTAAAGAGTTTTTGTTTTAAAAAAAAAATAGACTGTGAGTTGAAGAGTCTACTTATAATATTAAAGAGTTTTTGAATATGTTATGAAGTAATTCTCTAAATATCTAAACCTGAAAATATTTTCAATGTGAATTATTAACTTAATTCAATATTATGTAATTTTTTTGGTTGGGTCCTTATACCAGAGGACCATATAATATTGGGGATATTATTAGGAGCATTGAGGGGTTTTAAAATATAGTAAATAAATTTACTGTATGGTGAGTTAAATTGGGGACATATATGACTCAGATACATGATAGGAGATTGTTGAGTGTGATGAACCAAGATGGAAGGAATGAGGGGGTCTTTGTTTAGAGACTGTCAAGAATAAATTTTTCTAAGAGTTATTCATAAATTCAATAAATTTGGATAGATCCCGATATTTCATGGAACTATAATAGGGAAAGATGTTGGTGAAATAGTACTCTTCTTATTTTTAGGAGTTGCTGCATTTTCCTCCTCTTTTATTTAGGAATGAGGTCTATAAAGTCCAAAAATTTAATATAGGATTATTATGTGAGTTGATATGTTAGGTGAAGAACATTATCTTAACAACATACTCAAAAGTGATTCCTAAGTCCTTTACTATTAATAATTCTTTGGAAGATTAAAGTGCATTATATCATTTTTTGTCCTTTATAGACCAACAGATTGGTTCTCATGTGAATATATGAGACCCAATCCAAAAATAAAAAAGCGTAAGGTCGAGGACATATGTTCAAGTAGTGATATTAAACTAGAAAAGATAAAGGATTCTTCATACCCCCTATGGGTGTAGGTGTATATTAGTGCATTAATTATTGTTGTATTAGAAACTATTAATGATTTTAGTAAATTCTCATGTTTAAGTGTAGTTACTGTGGTAATATGGGATATATCGAACATCTTAATTTGATTATTTTGTGACTAGGTTTACACAATAATTCTCGGTAGAAAAATTCACTAAGGGGATGGCTCGTAGAAAATAATACAGCGAGTCAGGAAACTATAATAGGATTGGGTCATGGAGTAGAAAGGTGGTTTCAACAATAGTTACCAACTCTACTGGGTTTTTGGAATCACGTGAACTAGGGATCGTGGAGACAATTTCATGGATCTAATGTGGTTAGAGTATATATAGTGGATTAGATTCTAGATTAAGGGTGGAATATTACTTCAAATATTTGAGGTGTATTTTAATTTCATTTATACTATCTATTACTTTATTTGATACATGATATTTCCATTATTTTATATCTATTCAAGTAGTTTACTTGTATGGTTTTTCTATAATTTGTTTCCGTGAATCACTGTACATTGATAATCCTCTCAAAAAAGGATTGGGAATTTTTAAAGTTGATTATAATTTCATAGAGTGGTTCTATTCTATTGACAAATATGGGATTACCTTTTTCTGGAGATGGCCATTTTCTATGTGATCATTGGTATAGACAGGTTGGCTCATTATAAAGCTCATATAATTATTATTAGAAATTGGTCAATTTTACCTACCAGAAAGTAATTAATCTGGTTATTACAAGATATTAGGATATATGATAAAGTATAGTGGGATTGGGCCTCATTCAGATTAGGACAATTACATCTCAGGTGGAAAGTATTATTATTGCAATAGATCAAGTAAAAGCTCCAACCAATTTTCCTCCGGTGATGGAACTTTACCCAGAAAGCATTTGAAATGACTTCTCAAGACACCCTTCTTAGTACTTAATTGAGATTGATATTGAACTTATGTTAGGTGTGAAACCTATATCGATCAATCCCTATTGGATGCATCGAAATAGATAAATAAGTTTAAAGTACAATATGAACTTGATAAGGTGGATAGGATTATTCAAAATATCACATCTCCGTAAGGTTCTCTAGTTTTTTTCCAATAAGTCATATAGAATCCTAATTCTATTCATGGATTATTAAAAATTTAATCTAGTCACTGTGAAGAGATGATATTTGTTGCCTATGATCAGTGATTTTTTTATTAGTTGATGGGATCCTGTCAGTTCTCTAAAATTGATCTAAGACCAGGCTATCACCATCATTAGGTCAGAAATAAGGATATAATACATATTGTGTTCAGAATTATATATGGGTAATATAGGAACCTATTGATGTCTTTTGGGTTGAAAATTGATCTAGTAGTGTTCATGGACCTCTTCAATACAATTTATCTCCTGTAAATGTATTAATTAATTATTGTGTTTTTTGAATACATCTTCATAAATTTATAAACATAGAAATTGAATTCTATACATTTAGAGTTCATGATGAGTACAATTCAAGTACATTTCCTATATAGAGAGATTTGGAAGTGTCACTTTTTTATCTAAGAGGTGAACATTCTCAAACATGTTATTTCTAAGGAAGGTATTTTTTTTCTTTGGTGAAGGTAGAGGTGGTAAATTGATGGTTGTGGCCTAAGAATATGTTTTAGATTCAAAAAATACTTGGATTAATCATATACAATAGGATGTGTATCCAAAACTTCTATAATTTGGCTTCACTTATGACCAAACTTACTAACAATTGGGTAAAGATCAATTAAGCTAAACTATGTGAGGAGGCCCTCATATAGCTAAAGATAAGGTTCACATATTTTATGATTCATATTCTCCCAATATTTGGTTTTGTTATATAGTGTACATAAATTACTATAGAGTTGGTTTGGGGTCTGTTTTGATGCAGAATGACCAGGTAGTAGCTTATGGGTATTTTCCATCTATATCTCCATGAGTGAAACTACCCTAATCATGATCTAAAATTTGTAACGCCCGACCCCAGTTACCCAGAGTCGGTGCATTAATTACATAACATTGGCATGATCATGAGAAACATCAAGTCTCGAAAGACCGATTAGTTTAGTAGCCTTGGAATAACTAGATACATCCATAAATTTTTACATTACATCATAAAAAAACATCTTGTCTTCATATCCCCTCATACTATCCCTGCAGGTCATTCATAATTACTTCTTCATAATCCTGGGGAAAAAATAAAACATTGAAAGGGGTGAGCTCAGATGCTCAGTAAGGATAACATTATAGCAGAAGCTTTCATAAATAAGCATAAACACTTAAGGCAATTTATAACTAAAACAAAAGCCTTTTAAACTTGAACTTCATCATAAAATGGCAAAGGTAAAATGAAATAATGCCATTTATTTACTCACATGGATATTCTTCTAGTCGAATGATCACATGCAATATCAATATCCACTTTCATAATGATGGAATGCATAATGCCAGACTATTATAACCACATAGCCAAGGCCTCGTGCCAAGACTACAAATATGATTTTGCCAAGGCCATGTGCCAATACGCTAGTTTGTCTCATGAGACCTACCGATGCATCGAGGAGCTATAGCGGGCTCCACCCGTCACTTATTAAGTCCAATTCATTCCTCATATTAATAGGTTTAAGCATAAAATAAACATTCGTATTAAAACTAGCATACGAAATGTCAATACTTTAAATACAAACCATGAATGGTATAAAAATAGAACATCCACAATCAAACATAACTCATTTGATACAATATGGAAGATTGTATTGTATCACATTAACCTCAGTAACGAATAATGAAGGATGTTGACATAGATGAAAATAATCATCAAAACTATTTGAGGGAAATATCCCCCTTTTCATGAAATCATTTAAAAGTCACACTATTTGTCAAGAAGCCATTTAAAAATAGATTTTTGAATCAAAGTGTCCCATACTAGTTTGAAACTTTTAAAAGGAGTTTTAATTTTAAAACTTTAATGTCTATATAAATAAATCCTTAAAACCATTTTTTTAAAACATGGACATTAATGAGCAAGATTTAGAAGAATAAGTCTTTAAAACATTTTAAAATGGTATTTTGGTTAGAGATTCTAACCAAAAGAGAGACACTTGAGTACAAATAATTGAGGTAATCAAAACATTGTAATATCATTAGAATAAAGGGATTCATGATATACTATGTCAAAGTACATTATATACACCACATAAAAGTGATTTGGTGTATATCAACAAAGAAGTCCCAATTGAATGTAAATTGAGATGAAATCTCTCATAAAGGTCGTATCCTTAGGTTAAGGATAAATAAATGACATAATTATGTGTGAAAATATAAATACACTATATATGATTGAATATTCAGTGTAAAACAATCAAAGGATATTCACACATATTCTTGTAGAAACAACACCAACGAATTGGATGTTTAACTCAACAAATGGTGAAAGTGTTAAAATTACTCTTATCAAATTCATATTAATGACTTGAGAATTATAAATAGAGTGATTATGTGTATCAATAGTATATCCACAGGAAGGGGAGTGTAAATTATGACATAATCAAATGAATAGTGATTCCACACATAATCTTGGAGTAATATAATCAATGAAATATGCGTAAAGCAGAATGAGTGGAAATTGAAATGTCAAATTCCCTTATCGATTTGGTAACTTACGAAACATACAACTATGAAAGAAGGATAATACCATTACTATGTAAGTACCCATAAATTAATGTATGTTACACAATGAATACAATCATGGGCAGTACACATACACCACATGTAATAATTAAGTGGTGAACAATGGAATTCTCACGAAATTAAGAGTGAGATAAGAAACTCCTTACCACGTTAATCAACTGAGTCGTATGGCCAAAAGTTAATAACCACCAAAATGATTTACATAATAACATGAATATAAATAGAATCATGATAATATATATCAAATGGACGTACACAGTACACCACTTTCAATAATTTAGTGGCGAACAATGGAAATCTCACGGAGTTGAATGTGAGATAAGAAAATCCCTTACCTTGAACATTCCCTTAGTCGATGGTATGTTATCCTCCTGTATAATAATTAAAACATTGTTATTAAATTATACAATAATCATATACATCAATATGATATCATATATGATCTTTTAACATTTTTTTATTAATAATATCTTAGTATTATCGCCATTTCGGGTGATAATCGATTTGTTCTTCTGAAATGTTTGGTTACGTAAGACATGTTTGTAATGGATAGATTATATCTTATTCATAATAAGAATGATATTAACATTATTTTTAACCCTAATATGAGAATAATACTTGAATGGATACGATGGAGGATGGATCTCACCGTGTTCGTGGAGACGGTAGTCCGTACGTACGCACGAACGCTACTTCCATTTAATTTTTCATTTTAAAAGAATTTAATCCAAATGATACATAGGTATATTATTATTCCAGTATAATATAATATTTTATATATGTTACTTATGTTCATTAACACCATTCTTTATACGTTCCATGTGTGGTATGAACGAGTCATATCATTTTAAGGGGGCGGTAGTCCGCACTTCCTCAAATGAAATTATCGTATGTATATACAACATGAAGCGAATAATGGTATGAAATAAAATGGAATTACAGAAGCTTATATATAAAATATTTATCATTAATATCACACTTAATTACAGTGCCATCATAATGGCCACCATGAGAGGAGGTAAGATGTATTTGAACAATCATCGTTTCGTGAGGCGTTAGTTTTCCATTCACAGAAACATTATGTTCATCATCCATTAGATGGAGGTGTGTGTATGTGTAGTTCGAATCCTTCTTATAAAAACATCCAAGTATATTTAGGATACTTTTGTTGTTACAAAAGAAAGTAAATAAAAAGAGTTTGGGGGTTGGAGAAGCAAAATAAATGAAAATAATTTAAGAGAAATCGTTACCTTTAATTTAGGTAACTCACTTTGGTTGGAACCAAAGGACTTCTTGAAATGATTTCTACCTAAGGGGAAGATTCAAGGAGGAGGAGAGGGATGTGGGGAGCTTATTTGGGCATAGTTTGGACGATCCAAGTGGCTTGAGAGGTGTGAGGAATGAGTAGAAGTGGTCTCCTTTTATAAGGGAGAGGAGGGGCTCTTTAGGAAAGAGTGAAAGTATTACTTTATAATATAATTAAATACGGTTTATAATGGTCCAAAAATAATTGAGGTCGAAGATAAGATGACTCATATTCTAAATAACATCAACCAATAAGAATTGGAAAGGTTTTAGATAATATTTTAATCATTATAATCTTATTTATTTAAATTATTTATTAATGAGGTAAACATTGCATCATTATTGTGTCATTAATAATTTAAATTATTTGATGTCTAAAAATTATTCAGATAGTTTAAAATATTTTATTTAAAAAGGTTTCACTATTAAAAGTTGATAAAAGTGCAATACTGAAAATGAATCTGTTCTTTCATTATGACTAAGAAACTCATAATAGGGATTCTAAAATTATAAGGATTATATAAAGTTCAAAATGTAGTTAATACTATTCATGACCTCTTTTAATGGCTTTTTTTTGTACGTCATGGTGTGATTGAACTCGGTGTTGCGTGTAGTGCAAGTTATTGAATTATTTTTAAGAAATAACACACTATGAAATCCTGGGGTGTTACATTCTCCCCTCCTTCAATAAATTTCATACTCGCAATTTGAAATTGTTCTTCGAAAATAAAAGGTTGAAAGTAGAAAATATATTTGTGGGAAAACCCACATCGGAAATTGGGTTACTAAAATTTAGTCTTAATATAAGGAAAAGAGAAATGAAAGGGTCACCACCAAATTATGATCTCTATTAGGAGAACATTGGTGGCATTTAGAGACATATAATTAGAGGAAAACGTAAATATTTATAGGTAGTGATTGAGGTCATCAATCACAAACAAGTATAAAATTGAGGTCCTTAAACTCATCAATCTATGATGATTTGAAATACCATCGATCCATGAAAAAATAGGGTATTGGGATAACACATTTTTTACGTTTCAAAATATCTTAGTTGAAATCCCACATCGAAAAATGAATTAATGAGGCCTCTATTTAAAATAAAGAGTGGAAAGTATGAAGATTAAGGAAAATAACACATACTAGGGTTCCATGTAGGAAAATATGGATATGGAAGAGAAATCTAACCATCAATTATCTGATGGAGAGTGGTAGAGAACATGGCTATGAAAAGGCCAACAATCCCAAAGCCATAAATTAGTGATGATTTAATGTACCATCTAGGACAACATTTTTTTTAAAGTTACATTACATAAGGAAGAGGAATTCATTTATGATATTGACTAAGAACATTATGAGATATACTTAAATTGTAAGTAGATTTTCATTCTTTAATAAATTTCCACCACTAACACAATTTTTTTTAAACGATGAGTATTCAAGAAGACTTGGTCACAGTGGAAGAACTAGAATAAAATTCTATAGAATCACATGATCCATGTAGGATAAACCATATATTTACATTGTCTTTGAAGATTAATCAAAACCAAAATGGTTAGTGAATGATCTAATGATCCCCCAAATGGATATTCATTGAGATAAATATGCACTAATCTTAATTTCTAAAATTAATCCGACAATACCCCAAAGTAAAATAGATACCATTCATTAAAGAATTTTCCTTACAATCCTTCAATATAATCCAAAATAATATTGAAACCCAAAACATAGAAGATTTTGATTATGTAGTCTCCCATGTTACATTGTATCTCCAAATGACATCAAATACTCTTAAAGTCACATACTTAAAAGTAATTAACATCATCACATATTCTCTGTTATAGGTTAATCATTTCCATAAATAACCCAAATCACTATAAATCAACAATAAAAACGTAGATAAAAATCCACCATTACTCTACAAATGAAACCTCATTGTATTCTATTTTCCTTGGGCATATAGTGTTCCTAACAAAACGAACATCTTCCAAAATAACATTTATCACTTAATCACCAAATCATTTTCTTATATCAAGGGTATTCATTTGATAAGACATAAGAACCCAAATCATATTATTATTGATAAATAAAATCATTTAACAAAAAAAATAGTCACACTAATAATGGACTTCACGTAGTCCAGTGGTAGGCGAGAAATCCCAATCGCACTTTGGTTGTGGGTTCAATTCCCACAGCTTTGTCTGACGCGATGGGTTGTCACACGGTCTACGTGTTGTCCTTTTTCAAAAACAATATTTTATAATATTAGCAAAATGAGATAAATTCCTCAAAATAACATAATTTAACCACAAATGTTATATCATACTTTGCATTTTCATCCCAAATTATAATAACTTATCATTTTCTCAAACCCCAATGATCATATAAAACCAAATGGTTATTTATACCTATATCCACAAGGGAAGATACAATTCTTCCTCAAATATCATTCTCACATGGAAACTGTGGGGTTACAAATACAAGAGAAAATTATTCCAAAGTAAACCCATCAACAAGGAGTGCTAATACTTTTTAAAATATTCTCCAACCATGTATTTCCACATAGCTTCTTCTTTGACCAAGAAAATATCCTATAGAATAGGACATTCACTCGGGTAATGGCCAGGTCCCCTACATTTACGGAAAATGACCGTAAATGGACTCTTGGGACAATTTTTATCTTCTTCCATAGTACTCTTCATTTTTCTTCGGCAATTCTTCACTTTATGTCCTTCCTTCCCGCACGTAAAACATTTCGTTGTCCCATTGAGACACTTTCCTGGGTGTCTCTTTCCACATTTCCTGCATGATGAAAATTGAGGTTTCTTTTCTCTATGGTCTCCATTGCTGGAGATCTTATCATTTATCACCTTTCTCTTCCTTGTTGAGTCTGGGAGTTGGTTAATATATATGGTGTTGATCATATTTCTGGAAAACTGATTTGGCATAAAGACTATATCTTTTACGCCTATCAACATTCTATTTTGTTGCTCATCGCCACCACTGTTCCCACCATGTACATCATTCTCAAAGTCACTATGACTTCCTTGGAATCCAGCCATTGACTAAAACCAGAAAGCATTGTGTGAGTAATAGTAGTCGTAAAATCATTTAGAGATTAAAATGTCACCATATTCTCTATTTGAAACATATTAGTATTAACCAAGGTTATTTACTCTCATCTTATGTATATATTACTTAAATCGGTTTGTAAAGAAAATGTAAATTATCCTAAGCATATCCCCCGGGAGTGTCGTAACCAAGAGTGCAGCAAGGCCCGTTGTCGTGCACCAGTTCTCGTTCGAGTCTAGCTCAAAGCGGTGTTTTCGGGTTTTACCTCTAGGTACATCTGTGCGAGAGCCGCCTCTACCTGCTCGTATCCAGACAGGGATGTATTTCTCGGAAAACTCACAAAATATCTACAATACCAAAATTCTAGTAAGTTATTTTATACTAATCCTCAAAGTTCATCTTAGGTCTACGTGCTCTAATCAGAGTTTATCTAAATCTAGCTACCAAGGTTTGTACTAAACTTCCTCTGATACCAACTGTAACGCCCCGACCCCAGTTACCCAGAGTCGGTGCATTAATTACATAACATTGGCATGATCACGAGAAAGATCAAGTCTCGTAAGACCGATTAGTTTAGTAGCCTTGGAATAACTAGATACATCCATAAATTTTTACATTACATCAAAAAAAACATCTTGTCTTCATATCCCCTCATACTATCCCTGCAGGTCATTCATAATTACTTCTTCATAATCCTGGGAAAAAAATAAAACATTGAAAGGGGTGAGCTCAGATGCTCAGTAAGGATAACATTATAGCAGAAGCTTTCATAAATAAGCATAAACACTTAATGCAATTTATAACTAAAACAAAAGCCTTTTAAACTTGAACTTCAGCATAAAATGGAAAAGGTAAAATGAAATAATTCCATTTACTTACTCACATGGATATTCTACAAGTCGAATGATCACATGCAATATCAATATTCACATTCATAATGATGGAATGCATAATGCCAGACTATTATAACCACATAGCCAAGGCCTCGTGCCAAGACTACAAATAAGATTTTGCCAAGGCCTTGTGCCAAGACGCTAGTTTGTCTCATGAGACCTACCGATGCATCGAGGAGCTATAGCGGGCTCCACCCGTCACTTATTAAGTCCAATGCATTCCTCATATGAATAGGTTTAATCATAAAATAAACATTCGTATTAAAACTAGCATACGAAATGTCAATACTTTAACCACAAACCATGAATGGTATAAAAATAGAACATCCACAGTCAAACATAACTCATTTGATACAATATGGAAGATTGTATTGTATCACATTAACCTCAATCATGAATAATGAAGTATGTTGACATAGATGAAAATAATCATCAAAATTATTTGAAGGAAATATCCCCCTTTTCTTGAAATCATTTAAAAGTCACACTATTTGTCAAGAAGCCATTTAAAAATAAATTTTTGAATCAAAGTGTCCCATAACACTTTGAAACTTTTAAAAGGAGTTTTAATTTTAAAACTTTAATGTCCATATAAATAAATCCTTAAAACCATTTTTTTAAAAAATGGACATTAATGAGCAAGATTTAGAAGGATAATTCTTTAAAACATTTTAAAATGGTATTTTTGTTAGAGATTCTAACCAAAAGAGAGAAAATTGAGTACAAATAATTGAGGTAATAAAAACATTGTAATATCATGAGAATAAAGGGATTAATGATATACTATGTCAAAGTACATTATATACACCACATAAAAGTGATTTGGTGTATATCAACAATGAAGTCCCAATTGAATGTAAATTGAGATTAAATCTCTCATAAAGGTCGTATCCTTAGGTTAAGGATAAATCAATGACATAATTATGTGTGAAAATATAAATACACTATATATGATTGAATATTCAGTGTAAAAAATCAAAGGATATTCACACATATTCTTGTAGAAACAACACCAACGAATTGGATGTTTAACTCAACAAATGGTGAAAGAGTTAAAATTACTCTTATCAAATTCATATTAATGACTTGAGAATTATCAATAGAGTGATTATGTGTATCAAAAGTATATCCACAGGAAGGGGAGTGGAATTTATGACATAATCAAATGAATAGTGATTCCACACATAATCTTGGAGTAATATAATCAATGAAATATGCGTAAAGCCGAATGAGTGGAAATTGAAATGTCAAATTCCCTTATCGATTTGGTAACTTACGAAACATACAACTATGAAAGAAGGATCATACCATGACTATGTAAGTACCCATAAATTAATGTATATTACACAATGAATACAATCATGGGCAGTTCACATACACCACATGTAATAATTAAGTGGTGAACAATGGAATTCTCACGAAATTAAGAGTGAGATAAGAAACTCCTTACCACGTTAATCAACTGATTCGTATGGCCAAAAGTTAATAACCACCAAAATGATTTACAGAATAACATGAATATAAAGAGAATAATTATAATATATATCAAATGGCCATACACAATACACCACTTTCAATAATTTAGTGGCGAACAATGGAAATCTCACGGAGTTGAAAGTGAGATAAGAAAATCCCTTACCTTGAACTTTCCCTTAGTCGATGGAATGTTAACCTCCTGTATAATAATTAAAACATTGTTATTAAATTATACAATAATCATATATATCAATATGATATCATATATTATCTTTTAACATTGATTTATTAATAATATCTTAGTATTATCGTCATTTCGGGTGATAATCGATTCGTTCTTCTTAAATGTTTGGTTACGTAAGACATGTTTGTAATGGATAGATTATATCTTATTCATAATAGGAATGATATTAACATTATTTTTAACCCTAAAATGAGAATAAGACTTGAATGGATACGATGGAGGATGGATCTCACCGTGTTCGTGGAGACGGTAGTCCGTACGTTCGCACGAACGCTACTTCAATTTAATTTTTCATTTTAAAAGAATTGAATCCAAATGATACATAGGTATATTATTATTCAAGTATAATATAATATTTTATATATGTTACTTATGTTCATTAACACCATTCATTATACGTTCCATGTGTGGTATGAACGAGTCATATCATTTTAAGGGGGCGGTAGGCCGCACTTCCTCAAATGAAGTTATCGTATGTATATACAACATGAAACGAATAATGGTATGAAATAAAATGGAATTACAGAAGATTATATATAAATTATTTATCATTAATATCACACTTAATTACAGTGCCATCATAATGGCCACCATGAGAGGCGGTAAGATGTATTTGAACAATCATCATTTCGTGAGGCGTTAGTTTGCCATTCACAGAAACATTATGTTCATCATCCATTAGATGGAGGTGTGTGCATGTGTAGTTCGAATCCTTCTTATATAAACATCCTAGTATATTTAGGATACTTTTTTGTTACAAAAGAAATGAAATAAAAAGAGTTTGGGGGTTGGAGAAGGAAAAAAAATGAAAATAATTTAAGAGAAATCGTTACCTTTAATTTAGGTAACTCACTTTGGTTGGAACCAAAGGACTTCTTGAAATGATTTCTGCCTAAGGGGAAGCTTCAAGAAGGAGGAGAGGGATGTGGGGAGCTTATTTGGGCAGAGTTTTGTTGATCCAAGTGGCTTGAGAGGTGTGAGGAATGAGTAGAAGTGGTCTCCTTTTATAAGGGAGAGGAGGGGCTCTTTAGGAAAGAGTGAAAGTATTACATTATAATATAATTAAATTCGGTTTATAATGGTCCAAAAATAATTGAGGTCAAAGATAAGATGACTCATATTCTAAATAACATCAACCAATAAGAATTGGACAGGTTTTAGATAATATTTTAATCATTATAATCTTATTTATTTAAATGATTTATTAATGAGGTAAACAATGCATCATTATTGTGTCATTAATAATTTAAATTATTTGATGTCTAAAAATTATTCAGATAGTTTAAAATATTTTATTTAAAAAGGTTTCACTATTAAAAGTTGATAAAAGTGCAATACTGAAAATGAATCTGTTCTTGCATTATGACTAAGAAACTCAGAATAGTGATTCTAAAATTATAAGTATTATATAAAGTTCAAAATGTAGTTAATACTATTCATGACCTCTTTTAATGGCTTTTTTTGTACGTCATGGTGTGATTGAACTCGGTGTTGCGTGTAGTGAAAGCTATTGAATTATTTTTAAGAAATAACACACTATGAAATCCTGGGGTGTTACAAAATTAGCTATTTTCTTTGATATATTGAAATATTATCACAATTATTTATTTTTTGATATATTTTTTATCTATGTGAACAAAAGTATCATTTGATATATTCTCTCTTTCTGATACATGAATCTATGGTAGATACATTGGGTCGAGTATATACAGATGATCAATTTTGTTATAGAATATTCGCCTATAAAATGTAATGTTTTTTATATTCTCTTATAAGTAATTCATTGGATTTGGTATGTAAAACATTGGAAGAAAATTGAAATTTGATAATTCTACTAATGAATTGGCTAGAGGGTGTATCTGTGGGAAGATAATTGGTATCATTTGCACCCTTTCTCATCACATCTACCTTAATTGATCAAGTTCAGGATAGTTAGGAGGATTATAAGGATTAGATATTTATAATAGATATGATTAAATAAGATTTTAATATTCAAGGATTGTCCTTAAAAAATAATAATGTGCATCATGTCCAAAGTATATTGGAAGTTCCTAATTTTATTAGAGAGGAATCTATGGCGGATTCACACAACTCAAAATTGGTGGAGTTCTAGGATCAACTAATATGTATCACGATATTTGACATCCTTTCTTAGTTCCACGAATGAAAAAGAACATATAATGGTTCAACTATTGTTAACAAAATTTTCATAGGTCAAAGTGGAACACTAATGAACTGGTGGATTTCATTAACCTTTTCTTATACCTATATGGATGTAGGATATGGAGGTGATGAAACTTTTTAACAGGGTTTACAAGGACCCTAATATGTCATAAGGTAGTTTGGGATATCATAAATCAGATAATATTGGTTTCATATTTATTTCCAATTTAACAAAATCAATCTGTATATGAGTTGTGTGGGTTGTACATTAGGGAAATAGTTTAGATGCATAGAGCTCCTATAAGTGTTATGTTAGTTTGAGATTTTGGTTTTACATCATGATGTTAGAAAGGCCTTCATATGATAATGGTATCACAACTACAGCTAAGTGCGTCATATCACTATTAGACTATTAGACTCCCCAAGAGGATAATCGATAGTTTAGAGGATATTCTTATGGCATGTGTCCTAGACATTGGTGGAGCATGAGATGGGGATAAATATTTGGAATAGATTTCATGTAATAACAAATTTCACACGTTAATATTTATGGATCCTTTTCAAGCTTGTTATGGTTGACATTGTCACTATCCATTATGTTGGAAATAATCTAGTGAGTAATCAATTATATGACCGATTTTAATGTCATAAACCTCTAACCAGGGGAAATTAATTAGGAAGTGGTTGGTTACCACTTATTGTATGAAATATTATTATGTTGACTAAATATTGAAACCATTGGAGTTTATAATGGGTGACTCGGGTTTCTAATTTTTTTCCCTTAAATTAGGTCTCTATTAATTAAAGAGGTATGAGAAGCTGACAACATAGTTTGTGGGACTGTTTGAGATAATAGAAAAGATCTGGATTATGGGTTTCCAATTAGATCTTCCCCCACGACATAGAGATATTCATGTCGTGTTCCATGGGTCCCAACATAGGAATTACTATTTGGATCTTTCACATGTGATTAATAATGTGGGTGTTTAGTTGGCAGTGTATGCTTCATTCAAGGGACATCTGATATCTATTCTTAATTTGAGAAAAAAAAGTAGTTTGTGGGAAGAAGGTTCCTCTTGATCAATTTTTTTAGTAGTATACAAATATTCAAGAACAAATAGGGTAATATGTTTCATATATATATGAAATGTTTCCCATGTTGGTTGGGAAGGACCTTGAAATATTGTTTTCAGTAATGAGAATTCCATAGATGGGGATATTGAAACCACCTCAGACCATCTAGGTGTGTTATTACATGTTTTCAAATGTTATTTTAAGTTCTTTGAGTAATGATATATTACTATAATGTCTCAAGTAGATTCTAGGTTTCTTAGAGGGTTTTATAATACGTTAAAGGGGATAATATTTTGAATATGGTTAGGGGAAACATGAATTTTACCCCAATTAATTGTATGATATATTAAAGAGAATGAGTGGGTGGCGCATGGTTGGTACAGTGTTACATATAACCCTATGAAAATACCAAGAAAAATATGTAACATGGAAAATATTAAAAATCCAATTTGGTGCATGGTATACCAAATCATTTGGCTAGACTATGTTAGTACCCAAAATAGGTAAGAATCAATGTATGGATAGTCCATAGTTTTGTATGCTATGCATCCAACCCGTGTGTGAGAAATAATTTTATCTATAATTTTTCTTATTTTGAGATAAAATATCCCAAAATCCATAATTATTTATCAAAAAATTAGGTCTCTCAAACCACAATATTCAAGTGGCTATTATTAGAAAATTATTTCCTTCTAAAAAGAAAATCCATTGGATATAGATACATTAGTTATGTGGATTTCATGTTATAAGAAATTATACCCTCCATTATCTTTTTATTACAATATATTTTATATTCTCTATAGAGAATACACTAGATTTAAACTATGGCGTCAAATCTAGTAATTCCTAGAGGATATAATGTGATTCCTTCTATATTTTAAGAAAAATAATGTAGAAATATTATATTATTTTTCTTAAATTCATCTAGATCTGATCATTATGTTGAATCAAGTTGTGTAATTATAGAATAATTTTTGGACATGAAATTTTATTTATCATATATCATTTCTCTTTAATTATCATGTGGTAATTTTGGGTTGATTCCTGGGATTATAATTAGTAGAGTTTGATTTAGGTGATAAACCTTGATGTTGTGCTTCGATATTCATAAGGTAGGAAGTTCCTTACCTTTTTATATAAATTAAATAAAATTATATACTATGACATTATTATGTGTTTTCATGTGTGACCCATGATACCTCTCCTGATGAGACATTCTTTTGTGTCTATATCTCATTTTTTGCATTTTTAGGGATTTCAAAATATATACATGTGTAGTCATAGACTTCGATTATATTATATAATATGATAGGTGGATAATTAATGGACTTATTAATACCTTAGAGTGGGAGAATGTGTGACATGATTCTTGATGATTATGGTGGTCCTATGAAAAATAAATAATGGGGCTTGATGGCCTTAAGGCCTGACCTAAAACTAGATGTAAGGGATGATGGCCTTGTGGGCTGACCTGAGATAGTTGGTGGGGTATGATATCCTTGTGTAAAGACCTATGTCATAACCAATTTTGGGCCTCTTTCAAGACTCAAATTATCATTTTGGACAATTCTGACATTTATGGAAATCAGATATAACATATCTTATACAATGGATATAACACAAGTGTGGTTGGGGTTCTTGGAATCCTTCCAAGTGAATCATGACATAGTATATGATCACTTAAATTTTTATTTATTTTATATTCATTAGACACACTTTTTATAAACATTTTTTATTTATATTCATGTTTCACTTCTATATACATGATTACATAGTATGAATTAGTGGTTTTCGATTAGATTTTTACTCACATCCAATAGGGAACCCTAGTTCTCATGTAAGCATTATGGTTGGGGATAAATTCATGGGACGGGACCTATGTCAAGAATATGAGATAAAGGATTAGGTAATATTGGTAGAGTTACTCTTGATTTCGGGTTTCTATTTAAAAAATTACTTATTATCATCCATAATTGTTATATATTAGTATTTGGATATAGTTGGATAGTTTTTTGGTTGTCTTTTATGAAATATTGATGCACCATGGATTATTTCATATACCTTTGTTGAATTATTCTCTTAGTTTAATATCACATCCCCAATAATATCTGTTAGTTAGATATCATCTCAAGGATAGAGTCTCCCCATATTCAGATATATGTCCTCACTACAAGTCAAAAACCTCTTGCATATGGGGAGATGTGTAAGTGGTTTTGTGAAAATATAGCCTAGAACATATTATTTGATTTGGGTAATTATATATGATTATTACAAAAAAAATTATGGTTCATCTTCAGGGTAGTTTAAGTAGTAATATTCACACACTTTAAAGTAATATGACATCTTTAATCTTTATACGGCAGAGGGTCTATCAAAACTTTTAGTTGTAATTAAACCAACTTGGTATTAAAATACCAAGCATGGTCTTTCTTCCTTATTATAATGGTGTGGAGAAACTGAATTTATTTCTTATTCCCATAGAAGCAAAACTACTTATAAATCTTTTTTTATTTCTTTCTCATATTCAACATTATATTGATAAAGGTTGATTAATGATATGATACAAATTAATCTTCACTAAAACTAAACTTCATTGATAATACATGGGGAAAAAAATCTCAAATTTTTAAAAGAGAATATTTCCAAATTAGAATATATAATAATGGTAAACCTACTATGAAATCAATTGATAGTACCAATTGGGATATACTCAACACTGAGAAGGGGTAACTCTATGTTCGTATAGTTTTTTATAATTAATATTTTTTCCATTTACCTACTTAATGGGATATGATATTTATTCTCTTATTCTCTTACTTATCCTTGGTTTACAGAACACATAAAAAGTTTAATCGATATTTATGTTGGTCAAATTCAACTAAGCATAACTACATATTGTTGTGGAAGCATAATATCACAAATTATTTAAGCACAAAATATCGTTCATGGTATATTATTCCATGGAATGTCACTTAATATATTATCATTCTAAAAAATATTATTTCATATATGATTATCCCATTGAAGCACAATTTTATTCATGTGGATAGACTCAAAAACCATTTTGAAAAACTCATGGTCATTTAGATTACAGTGATACAATATCCTCAAATAATTTTCATAATTTCAATGATGAAAAATACATCTATTTTCATGTTTCTTAATCATAGAGAAAAATTATATATGGAACTACACCAATGTTCAAATAGTACATATCTTTTAAACATAAAGACCTCCATTTTTTCAATATAATAATAATATTAAAATACTACTTCTAAGATGGGTCTCCCGGTATAAATTCAATTCATATAATTATTCATAATTCATGGGAATGATTATTTAAGAATCACATATACCTCATAGTTAATAATCAATACTTATTAATCACCATATTCATTGAAAATTAAAGATACTTCTTCCTTATCAATATATTGACATGCATTGATAATCCTTCTATAACAACAAATAAAACTCACCAAAAGTGGGCTCAATAAATTTTGAAAATAATTTTCTATATGGTATCATGAACTAATTTTTAAAACCAAAATTTAAAAGAAATAACAATAATGGAAACTTAAAAAAATATAAATCATAAATCAACCAATGATTATTGGATGATACATATATATCATGCAAGTAAGAAAAATTAAATACTTTAAATTACATCCATTGAATCCCACATCATGAAAATAGATAATAAGACCCAATTTTGAAAATAGTTAAATAGAATAATGAAGATCATAAAATATGATCATTATTTTTATTTCAAATTAAGAAAGAGAAAAACTTATTGTTATAAATATTATGGAAATAAAAATCCAATAGTAAGGATTAAAATTATTCATAACAACGTTGTATTTTTATGAATAAATAAATTCATAAAATATCAATAATTTTATGTTATCATTTAATTTTCCTAAAAAATAGGAAGATAATAGATTATAATTTCA
The DNA here is from genome assembly GCA_963277665.1 of Viscum album. Taxonomy (NCBI): domain Eukaryota; kingdom Viridiplantae; phylum Streptophyta; class Magnoliopsida; order Santalales; family Viscaceae; genus Viscum; species Viscum album. Next base: position 1,017,614,852 of record OY728141.1, read on the forward strand.
TCATATGATATAACATAAAAATCTTGTAACATCATATTCAAAGAGGTATGATTATGACAAAAGGAAAATAGTTGAGTCAATTAAACCAATTATGAGTTTAGTAATAGTTATATCAAAATCCCTTTAAAATGATAACGTCTAATGGATTAGTAAATAATATAAATTTCTAGAATGGTATGAAAAAAATTATCCATATGGTAAAATATACACTACAAAAAATATAATAAGTTGTGAATTTGGAATATGTATCAATGATATAAAATTGAGATGAGAAATCCCTTAAATTTACTCTCAACATCTGTTGAAGAAGTTCAAACTCATATATAATAAACATAAACATATTAGTAACTTGTTTTATAACTTTATTCATATATATTACCTTTTTTATTCTTTAATTATAATCTTTCATTATACATTTATAAATTGGTATCATACAATTTTTGGAATGTTGATATCGATCGCCATACATTGATACCATGTTAATCATTCCTATATAATTTATGTTAATATAATATATTTTAATTAATTATTTATAATGTTATATTTTCATTTCATGTGATTTCTTGTTTGATTCATGGAGATTAAATTAATGATGAGCTTATTTTGGTCATTTTTAACGAATGAAATGCAGTGTCTTAATAATGAGTTAAATTATAGTATTTCGATTATATATCCATAAAAAATTATTTTCAAAGTTATATTATCTTAAACAAGTAATTATGTTTCCATTTCCATAAATGATAAAAAATCATTTAATCTTTCATGTAGTTGGTTAACTGATACAAAGAAGAACATTTTATAACCAATAGAGGAGTATAAAATTGATTTTTTTATGATTTCCTAATAACTGAAGCATAATGATATTATTTAGATGTTATAAAAGATATAAGTCACAATATGGAATCTTTTTATTAATAATTTAATATGGGAATCTTTTTTTTATAATGAATAGTTTACTTTTTATTCTTATCATGTTCGTTTTAGGTGGTTAAATTTACAATGATCGCATAATGATAATATCATTAAAATAATTCCCAATTTATCATTATAAAATATATATCATGTAATAAATATAATATTTATTCATTAAATATATTTAATAACCATTCATGAATGGTGATTATGTGAAAATAAAAATTTTATTCATAGAGGTGATTGTACACACGTAACACGAACGGCATTTTCATTTTTTTGAATTGGTGGGAGGAAGGTAGATAATGGTTATTCCCTTAATATAATAACAATTAAATGTAAAAATTATAATTATATCATTATATTATAATATTTATATTTTTTTAAGAATTCTTTTTCATAAAAGTTTAATGAGTAGATAATGCTCACATTGGGGACTTGAATATTCTCTTGAAATATAGATTGGAAAGGGAGGAATTGGAACATATTATTGAAAAAAATGTAAAGAAATAGAATATTATTATAGTAGAAGTATAATGGGTATGTGGGACTCCTCATGTACCAATCATGTTTTTATGATCACAAATCCTATTTAATCATGTGCTAATGATTACAAATATTATTCAACCTAGTTAACCTCTATAAATTAAATCCAATCATGTGCATTTATGTTTAATGTTTACTCATGCTTTAAGAATATCCTTGAAGGATCTTAATTGCTTTATTTTCAATTTACCTACTTTAAACTATCTTTTATCTACTGTCAAAATACCTTCACTAAAAAATTCTTATGTCTAATCCTTTCTATTATCATAATTATTTACGTCTTCACATAGTTATATTGAAAAGCCTAAGACACCATGAGTCTGCCACTGGCTATGTATTTCTAACACTGTGAAGTAGACACCGTAACACCAAATACCATAACACTAGACACAGTAACACCAAACACTGTGAAGTAGACACTGCAACACCAGACACCGTAACTTCAAACACTGTCAATAAGTCACCATAACACGAGACAACATAACACCAGACACCGTGAAACCAGACACCGTCATGTAGACATTGTGAACAAGACACCATGACCATGAGACACCGTGACACCCAGACACTATGATCAACCTAGACACCGTGTGATGCAGACACTGTTTTCATGAATTATTATAAATCCGTTTCTTAAACTATTCTGTCATCTCTCAATTTAAATTCCAATGTTAATATTTTTTTCTTTTAATGAAACTAATATTAATTAATATGTGTTGCTGGAATGATAGGGAACCGTACCTCATACCTATAAAAGGTAATCAATCCCATTGCCGATGAAAAAGGATAAATAAAAGGAATATCGAGATACTACAAAATATACATAGAGATACACAGAGACATATACGTAAGGAAGAATAAAAGATACACATGCACATGTTGAGATGAAAACACAAAGAACTTAAATAACTCTCATACACATCAAGAACAGAAGTTCAAAGATGAGGTTCAAACGCCACTTGTAATACTCTCACATTCAAGCCGAACACCTATACTGGAATTGAAGGTACAAAACCACGACACTCTTTTTACCAGACAACTTCCATAGATGGACTCAAAGATTGATCTTTTTCAATACAAAGGAGTCTAGAGCTTCATTGACATCACACAAGCTCATTCTAAATTCATCTCTATATTCTTTCTCTTTTGTGATCATCGTTTTCTTTTCATTCAAGCAGTGTGTGCTTCTGTCTATTTTGACACACATTGACTCTTAATCTAAATTTGTGGATATTGAAATCCTCACCCTAAAATCTTTACATCTTTGTGTATCCCATGTAGAATTACGGTAGAGGTCTGATGACCTGGACAACCTGTGTGCTGCTGTTGTTGCTTTCCCACGTAGAACTGTGGTAGAGGTCTGAGGACCTAGACAGTCTAAGTACTGTTGTAAACCCCGATCCAGGGTGTGGATCAATGTTTTATATAAACTGTTTGAGATGACTAATTCTTATCTTGAGACTAAACTTCTTGGTTAAACTGTTGTGCATATTATTTTAGTTTAAACCATTTTCAATTTTCCGCTGCTATTTACTTTTAAAAATCTAATCTATTTTAAAGTAACATTTATTGTTGAACTAGCAAGTGATTTTAATTATACTGAACTAGTAAGTTAGTTTCAAAAGATAATTTAAACATTAGATAAAGTTAACTGAGAAGTAATTAATCTTTGAGAAACTAATTTAATATTTACAATCTTTATAACATCACTGCAGTTTAACTTGTTTTATGAATTGAGGGATTTTAATACAATTATATTAAAAAAATATTTGGAACATAATTCACCCCCCTCTTTATTATCCACTCTAACCAACAGGGTAGATTTTCAAAATAAATTTAAAGTATAAATGGTTTGGGAAAGTTTGCAGAAGTGATCTCTTTTAAAATGTGAAAAAGAGGCACTTTCCATTGGAAACTAATGATAAGAATGGAATAAAGGTATAATTACATGAGATTTAGTTGAGTGGTGTGAATAAAATTTTTTAATACATGTGTTTATAAATTAAAAACTAAGAAAACGGTTATAGAAGATCAATTTTTTATTTATTTTAGAAAAATTCAAACGACTTTAAGTTAATAATTTATTCGTTCCGTAATTACATATTTACCAAAGTAATAAGTTTTTTATATAAATATAATATTAAGCATACTAAATTATTTCAATTTGATGAATATGAATTTTTAATAAATTTAATCAAATTCATTTTCTATATATGATAAAATTAACATTTTTTTAAAACATATGAAATTGAATTACTATTTTGGTAAAAACATGTATTTCTATACATTAAGTGAAATATTGTTATTTACTATATATTACCAATTATATGATTGTAAATATTTTTTTACATGTTGAAACATAATATTATAGTTATAGTTTAAAATATATTAATTTAATTTATTTATATAAAAATTTCAAAACATTTATAATTATATTCATAAAAAAATAATTATTTTACCTTGGTAACTAATGTTTACTTTAGGTACATACTTTAATGTTATAAATGAAAATTAAATTGTAAAAACAATTGAATAAATGATTAAAAATTTAAAAAAATCAACTAAATATATATATTTTATTATGATTATATTTCAATATAAGAATGCATAATGTATAAAAATAGTTTTTAGAAAAAATATATCATTTCATTCCTAAAAAATTGTTCATATTCCCAATTCAATGCAAATATTTTGTTGAAAATTTATTTATTTCTTTATAAATTCTATAAATATTTACCCTAACATTCTCTAGATATCAACTGATTTAAAAATACATAATATATCGAAAAACCATTTTATCCCTAAATGATTTTATTCTGTATTCTATAATATTGATAACTTGTTTAGTAACCCTTAATATTTATAAATACATTTTGGTCAAATAAATATTTTAATACTATTTAAAATTAATTATTAATTAGGATGAAAAATGTATAAAATAGGCATAATAATGATTATAATATTTCTTAATTATTTAAATATTATATCATCCAAATATATACTGTTGGATTCCATAAAAACATATGTATAATATTTAATATTAACATAAGAAGTGGTGGTTTTAAGTGGATGTGATTCCCCAATAATATATATTGTATTTATTTCAATGTGATTGTTCATATCCCAAAAAATATTTCCCTCAACATGCACTTGTAGGAGTTCATCTAGGGATATGTATAGGTAAAACCCAAGTGTTGCTACCTCCCTTCAATGCTCAGACAAATGAGCATTATAAATAATATTTATACTAATTAGTTTCATTTATTTCCATTATCTACATAGATTTCATATTATTATTACTTGGCTTTTACTCAGTAATTCAAGGGTCAGGTTGCAACAATCACATAATCCCACTGACTATATATGTGAAATGGCTATATATAATAGCTAGATTTTCTCTATAAATAGCTTAAAATCACTAAAAATATTTGTGATGTTAAAACATGTCTATTATATTTCTAATTATCAACTTTATTTATATTGTTTTAATCGAGGTTATAATATTCCTAGAAAACCACAAGGATAAATATTTAATATTCATGGTATTTTTTTAACATGTATATTTATTTCCCTTCTAATTTTATTAATTATGCTTCATTTTTCATTCACATAATTTATTAAATTTTATATTCCATTATAACAATATTCAGAGAAAAATATCCTGTATTGTTTTTGTTGGCTGTTGTGTACAAAAAAATCTATTCCAAATTACATTTATTTATAGGTAAATTAATAATAAAATATTATGGTGATACAATTTATCTACTAAATAAATTTCATCCTTTAAATTTAAATTATGATTCACTAATTAAAATATCTTAGGGAATCCATAAGATAAAATTTACCCAAATTATAATATCAACTTAACTATCTTATTTAACACTATAAACTAGATTATGTTGAAAAAACGTATGATAATGCATTTCTATAGTTCTTTAACACCCTATTTTTTTAAATAATATTATTCTTGATATCATGCTTAACATTCAACACACAACATTATGAAAAATAAAATATATTATATAAATAATAATATTTAAATGTGATCATCTTAACCTAATAGTTATATTGAAAGCTATGAATAGTAATATAAACATTAGAAAAATTTGTATAAATATTTCTATACAATATGAATGTATTTATTGATTCATAATAAATATGTACTTAGTTTTCTGTGAAGTCATTTAATATTTCAAAAACATGTTTTCTAAAAAAATTGTGTTTATTTCATTTTATGATTGAAAATTATAATATATTTATACCATATTATAAATTTTATATAATGGAATGAATACTATTTTTAAATTAAATTTGTAAATATAATATTAGAATGATTTGTTGGATATTTTGAAAATATTTATTTTTCAGTGAATAATGAAAATACTGATATTTGTAAACCAAGTATTTCATTTCAATAAATTATGTATTTAAAAAGAAAAATTGTGTTTTAAATTTTATAATATTGTAAAAGAAGTATTATTTAATTATTATCAGTCTAGTTATTTACATAGGAATTAAAATTATACATGATTTTGGTAAAATTTTATTTCTGGGTTTAAAAAAGTATTTATGTAAAATTTATTTTTAAGTGTGAAATGTATTTTATTTTAATTAATTAAACAAATCACTATTTTTTAAATTTTTTAATGAAATTTATATATTATATATTCAATAAATCGTTTTACCATTAATTTTATCATTATTAAAAGACAAGGAATATGAATAAATATTGTTTTATGCTTCAAAATTAATTTACCTAAAAATGGGTTTCCTTTTTGTTTCATGAGATTATTTTAAAATTATTATTTCCCAGTTATATAAATTGAATTTTATCTAATGTATTCATAATTTTTAATAAAAATTTATAAAATTCTTAATGATTCTAGTTTCATTTTATATCATAATGAATAATAAAAACTGTAAAACATTGTTACCACGGTTTTGGAGAAAAAATGTTTAGTGCGGGAGAACTAAGAGATAAGAGTATGGATTTTACATAAACGTGTATATTTATTATTGGTTTGAAATATTTAAACCCTTTTTTTATCTTAGCATCAAATTAATTACCATTTATATCAACATTAATAAGAAAATTATATTATAATATTTAAATATTTTATGTAATTCCATCTGTGTCCCTTCCCTCAATTATAAAGGTATCTTCTTTTCTACAATTATTTCCAAAGTTTTATCCTTCAAGAATATTCAATAAATACCAAGATACATTTTTATATTCCTTTGCTTCATTTTAATTCCCCTGGTATCTTCATAAGACAAATATTTCAAGGCTTAAAGTTCAATACAAGGGAGGTGTCTCGAAGAAGGGGAGGTGAAATCCCTTTCAAATCAATTCATACATAAGGTAAGGGTTCTTCATCCCCATATTTATTCATTGGGATATGTTTGATATTATACATCTATTCTTAATGAGTTTTATATATTTATCCTTTGATATGTTATATCATGTATATTTCTCAATTCCCGCTATTTAAAATTATAATTCAAATTATTTCATCCATGGGGATTTGACTACAAAGTTACCAAAGTGGTAAGTATTTACCATAAACAAATTTCTTTGTTGGGAAATATGTCATGTCGTAACGCCCCAACCCTAGTTACCCAGAGTCAGTGCATTATTACATAACATTGGCATGATCAAAATAATGATCAATCCTTGATAGACCGATTAGTTTAGTAGCCTTTGAATAACTAGATACATTCATAAAGTTTACATTACATCAAAAATCAAAACTACAAAAATATAGTATCCATATTCCACACTCTTATCCCCTCATACTATCCCTGCAGGTTATTCATAAAATACATCTTCACATCATGGGAAAAATAAAACATAGAAAGGGGTGAGCTCAAATGCCCAGTAAGGATAACAATATAGCGGAAACTTTCATAAATAGGAATTATCATTTAAGGAAATGTATAAATAAAACAAAAGCTTTTCAAACTTTAACATCAACATAATATGGAAGAAATAAAAATAAATAATATCATTTACTTTTCCACATGGATATTCTAAAAATCAAATAATCACATGCAATATCAATAACCACTTTCATAATGATGGAATTCATAATGTCATACTATCAAAACCACATAGCCAAGGCCTCGTGCCAAGACTACAATTAAGATTTTTTCATGGCCTTGGGCCAAGACACTATTTTTTCTCATTATACCTACTGATGCATCGAGGAGTTATAGAGGGCTCTACCAGTCACATATTAAGTCCAACACCTTCCTCATATGAACAGGTTTAAACATAATATAAACATTCGAATTAAAACTAACATAAGATATGTCAATACTTCCACCATAAACCATGAGTGGTATAAATATAACACATCTATCGTCAAAAAAATCACAAAATCTTCAATACAATACTGAATTTTGTATCATAATAAATCAACTTCAAATAAGCTTAAAATCCATCAAATGATGTTGACATAGATGAAATCAAAACTATTTGAGAAAAATATCACTTGATAAAATCATTTAAAAGTCACATAATTATAAAATAAAACATTTACTTTGAAATTTTTCTTATGAGATTGTAATGGAAGCTTCGAAGATTTTATAACGGCGGAAAATAGCTGCACCCGCCGTACAAGTTAAAAAAACATTCTCACCTTAATTCTGTCGAAAAGGTTAAAAAGACCTTGTTTGGAAAATGACGGAAAGATTCCTTTATAAACCACTTATAAAAGTCAAAAAGGGTATAAATGAATTTAACCCATATTCTAGTAAATAGTAAGAAATGTTTTGAATTACATTTTTAAAAAACATGGATGTGGAAGATAAAGAAATCCCAATAGATTATTACGTATAAACAACCTCGGATAATGAAGAGATTGCGAAATAAACCCTTACCTTGTACTTTTCCGTGGTTGGGGAAGGTTAACCTCATGTATAATGGTGAAATAATTGTTATTAAATTATAAAACAATCATATATATTAATATGATATCATATATGATCTTTTAAAATTTCATTGTTAATAATATTTTAGAAATATCTTCGTTTCGGGTGTTAACTTACTCATTTTATTTTATATGATTTATTATATAATCCATGTTTGTTATGCATAGGTTTTATATTATTCATATCAATAATTATATTAAGTACTTAAACAATATTATTAATGTTCAAATAAGCATTAGACTTGAATGGATACGATGGAGAATGAATCTTATCGTGTTCGTGGAGATGGTAGTCTGTACGTACGCACAAGCGAAAATATCATTCTTTTGATATTAAAATAATTTTTAATTGGATGGTATATCATATATACAGAATCATTATCATGTTATATTTATTATTTACATGAATTACACATCATTATTATACCCATCCAAATAATAATTTATTGAATAACAATTACACCACGATGTGGAGACTGTTAGCCGTACGTACGCACGTATGGTGAAATGTTATTAAAAGGATGTATAGAATACTAAATATGGTTGTACCATATTTATAATAACATCATAGTATATATAAGATACTGGAGTTATGATTTTATAATGGTAAATAAAGAATAATTTGAAGAAGAAAGAAACATGAAAGAGGTTGGTGAAAACATTATCTCTTCTTCAGGTTCTTCCTTTTGATTTGATCAAAAGGGCTCCGTAAGTTGGCTTTCTGACTAAAGAAAGTCATCTAGAATGAAGTGAGGGAAGTTTAGAGAGTATTTGGGCAGAGTTTGGCCGAACCAAAAGGCTTTTATGTTGTGAATTATTGAGAAGGGGGAGTGCCCTTTTATAAGAGGGTTGAGAGGAACCTTTGGAAAAGCTAGAAATATTATTTTATAATAAATTCATATTCATTTTATAATGGATCCAAAGTGGATTATTTAAATATTAAGGTAGGGATGGGTCGAAAACTACTCAAAAAATATAATTTTGACAGGTTTGGGTCATTATATTAACCTTATCTTTTAGTTTTAACTCTTAGTTAATTAGTTTGACACTTACCATGTCACATTGTATTTTTATATTATATAGCTAATAAACATACTATATACATAAAAAAGGCCCCCAAGTGGTCTATTATTGATACACTTATCATGATATAAGTCTCTTGGACAAACCATAGATTTTTTGGAATTGAATATCAATTAATAATATAATATTTGTTTTAAGAACTCTTTTTTGTAAATTTTGACACTATTTGGAAAATGGATTTTTGTGAAAATCATAAGAGAAAGATTACTTAGAAAAATGTTAATTAAATCATTCCTACCATGAAATATTATCCTATAATTTTTTTTTATTCATAAAAAGTCACAATTTATATTTATTTGGGTATTTATAATATCAATTATTTTTACTTTTCACTATTATGGTAATTACTGCATCATCATTGCGTCATAAATAAATTTAGTTATTTAATGTATAAAAATTATAAATAAAATATCTTTATGTAGGAAATATATTTATCTTTATAATTAATATTTATAATCTAATATCCAATATATATAACCCTATGTAAAAATTATTTCTCTAAAAGACATATGCTTTTGTAATTTTTGTATTTATTTTAACTTAATTAAAATAAAGTGTCCCTATCACATACTTGTGGCTACATGGTGTCCCAAAATCGACCCAAAGATGGCCAGGGTCAGACATGTATCCACCAATAATGTTATAACACGTTTTAGGGTAATTTAGTATTATTATTATATTATTTTTAACCCTTATTTACTGGATTTACCCTTTAACCATGGTAAATAAAATATTTACCGAAATAATTATTCAAAATGCCTAAACATAAAATTTACCTATTTACACAATTTGAACATCTTGATTCCAAATATGGAATCCATTTTTCCAAATTCACAGCACATAAGTGGTAGAAATTAATTTAAAATTAATTTTCACTGTCAAAATAAAAAGCGTGTTTTTAAAATATATTAACTATCAAAAGATTGATACTTGTTTATATCCGGTTTAATTGTGACATTATGTCCAATGACAAAAATTGTATTAAATGGTAAAAATATATTCAAAATATACTTTAAAACCACTCAAATTCATAATTTATCACTATTAATTTTTTTTATTATTAATGTTGTTTTTAATTATAATTTAGTAATATTCACTGTTCATCAAAATATTAAAGTTATCTGAAATGTACCAAAATTTCACCTTAGGCTAAATTCCATACTTCGAATCCAAAAAAGAAGTCCATTTTGAGAGATAAAATTTCAAATATTTTAAAAATTAGGTTTTACTATTCATAATGGCTAGTTTGATTGGTTGTGGTGTGTTAGAACTCGATGTTGCATACAACACACGCTACTGCATTATTCAAAGAGAAGTGTACCGTAGAAGCTTGGGGTGTTACATTCTCCCCTCCTTCAAATAATTTCGTCCTAAAATTTTCTAGAATACTACCACATGAAAAGACTTGGTTGGTTCTTCATCATATGTTCCTCGGGTTAATACATTGCCTCTTCCATCTTATGGTTTCTCCACAAGACTTTTACTAGATGAATTATCCGGTTTCTCAGTACTTCTTCTATCATATCACAAATCTTGACGGGATCTTCTAAATAAGATAGATCAGGTTCCAGTTCTAATCTCTCTAATGTGAGTACATGTGTTGGGTCAGGCATGTATTTCCTCAACCGAGATACATGGAACACATTGTGATCTTTGGAGAGACATGGCATCATTGACAATCGGTAAGCTACAACCCCAATTTGTTCTAGAATTTCGAAAGGTCTAATATACCTGGGAATCAATTTACCTTTCTTACCAAAATGTATGACTCCCTTGCTTGGAGATACCTTCAAGAAAACATAATCACCAACATGAAATTCCAAATCCTTCCTTCGATTATTGGCATAGCTCTTCTGCCTACTTTGAGCTGCTTTGATGTGGTTTTGGATTACCTCCACCATTTCCTTCATTTACTCTACCAGTTCTAGGCCTACAAGTTTTCTTTCACCAACGTCATCCCAACAGGTTGGTGTGAGACATATCTTTCCATGTAACTCTTCATATGGTGCCATCTGATACTCGAATGGATGCTATTATTATAGGAAAATTCTACAGGAGGTAAATATTGATCCCAAATACACTGAAAGTCAAGTGAGCATGATGTTAACATGTCTTCTAAGGTTTGAATAGTTCGTTCTGATTGTCTATCTGTTTGAGGCTGGTAGGTAGTTCTCAAATGAAGTTCAGAATCCAAGTCTTTCTAAAGACTTTTACAGAATCTTGATGTAAAATGGGGATCATGATCAGAAACAATCGATAGAGGAACTCCATGAAGTCTCACAACTTCATCAATATATAGTCTTTCTAGACGTTCCAGTGGTAGATAATTTATTATAACAATAAAATGTGCGGACTTGGTAAGACGATCAACAATAACACATATTGCATCATTCCTTCTAGGAGTCTTTAGTAGTCCCATGACAAATTCCATCGTGATATTATCCCATTTCCACTCAGGTATGGGAAGAGGATGCAATACTCCACCAGGCTGTTTCCTTCCAACTTTCACTTTTTGACAAACCATACATCTTGACACAAAATCGGCAATCTCCCTCATCATGTTGTCCCACAAAAAATGTTACTTCAAATATTTATACATATTGGTGCTCCCAGGGTGTATAGAGAAATTGAAACTATGAGCATCATCGATCAATTCCCTTTTTAGATCAGGTATATTGGGAACACAAAGCCTCTTCCCGACCTTCAAAATTCCTTCTTCATACACAATGTCACTCAATCTCCCATCATTCACATCTTTAATCATCTTTTGAAATTCTTTATCATGGGTTTGAGAACTCTTAATCCTTTCTAGTAAAGATGGTTTGGCAACCATTTGAACAAGTATTGATGTTTCACCTTCCCTAGTTATTCCCATGTCCATCTTCACTAGATCCATGTAAATTGGATCCCTTTCAATTATCATATTGTTCAAAACTCCATGGTCTTTTCTGCTCAAAATATCTACCACCTTTTTTTCATTCCCCAGGTGGTAGTGTATCGTACAATCATAGTATTCGAGTTATTCAAGCTTCTCCTATGCCTCATGGTGAGTTCTTTTTGTGAGAAAATATACTTCAAACTCTTGTGATAAGTATAAATCTCACATTTTTCACCATAGAGGTAGTGCCTCCATATCTTCAAAGTAAAGATCACAGTTACTAACTCAATATCATGAGTATGATAGTTTTGTTCATGAATTTTCAACTGTCGTGATGCATAGGCAATAACCCTATCATTCTGCATAAGGACACAACCAAGTCCTTTCTTCGATGCATCACTATAAATAACGAACCCATTATTACCCAATGGTAGAGTCAATATAGGAGCACTGACTAATATCCTCAATAGTTCTTCGAAACATTCTTCACTCTCTTTTATCCAAACAAATTTAACCCCTTTATGTGTGAGCTTTGTTAATGGGTTATCCAACCGGGCAAAATTCTGGATGAAACATCGATAATAACATGCTAGACTAATAAAACTACGTAGCTCAGTTATACACGTCGGTGTAGGACATTCTTGGATTGCCTTAGTCTTAGAAGGATCAACAGAGATTCCATCTTTAGAGACAATACCGCCAAGAAAAGAAATCTCCTAATGCCAGAATACACATTTGCTAAACTTCTCATATAATTCATGTCTTCTCAGAGTCTTCAGGATAATGACCAAGTGATTTTCATGATCTTCGTAGATTTTGGAGTATAGCAAGATATCATCAATAAATACCACCGCAAATTCCTCGAGATATTCCTTAAGAACCCTATTAATCAAATCCATGAATACAGAGGGTGCATTAGTCAATCCAAAAAGCATTACTGTAAACTCGTAATTCCCATACGTGGTTCGAAATGATGTCTTCAGAATGTCTTCCTTCTTCACACACAACTGAGGGTATCCAGATCGCAGGTATATTTTTAAAAATTATTGAGCTCCATGCAGTAGGTCAAATAAATCATCTATGTGAGGTAGGAAATACTTGTACTTTATTGTTATAGCATTGATCTACCTGTAGTCGATACATACCCTCATAGATCTATCTTTCTTTTTAACAAAAAGTATAGGGGCTCCCCATGGAGAAACACTAGGGAGAGTAAATCCCTTATTACTCAATTCCTCCAGTTGTTTCTTTAGTTCAACTAAATCTATAATGGCCAATCTATAAGGGTTCTTTGATATAGGCCTTGATCCAGGAATTAAATCAGTGTAAAACCCAACTTCTCATTCTAGAGGATGTTAAGGTAAATCTTCTGGAAACACATCTACATATTCTTTCACAATAGGTACATCCTCTATTTGAACATTCCTTTCCTCACCCACTATAATTTCATCCTCTTCCTCCCAAATAATTGACTTTAGTTGAGCTAATGGGGGTGGATCTATATAAGAATTAGGTCACGATGATTATTCTCTAATGATATGGTGTTCCTTATCATCATCATCAAGAATCGTAACCTCTTTCGTACTAAAATAAATCTTGGAATCATTGTTCGAAATCCAATCCATACCGAGGATTATATCAAATTCAATCATTGGCACGACGATGAGATCAGCAGATAATGAACATTTATGTGTCTTAATGGGGACTGATTCACAAAACATTGTTGCAATGGTACTTCCCATATCATTTTTAACTGACAACTCCCATGTTAAATCAAATTGGAAATATCTAATTTTCTTAGCAAACTGGGATGATATGAAACAATGCGATGATCCAGAATCAAATAATGAATTTGATAAACTAGAGGAAACCATTAAATTACCTTCCACCACATCTTTTGGAGCTTCTACCTCAGCAGTAGTGATATCATAAGCTTGTCCTTGATCCCTTAGCCTTTTCTGAGATAATTTCCCATCACGCTTAGGACATTCATTTGAATAATGTCCCATCTCCCCGCAATTGTAGTAGTGGACATCGGTAGCTTCCTTCTTCCCCTTGATATCACGAGCTTAGTGGCCTTTTTCACCACACTTGTAACAGACTCCCGTTCCTTTTAAGAAAGAATCAAGGTGTTTCTTCCAACATTTACTACATGATGGATATTCAACTTTTCCCTTCTACCCTTTATTTTCATTCCCAGATTTATCAGCAGATCTCTTCTTCTCTTGCTTTTCTTTAAAGTCATATGACTTAGAGAATTCTTTCTCTGTCTTGATAGCACATGAGACAATGTCTTCATACGACGAGAAGGATTGTGAGACTAATTCTCGACGGATATATGGTTTTAAACCTTCAAAGAAAAGATCAATCTTATATATTGGGTTACGTATATAATCTCCTGCATACCTTGTTAACCTTGTAAATTTAGCCTCATGCTTTGCAACATTCTCATCTTCCTTTTGTCTCAGACTCAGAAATTGTCTTTCCATATCTGCTCGATGGTCACGAGGAAATTATTTTTCTAAAAACAGATATTTGGACTCCCTTCATTCCATATTTGACACTTCATCATCTTCCATCATGTTTTGAATCAATGACCACCATTGATCAGCATCTCTAGTGAGGAGATAAACTTCCATGATAACTTCTTCACTTTAACTACTCAACAAATCCTGAAATATTTTCTCTAGGGAATTTATACATTTCTCAGCTACTACGGGATTTTTACTCCCATTGAACGTTGTTGGTTGTTTCCTCATGAAGTGATCTAACAATTATCCTCAACATTGTGGATCAGGGTGCTCCATACGGGTAAGGTTATTATTCATAACCTGAGTATGTTGTCCCAGTATGGTGATTAGCTGATCGGCACCAGTTGCATCACCAGCTCCACTATAATTATCTTGGGTAGGAGGGAAATCCATATATGTAGTGCGTGCACTGATATGTTTTTCATTTCATCCACTAGGCGCCATTTCTAAACAGTGGCATAAACTAGATCAATTTATGAATCAAAAAACATAATTTCATACTTATAAAACACTTAACATAAATTGAACTATTTATGGATATAATCCATAATCATAAAAATGTTTTCTTTGAGAAATTATATACTCATAAACCCTTCATAATGATTTGTAAAGAAAATGGGAGTTATCCTAAGAATATCCCCCGGGAGTGTCGTATCCAAGATTGAAACAGGGCCTGTTGTCGTGCACCAGTTCCTGTTCGAGTCCAGATTAATGCGGTGTTTTCGGGTTTTTACCCCTAGGATCATCTGTGCCAGATCCGCCTCTACCTTTTCCTATCCAGACAGGGATGTATTGCTCGGAAAACTCAAAAAATCTCTACAATACCAAAATTCAAGGAAGTTCTTCTATACTAATCCTCAAAGTCTATCTTAGGTATATGTTCTCTAATCAGAGTTTATCTAATTCTAGCTTTATAGTTTTGTACTAAACTTTCTTTGATACCGACAGTTAATGGCCAGACCACAGTTACCCAGAGTTGGTGCATTATTACATAACATTGGCATGATCACAAGAAATATCGAGTCTCGAAAGACCTATTAGTTTAGTATCCTTGGAATAACTTGATACATTCATAAAGTTTACATTACATCAAAAATAAAAACTACAACAATATAGTCTCTATTGTCCACACTCATATCCCCTCATACTATCCCTGCAGGTCATTCATAAAATACTTCTTCACATCCTAGAAAAAATAAAACATAGAAAGGGGTGAGATCAAATGTCCAGTAAGGATAACAATATAGTAGAAACTTTCATAAATAGGAACAAACATTTAAGGAAATGTTTAAATAAAACAAATTCTGTTTAAACTTGAACATCAACATAATATGGTAGAAATAAAATGAAATAATTCCATTTACTAATTCACATGGATATTATACTAATC
This sequence comes from Viscum album, assembly GCA_963277665.1. Lineage (NCBI taxonomy): Eukaryota > Viridiplantae > Streptophyta > Magnoliopsida > Santalales > Viscaceae > Viscum > Viscum album. The sequence continues at coordinate 1,017,631,124 of OY728141.1, forward strand.
GAATAATCACATGCAATATCAATAACCACTTTCATAATGATGGAATTCATAATGCCAGACTATCATAACAACATATCCAAGGCCTCGTGCCATGACTACAAATAAGATTTTGTCAACGCCTTGTGCCAAGACACTAGTTTGTCTCATGAGACCTACCTATGAATCGATGAGTTATAGTGGGCTCCACCTGTCACATATTAAGTTCAATGCATTCCTCATATGAATAGGTTTAAACATAACATAAAGATTCATATTAAAATTAGCATACGAAATGTCAATACATTCTCCATAAACCATGAATGGTATATATATAACACATCCACAGTCAAACAAACCAAAAAATAATCAATAATGTATGGAAGTTTGTATCATAATAAATCAACTTCATATAATCTTAAAATCCATCAAAGGACATTGACATAGATGAAATCAAAGCTATTTGAGAGAAATATCCATTTTTTGAAATCATTTAAAATTAACATAATTATAAAATAAAACATTTACATTGAAAATTTTCATATAATATTGTAAGGGAGGCTTCGAAGATTTTATAATGGCGGAAAATAGATGCACCCACTGTATAAGTTAAAAAAACATTCTTAACTTAATTCTGTCGAAAAGGTTAAAAAGGGCATTGTTTAGAAAAAAATTGAATGATTCCTTTATAAACCACTTATAAAAGTCAACAAGGGTAAAATGACATTAACGCATATTCTAGTAAATATTAAAAAATGTTTTGAGACAAATTTTTTAGAAACATGGATGTGGATGATAAAGAGATCCCAGTAGATTATTACGTATAAACAACCTCAGATAATGAAGTGATTGCAAAATAAACCCTTACCATGGACTTTTACATGGTTGGGGTAGGTTAAACTCCTGTATAATGGTGATAAAATTGTTATTAAACTATAAAATAATCATATATATTAATATGATATCATATATGATCTTTTAACATTGCTTTGTTAATAATATTTTAGAATTATCGTCATTTCGGGTGTTTACTTACTCATTTTCTTTTATATGATTTGTTTTGTAAGCCATGTTTGTTATGGATAGGTCGTATCATATTATTATACAGAATTATATTAATTCCTTAAAAATATTATTAATCTTCAAATGATAATTAGACTTGAATGAATTCGATGAAGAATGAATCTCATTGCGTTCGTGGAGACGGTAGTCCATACGTACGCTCGAGCGACAATATCATTCTTTTGATATTAAAATAATATTTAATTTGATGGTATATCATATATAAATAATCATTATCATGTTATAATTATTATTTAAATCAATTACACATCATTATTATACCCATCCAAATAATAATTTATTGAATAACAATTACACCACGACGTGGAGACAGTAAGCCATACGTACGCACGTATGGTGACATGTTATTCAAAGGGTGGATAGAATACTGAATATGGTTGTACCATATTTATAATAAAATAATAGTATATATAAGATACTAGGGTTATTATTTTATAATGGTTAAGAAAGAATAAGTTGAAGAAGAAAGGAACTTTAAAGAGGGTGGTGAAAACATTACCTCTTTTTCAGGATGTTCCATTTGATTTGATCAAAAGGGATCCATAGGTTGGCTTTTTGACTAAATTAAGGCCTCTAGGATGAATTGAGGGAATTTGAGAGAGTATTTGGGTATGGTTTGAAAGAACCAAAAGGCTTTAACGGTGTGAATTAATGAGAAGGGTGAGTTCCCTTTTATAAGAGGGGTGAGGGGCACCTTTGGAAAAGCTAGAAATATTATTTTATAATAAATTCATATTCGGTTTATAATGGATAAAAAGAGTATTATTTAATGGTTAAAGTGGTTATGGTTATAAAACCACTCAAACAATAGAATTTAGATAGGTTTGGATCATTATATTAACCTTATATTTTAGTTTTAACTCTTAGTTAATTAGTTTGACACAAACCATGTCACTTTGTATTTTTATATTATATAGTTAATAAACATACTATATACCTCCATGAGACCACAAAGTGGTCCATTAATGATACACCTATCATTATATAAGTGTCATGGGTGATCCTTAGATTTTTAAGAATTTAATATCAATTAATAATATAATATTTGTTTTAAAAACTCTTTTATGTCAATTTTGAAACTATTTGGAAAATTGATTTTTGTGAAAATCATAAAGTAATTATTACTTCAATAAATGTTAATTAAATCAATTTTAACATGTCATATTGACCTAGTAAATTATTTTAATTCATAAAAAGTCTCAAATTATATTCATTTGGGTATTTATAATATCAAATATTTTAATTTTTCACTATTTTGGTAATAACTCCATCATCATTGTGTCATAAATAAATTAAATTATTTAGTTTATAAAAATTATATATAAAATATTATTATGTATTAAATATCTTTATACTTCTAATGAATATTTATAATAAAAAATCAAACATATATAACCCTATGTAAAAATGGTTTTTCTAAAAGATATATGCTTATGTCATTTTTGTATTTATTTTATCTTAATTAAAATAAAGTGTCCCTATCACCAACAAGTGGCTCCATGGGGTCCCAAAATCAACCCAAATATGACCATGGTCGGATATGTATCCAGAAATAAGGTTAAGACACGTTTTAGTGTAATTTAGTATTATTATAATATTATTTTTTAACCCTTATTTACCGGATTTACCCTTTAACCATGGTAAATAAAATATTTACCGATGTAATTATTCAAAATCTATAAAAGTAAAAGATACCTATTTACAAAATTTGGATATCCTAATTCCAAATATGGAATCCATTTTTCAAATTGAAAACATATATGTGGTAGAAATTAATTTAAAATTAATTTCCGCTGTCAAAACAAAAATCGTGTTTTTAATATATAATAACTATCAAATCATTGATACATGTTTATGTTCGGTTTAATTTTCAAATTATGTACAATGACAAAAATTGTATTAAATGGTAAAAATAAATTCTAAATATACATTAAAACCACTCATGTTCATAATTTGTCACTATTAATTATTTTGTTTAAAAAAGTTGTTTTTAATTTAAATTTAGTAATTTTCACTATTTATCAAAATATTAAAGTTATCCGAAAAGTACCAAAATTTCACCTTAGACTAAATTCGATACTCCGAATCCAAAAATTAAGTCCATTTTTAGAGATAAAATTTATATAAATTTAAAAATTAGGTATTATTATTCATAACTTCTAGTTTGATTGGTTATGGTGTGTTAGAACTCGATTTTGCGTACAACACACGCTAATGTATTATTCAAAGAGAAGCGTACTGTAGAAGCTTGGGGTGTTACAAATTTTATACAGAAATCATATTTAATGGGGTGTATCTTCTGATATTATGTTTCAATAATATCTTTATGTTCATGGTATTTAAATTTTCATTTTATGTTATTGCTTTTGTGGGAATTTAACTGAAAATTTACAAAATCAATACAATTTTTATGTTAAAATATAACTATTTTCTAGAAATTTTTCTGCACAAATTTATGATTATGAATTTATATGATCTGTATATATTAAAAACAATACCTTTTATTCTCCACATTTTATTTATGAATATCACAATTTTTACTTTCATTTTCATCACTCTATGTTCATAAAATATTGAAACAAAATTTTTAAGGAAAATAACTTTTATTTATATCTTTTACCTTTAATATTTTCCTTCCATGTCCAACTTTTCTATAAAAAATTTTCATTAATTTTTTTAATCTATAATTATTTATTAATTTATTTTTTACCCATATTTTATTTTTTATAAATTTTTAAAAGGAATCATCTAATAGTCTTCCAAACGAGGTACTTTTTATCAATGCTATGAACAGAATCTATATATTAACATATACAAAATTATTTTTTTCCAATAATTATTACTAATGATTTATTTAAATATTCCACTACATGTTTCCATGGTTTTGGATAACAAATGTTTAGTGCGGGAGAACTAAGAGATAAGAGTATGTATTTTACATAAACATGTATATTTATTATTGGTTTGAGATATTTCAACCCCCTTTTATCTTAGCATCAAATTATTTAGCATTTATATCAACATTAATAAGAAAATTATATTATAATATTTAAATATTTTATGTAATTCCATCTGTGTCACTTCCCTAAATTATAAAGGGATCTTCTTCTCTACAATTATTTCCAATGTTTTAACCTTAAAGAATATTCAATACAAACCATGATACATTTTTATATTCCTTTGCTTCATTTTAATTCCCCTGGTATTTTTATAAGACAAATATTTCAAGGCTTAATGTTCAATACAAGGGAGGTGTCTCGAAGAAGGGGAGGTGAAATCCCTTTCAAATCAATTCATACATAAGGTAAGGGTTCTTCATCCCCATATTTATTCATTGGGATCTGTTTGATATTATACATCTATTCTTAATGAGTTTTATATATTTATCCTTTGATATGTTATACCATGTATATTTCTCAATTCCAGCTATTTAAAATTATAATTCAAATTATTTCATCCATGGGGATTGGACTCCAAAGTTACCAAAGTGGTAAGTATTTACCATAAACAAATTTCTTTGTTGGGAAATATGTCATGTCGTAATGCCCCAACCCCAGTTACCCAGATTCAATTCATTATTACATAACATTGGCATGATCAAAATAAAGATCAATCCTTGATAGACCGATTAGTTTAGTAGCCTTTGAATAACTAGATACATTCATAAAGTTTACATTACATAAAAAATCAAAACTACAAAAATATAGTCTCCATATTCCACACTCTTATCCCCTCATACTATCCCTGCAGGTCATTCATAAAATACATCTTCACATCATGGGAAAAATGAAACATAGAATGGGGTGAGATCAAATTCCCAGTAAGGATAACAATATAGCGGAAACATTCATAAATAGGAATAAACATTTAAGGAAATGTATAAATAAAACAAAAGCTTTTTAAACTTGAACATCAACATAATATGGAAGAAATAAAAATAAATAATACCATTTACTTTTTCACATGGATATTCTAAAAATCAAATAATCAATTGAAATATCAATAACCACTTTCATAATGATGGAATTCATAATGCCAGACTATCATAACCACATATCCATGGCCTCGTGCCAAGACTACAATTAAGATTTTGTCAAGGCCTTGGGCAGGGACAATATTTTTTCTCATTATACCTACTGATGCATCGAGGAGTTATATCAGGCTCTACCAATCACATATTAAGTCCAATACCTTCCTCATATGAACAGGTTTAAACATAACATAAACATTCGAATTAAAACTAACATAAGATATGTCAATACTTCCTCCATAAACCATGAGTGGTATAAATATAACACATCCACAGTCAAACAAATCACAAAATCATCAATACAATATTGAAGTTTGAATCATAATAAATCAACTTCAAATAAGCTTAAAATCCATCAATTGATGTTGACATAGATGAAATCAAAACAATTTGAGAAAAATATCACTTGATCAAATCATTTAAAAGTCACATAATTATAAAATAAAACATTTACTTTGAAATTTTTCTTATGAGATTGTAAGGGAAGCTTCGAAGATTTTATAACGGCGGAAAATAGCTGCACCCGCCGTATAAGTTAAAAAAAACATTCTCACCTTAATTCTATCGAAAAGGTTAAAAAAGACCTTGTTTGGAAAATGACTAAAAGATTCCTTTATAAACCACTTATAAATGTCAAAAAGGGTATAAATGAAATTAACCCATATTCTAGTAAATAGTAAGAAATGTTTTGAAATACATTTTTAAAAAACATGGATGTGGAAGATAAAGAGACCCCAGTTGATTATTACGTATAAACAACCTCAGATAATGAAGAGATTGCGAAATAAACCCTTACCTTGTACTTTTCTGTGGTTTGGGAAGGTTAACCTCCTGTATAATGGTGAAATAATTGATATTAAATTATAAAACAATCATATATATTAATATGATATCATATATGATCTTATAAAATTTCATTGTTAATAATATTTTAGAAATATCTTCATTTCGGGTGTTAACTTACTCATTTTATTTTATATGTTTTCTTATATAATCCATGTTTGTTATGCATAGGTTGTTTATTATTCATATCAATAATTATATTATGTACTTAAACAATATTATTAATGTTCAAATAAGAATTAGACTTGAATGGATATGATGGAGAATGAATCTCATCGTGTTCGTGGAGATGGTAGTCCGTACGTACGCACAAGCGACAATATCATTCTTTTGATATTAAAATAATTTTTAATTGGATGGTATATCATATATACAGAATCATTATAATGTTATATTTATTATTTACATGAATTACACATCATTATTATACCCATACAAATAATAATTTATTGAATAACAATTACACCGCGATGTGGAGACTATTAGCCGTACGTACGCACGTATGGTGAAATGTTATTAAAAGGATGTATAGAATACTAAATATGGTTGTACCATATTTATAATAACATCATAGTATATATAAGATACTGGAGTTATGATTTTAGAATGGTAAATAAAGAATAATTTGAAGAAGAAAGAAACTTGAAAGAGGTTGGTGAAAACATTACCTCTTCTTCAGGTTCTTCCTTTTGATTTGATCAAAAGGGCTCCGTAAGTTGGCTTTCTGACTAAAGAAAGGCCTCTAGAATGATGTGAGGGAAGTTTAGAGAGTATTTGGGCTGATTTTGGCCGAACCAAAAGGATTTTATGTTGTGAATTAATTAGAAGGGGGAGTTCCCTTTTATAGGAGGGTTGAGAGGAACCTTTGGAAAAGCTAGAAATATTATTTTATAATAAATTCATATTCATTTTATAATGGATCCAAAGTGGATTATTTAAAGATTAAGGTGGGGATGGGTCGAAACCCACTCAAAAAATATAATTTTTACAGGTTTGGGTCATTATATTAACCTTATCTTTTAGTTTTAACTCTTAGTTAATTAGTTTGACACTTACCATGTCACATTGTATTTTTATATTATATAGTTAATAAACATACTATATACATACAAAAGGCCCCCAAGTGGTCCATTATTGATACACCTATCATGATATACGTCTATTGGCCAAACCATAGATTTTTAGGAATTGAATATCAATTAATAATATAATATTTGTTTTAAAAACTCTTTTTTTGTAAATTTTGACACTATTTGGAAAATGGATTTTTGTGAAAATCATAACAGAATGATTACTTAGAAAAATGTTAATTAAATCATTCCTAACAGGAAATATTAACCTATAATTTTTTTTAATTCATAAAAAGTCACAATTTATATTTATTTGGGTATTTATAATATCAATTATTTTTACTTTTCACTATGATGGTAATTACTGCATCATCATTGTGTCATAAATAAATTAAGTTATTTAATGTATAAAAATTATAAATAAAATATCATTATGTAGGAAATATATTTATCTTTATAATTAATATTTATAATCTAATATCCAACATATATAACTCTATTTAAAAATTATTTCTCTAAAAGACATATGCTTTTGTAATTTTTGTATTTATTTTAACTTAATTAAAATAAAGTGTCCCTATCACATACATGTGGCTCCATGGTGTCCCAAAATCGACCCAAAGATGGCCAGGGTCGGACATGTATCCACCAATAAGGTTAGAACACGTTTTAGGGTAATTTAGTATTATTATTATATTATTTTTAACCCTTATTTACCATATTTACCTTTTAACCATGGTAAATAAAATATTTACCGAAATAATTATTCAAAATGCCTAAACATAAAATTTACCTATTTACACAATTTGAACATCCTGATTCCAAATATGGAATCCATTTTACCAAATTCAAAGCACATAAGTGGTAGAAATTAATTTAAAATTAATTTCCGCTGTCAAAATAAAAACCGTGTTTTTAAAATATATTAACTATCAAAAGATTGATACTTGTTTATATTCGGTTTAATTGTGACATTATGTTCAATGACAAACATTGTATTAAATGGTAAAAATATATTCATAATATACTTTAAAACCACTCAAATTCATAATTTATCATTATTATTTATTTTTATTATTAATGTTGTTTTTAATTATAATTTAGTAATTTTCACTATTCATCAAAATATTAAAGTTATCTGAAATGTACCAAAATTTCACCTAAGGCTAAATTCCATACTTCGAATCCAAAAAATAAGTCCATTTTGAGAGATAAAATTTCAAATATTTTAAAAAGTAGTTTTTACTATTCATAACGGCTAGATTGATTGGTTGTGGTGTGTTAGAACTCGATGTTGCATACAACACACGCTACTGCATTATTCAAAGGGAAGTGTACCGTAGAATCTTGGGGTGATACATTCTCCCATCCTTCAAATAATTTCGTCCTAAAATTTTCGAGAATACTACCACATGAAAAGACTTGGTTGGTTCTTCATCATATGTTCCTCGGGTTCACACGTTGCCTCTTCCATCTTATGGTTTCTTCACAAGACTTTTACTAGATGAATTATCCAGTATCTCAGTACTTCTTCTATCATATCACAAATCTTGACGGGCTCTTCGCAATAAGATAGATCGGGTTCCAGTTCTAATCTCTCAAAGGTGAGTACATGTGTTGGGTCATGCATGTATTTCCTCAACCGAGATACATGGAACACATCGTGATCTTTCGAGAGACATGGCAGCATTGACAATCTGTAAGCTACAACCCCAATTCGTTCTAGAATTTCGAAAGGTCTAATATACATGGGAATCAATTTACCTTTCTTACCAAAACGTATGACTCCCTTGCTTGGAGATACCTTCAGGAAAACATAATCACCAACTTGAAATTCCAAATCCTTCCTTCTATTATTGGCATAGCTCTTCTGCCTACTTTGAGCTGCTTTGATATGGTTTTGGATTACATCCACCATTTCCTTCATTTACTCTACCAGTTCTAGGCCTACAAGTTTTCTTTCACCAACGTCATCCCAACAGGTTGGTGTGAGACATCTCTTTCCCTGTAACTCTTCATATGGTGCCATTTGATACTTGAATGGAAGCTATTATAATAGGAAAATTCTACCGGAGGTAAATATTGATCCCACATACACTGAAAGTCAAGTGAGCATGATGTCAACATGTCTTCTAAGGTTTGAATAGTTCGTTCTGATTGTCTATCTGTTTGAGGCTGGTAGGTAGTTCTCAAATGAAGTTCAGAATCCAAGTATTTCTAAAAACATTTACAGAATCTTGATGTAAAATGGGGATCATGATTAGAAACAATCGATAGAGGAACTCCATGAAGTCTCACAACTTCATCAATATATAGTCTTTCTAGACGTTCCAGTGGTAGATCATTTATTATAGCAAGAAAATGCGTGGACTTGGTAAGACGATCAACAATAACACATATTGCATCGTTCCTTCTAGGAGTCTTTAGTAGTCCCATGACAAAGTCCATCGTGATATTATCCCATTTTCACTCAGGTATGGGAAGAGGATGCAATACTCCACCGGGTTGTTTCCTTCCAACTTTCACTTTTTGACAAACCATACATCTTGACACAAAATCGGAAATATCCCTCATCATGTTGTCCCACCAAAAATGTTACTTCAAATATTTATTCATTTTGGTGCTCCCAGGGTGTATAGAGAAATTGAAACTATGAGAATCATCGATCAATTCCCTTTTTAGATCAGGTATATTGGGAACACAAAGCCTCTTCCCGAATTTCAAAATTCCATCTTCATACACAATGTCTCTCAATCTCCCATTATTCACAGCTTTAATCTTCTTTTGAAATTATTTATCATGGGTTTGAGAACTCTTAATCCTTTCTAGTAATGATGGTTTGACAACCATTTGAAAAAGTATTGATGTTTCACCTTCCCTAGTTATTCCCATGTCCATCTTCACTAGATCCATGAAAATTGGATCCCTTTCAATTATCATATTGTTCAAAACTCCATGGTATTTTCTGCTCAAAATATCTACCACCTTTTTTTCTTTCCCCGGGTGGTAGTGTATCGTACAATCATAGTCTATGAGTTATTCAAGCCATCTCCTATGCCTCATGTTGAGTTCTTTTTGTGATAAAATATACTTCAAACTCTTGTGATAAGTATAAATCTCACATTTTTCACCATAGAGGTAGTGCCTCCATATCTTCAAAGCAAAGATCACAGTTACTAACTCAATATCATGAGTATAATAGTTTTGTTCATGAATTTTCAACTGTCGTGATGCATAGGCAATAACCCTATCATTCTACATAAGGACACAACCAAGTCCTTTCTTCGATGGATCACTATAAATAACAAACCCATTATTACCCAATGGTAGAGTCAATATAGGAGCACTGACTAATATTCTCAATAGTACTTCGAAACATTCTTCACTCTCTTATATCCAAAAAAATTTAACCCCTTTATGTGTGAGCTTTGTTAATGGGTTATCCAACCGGGAAAAATTCTGGACGAAACATCGATAATAACATTCTAAACTAATAAAACTACGTAGCTCAGTTATATACGTCGGTGCAGGACATTATTGGATTGCCTTAGTCTTAGAAGGATCAACAGAGATTCCATATTCAGAGACAATATGGCCAAGAAAAGAAATCTCATAATGCCAGAATACACACTTGCTAAACTTCTCATATAATTCATGTCTTCTCAGAGTAATCAGGATAATGACCAAGTGATTTTCATGAGCTTCGTAGATTTTGGAGTATACCAAGATATCATCAATAAATACCACCACAAATTCCTCGAGATATTCCTTAAAAACCCTATTCATCAGATCCATGAATACAGAGGGTGCATTAGTCAATTCAAAAAGAATTACTGTAAACTCATAATTCCCATAATTGGTTCGAAATGCTGTCTTCAGAATGTCTTCCGTCTTCACACACAACTGATGGTATCCAGATCGCAGGTATATTTTTAAAAATTATTGATCTCCATGCAGTAGGTCAAATAAATCATCTATGTGAGGTAGGGGATACTTGTTCTTTATTGTTATAGCATTGATCTACCTGTAGTCGATACATAACCTCATAGATCCATCTTTCTTTTTAACAAAAAGTATAGGGGCTCCCCATGGAGAAACACTAGGGCGAATAAATCCATTATTACTCAATTCCTCCAGTTGTTTCATTAGGTCAACTAAATCTATAATGGACAATCTATAAGGGTTCTTTGATATAGGCCTTGATCCAGGAATTAAATCAGTGGAAAACTCAACTTCTCATTCTAGAGGATGTTAAGGTAAATCTTCTGGAAACACATCTACATATTCTTTTACAATAGGTACATCCTCTATTTGAACATTCCTTTCCTCACCCACTATAATTTCATCCTCTTCCTCCCAAATAATTGAATTTAGTTGAGCTACTGGGGGTGGATCTATATAAGAATTAGGTGGTGATGATTATTCTCTAATGAAATGGTGTTCCTTATCATCATCATCAAGAATCGTAACCTCTTTCTTCCTAAAATAAATCTTGGCATCATTGTTCGAAATCCAATCCATACCGAGGATTATATCAAATTCAATCTTTGGCACGACGATGAGATCAGCAGATAATGAACATTTATGTGTCTTAATGGGGACTAATTCACAAAACATTGTTGCAATGGTACTTCCCATATGATTTTTAACTGAAAACTCCCTTGTTAAATCAAATTAGAAATATCTAATTTTCTTAGCAAACTGGGATGATATGAAACAATGCGATGATCCAGAATCAAATAATGCATTTGATAAACTAGAGGAAACCATTAAATTACCTTCCACCACATCTTTTGGAGCTTCTACCTTAGCAGTAGTGATATCATAAGATTGGCCTTCACCCCTTAGCCTTTTCTGAGGTAATTTCCCATGACGCTTAGGAAATTCATTTGCATAATGTCCCATATCCCTGAAATTGTAGCATTGGACATCGGTAGCTTCCTTCTTACCCTTGATATCACGAGCTTAGTGGCCTTTTTCACCACACTTGTAATAGACTCTCGTTCCTTTTATGAAAGTATCAAGGTGTTTCTTCAAACATTTACTACATGATGGATATTCAACTTTTCCCTTCTACCCTTTATTTTCATTCCCAGATTTATCAGCAGATCTCTTCTTCTCTTGCTTTTCTTTAATGTCATATGACTTAGAGAATTCTTTCTCTGTCTTGATAGCACATGAGACAATGTCTTCATACGACGAGAAGGATTGTGAGAATAATTCTCGATGGAGATATGGTTTTAACCCTTAAAAGAAACGATCAATCTTATATATTGGGTTACATATATAATCTCCCGCTTACCTTGTTATCCTTGTGAATTTACCCTCATGCTTTGCAACATTCTCATCTTCCTTTTGTCTCAGACTCAGAAATTGTCTTTCCATATCTGCTCGATGGTCACGAGGAATGTATTTTTTGAAAAACAGATATTTGGAGTACCTTCATTCCATATTTGACACTTCATCATCTTCTTTCGTGTTTTGAATCAATGACCACCATTGATCAGCATCTCTAGTGAGGTGATAAACTTCCATGATATCTTCTTCCCTTTAACTACTCCACAAATCCTGAAATATTTTCTCTAGGGAATTTATCCATTACTTAGGTACTAAGGAATTTTTACTCCCATTGAACATTGTTGGTTGTTTCCTCACGAAGAGATCTAACAATTATCCTCAACATTGTGGATCAGGGTGCTCCATACGGGTAAGGTTATTATTCATAACCTGAGTAAGTTGTCCCAGTATGGTGATTAGCTGATCGACACCAGTTGCATCACCAGCTCCACTATAATTATCTTGGGTAGGAGGGAAATCCCTACATGGAGTGCGCGCATTGATACAGTTTCCATTTCTTCCACTAGGTGCCATTTCTAAACAGTGGCATAAACTAGATCAGTTTATGAATCAAAAAACATAATTTCATACTTATAAAACACTTAACATAAATTGAACTATTTATGGATATAATCCATAATCATAAAAATGTTTTCTTTGAAGAATTATATACTCATAAACCCTTAATAATGATTTTTAAAGAAAATGAGAGTTATCCTAAGCATATCCCCCAGGAGTGTCGTAACCAAGAGTGAAACAGGGCCTGTTGTCGTGCACCAGTTCCCGTTCGAGTCCAGCTCAATGCGGTGTTTTCGGGTTTTTACCACTAGGATCATCTGTGCCATATCCGCCTCTACCTTTTCGTATCCAGACAGGGATGTATTGCTCATAAAACTCACAAAATCTCTACAATACCAAAATTCTAGGAAGTTCTTCTATACTAATCCTCAAAGTCTATCTTAGGTCTATGTTCTCTAATCAGAGTTTATCTAATTCTAGCTTCATAGTTTTGTACTAAACTTCCTTTGATACCAACAGTTAATGCCCCGACCCCAGTTACCCAGATTCGGTGCATTATTACATAACATTGGCATGATCACAAGAAATATCGAGTCTCGAAAGACCTATTAGTTTAGTATCCTTGGAATAAATAGATACATTCATAAAGTTTACATTACATCAAAAATAAAAAACTACAACAATATAGTCTCTATAGTCCACACTCTTATCCCCTCATACTATCCCTGCAGGTCATTCATAAAATACTTCTTCACATCCTGGGAAAAATAAAACATAGAAAGGGGTGAGCTCAAATGCCCAGTAAGGATAACAATATAGCAGAAACTTTCATAAATAGGAATAAACATTTAATGAAATGTTTAAATAAAAAAAATTCCTTTTAAACTTGAACATCAACATAATATGGTAGAAATAAAATGAAATAATTCCATTTACTAATTCACATGGATATTATACTAATCGAATAATCACATGAAATATCAATAACCACTTTCATAATGATGAAATCCATAATGCCAGACTATCATAACAACATATCCAAGGCCTCGTGCCATGACTACAAATAAGATTTTGTCAACGCCTTGTGCCAAGACACTAGTTTTTCTCATGAGACCTACCTATGCATCGATGAGTTATAGTGGTCTCCACCCATCACATATTAAGTTCAATGCATTCCTCATATGAATAGGTTTAAACATAACATAAAGATTTATATTAAAACTGGCATACGAAATGTCAATACATTCTCCATAAACCATGAATGGTATAAATATAACACATCCATAGTCAAACAAACCAAAAAATCATAAATAATGTATGGAAGTTTATATCATAATAAATCAACTTCATATAATCTTAAAATCCATCAAAGGACGTTGACATAGATGAAATCAAAGCAATTTGAGAGAAATATCCATTTTTTGAAATCATTTAAAATTCACATAATTATAAAATAAAATATTTACATTGAAAATTTTCTTATAATCTTGTAAGGGAGGCTTCGATGATTTTATAACGGCGGAAAATAGATGCACCCACTGTATAAGTTAAAAAACATTCTTCACTTAATTCGGTCGAAAAGGTTAAAAAGCACCTCGTTTAGAAAAAAATTGAATGATTCCTTTATAAACCACTTATAAAAGTCAACAAGGGTATAAATGACATTAACGCATATTCTAGTAAATATTAAAAAATGTTTTGAGATACATTTTTAAGAAACATGGATGTGGATGATAAAGAGATCCCAGTAGATTATTACGTATAAACAACCTCGGATAATGAAGTAATTGCGAAATAAACCCTTACCTTGTACTTTTACTTGGTTGGGGTAGGTTAAACTCCTGTATAATGGTGATATAATTGTTATTAAATTATAAAAGAATCATATATATTAATATGATATCATATATGATCTTTTAACATTGCTTTGTTAATAATATTTTAGAATTATCGTCGTTTCGGGTGTTTACTTACTCATTTTCTTTTATATGATTTGTTTTGTAAGACATGTTTGTTATGGATAGGTCGTATCATATTCTTATACAGAATTATATTAAGTCCTTAAGAATATTATTAATCTTCAAATGATAATTAGACTTGAATGAATACGATGAAGAATGAATCTCATCGCATTCGTGGAGACGGTAGTCCATACGTACGCTCGAGCGACAATATCATTCTTTTGATATTAAAATAATATTTAATTTGATGGTATATCATATATACATAATCATTATCATGTTATATTTATTATTTAAATCAATTACACATCATTATTATACCCATCCGAATAATAATTTATTGAATAACAATTACACCACGACGTGGAGACAGTAAGCCATACGTACGCACGTATGGTGAAATGTTATTCAAAGGGTGGATAGAATACTGAATATGGTTGTACCATATTTATAATACAATAAAAGTATATATAAGATACTAGGGTTATTATTTTAGAATGGTTAAGAAAGAATAAGTTGAAGAAGAAAGGAACTTTAAAGAGGGTGGTGAAAACATTACCTCTTTTTCGAGATGTTCCATTTGATTTGATCAAAAGGGCTCCATAGGTTGGCTTTTTGTCTAACTTAAGGCCTCTAGGATGAATTGAGGGAAGTTGAGAGAGTATTTGGGTAGGGTATGAACGAACCAAAAGGCTTTAACGGTGTGAATTAATGAGAAGTGTGAGTGCCCTTTTATAAGAGGGGTGAGGGGCACCTTTGGAAAAGCTAGAAATATTATTTTATAATAAATTAATATTCGGTTTATAATGGCTCAAAAGTGGATTATTTAATGGTTAAAGTGGTTATGGTTATAAAACCACAAAAAAATAGAATTTAGACAGGTTTGGCTCATTATATTAACCTTATCTTTTAGTTTTAACTCTTAGTTAATTAGTCTGACACAAACCATGTCACTTTGTATTTTTATATTATATAGTTAATAAACATACTATATACCTCCAAAAGACCACCAAGTGGTCCATTAATGATACACCTATCATTATATAAGTTTCATGGGTGATCCTTATATTTTTAGGAAATTAATATCAATTAATAATATAATATTTGTTTTAAAAACTCTTTTATGTCAATTTTGAAACTATTTGGAAAATTGTTTTTTGTGAAAATCATAACAGAATTATAACTTCAAAAAATGTTAATTAAATCAAATTTTAACATGTCATATTAACCTATTAAATTAGTTTAATTCATAAAAAGTCTCAAATTATATTCATTTGGGTATTTATAATATCAATTATTTTAATTTTTCACTATTTTGGTAATAACTCCATCATCATTGTGTCATAAATAAAATAAATTATTTAGTTTATAAAAATTATATATAAAATATTATTATGTAGTAAATATCTTTATCCTTCTAATGAATATTTATAATAAAAAATCCAACATATATAACCCGTATGTAAAAATGGTTTTTCTAAAAGATATATGCTTATGTCATTTTTGTATTTATTTTATCTTAATTAAAATAAAGTGCCCCTATCACCTACAAGTGGCTCCATGGGGTCCCAAAATCGACCCAAATATGACCATGGTCGGACATGTAACCAAAAATAAGGTCAGGACACGTTTTAGTGTAATTTAGTATTATTATAATATTATTTTTTAACCCGTATTTACCGGATTTACCCTTTAACCATGGTAAATAAAATATTTACCGATGTAATTATTCAAAATGTATAAAAATAAAAGAAACATATTTACACAATTTGGACATCCTAATTCCAAATATGGAATCCATATTTCAAATTCAAAACATATATGTGGTAGAAATTAATTTAAAATTAATTCCCGCTGTCAAAAAAAAAATCGTGTTTTTAATATATAATAACTATCAAAAGATTGATACATGTTTATGTTCTGTTTAATTGTCAAATTATGTACAATGACCAAAATTGTATTAAATGGTAAAAATATATTCTAAATATACATTAAAACCACTCATGTTCATAATTTGTCAATATTAATTATTTTGATTAAAAAAGTTGTTTTTAATTTAAATTTAGTAATTTTCACTATTTATCAAAATATTAAAGTTATCCGAAAAGTACCAAAATTTCACCTTAGACTAAATTCGATACTCTGAATCCAAAAATTAAGCCCATTTTTAGAGATAAAATTTATATAATTTAAAAAATTAGGTATTACTATTCATAACTTCTAGTTTGATTGGTTATGGTGTGTTAGAACTCGATTTTGCGTACAACACACACTAATGTATTATTCAAAGAGAAGCGTACTATAGAAGCCTGGGGTGTTAAAAATTTTATACACTAATCATATTTAATGGGGTGTATATTCTGATATTATGTTTCAATAATATCATTATGTTCATGGTATTTAAATTTTCATTTTATGTTATTTCTTTAGTGGGAATTTAACTGAAAATTTACAAAATCAATACAATTTTTATGTTAAAATATAACTATTTTCTAGAAATTTTTCTGCACAAATTTATGATTATGAATTTATAGGATCTGTATATATAAAAAAAATACCTTTTATTCTCCCCTTTTTATTTATGAAAATCACAATTTTTACTTTCATTTTCATCACTCTAAGTACTTAAAATATTGAAAGAAAATTTTTAAGGCAAATAAATTTTATTTATATCTTTTACCTTTAATATTTTCCTTCCATGTCCAACTTTTCTATAAAAATTTTTCATTAAATTTTTTAATCTATAATTATTTATTAATTTATTTTTTACCCATATTTTATTTTTTATAAATTTTTAAAAGGAATCATCTAATAGTCTTCCAAACGAGGTACTTTTTATCAATGCTATGAACATAATCTATATATTAACATATACAAAATTATTTTTTTCCAATAATTATTACTAATGATTTATTTAAATATTCCACTACATGTTTCCATGGTTTTTTTCAAATGAAAATTTTTTCATTCATTTTTTTGAAATTTTATATTATAAATAACTGATTTCTACAGAAAAAGTGTATTTTACTCAAAAAAATTATTCTAGTTATCATTAATAATAATTTTTCATATATGATAACATTATTTTTTGATACTTATGCTTTATTGGGGATGTTATCCTATTATATAATCAATATCTTTTCTCTCAATAGTTTATAATTATGATGAAGAAGTTTTTATGAAACACAATTTATTTTCCATGGGTTAAGCTATGATGTAATGAAAAATGTTTTCTTGGTATTCTAGAATACATATGAATGAAATATAATTATGTTTGGGAGGATTAATTATAGATCTCCAATGTATTTGGCAATTATTTATAGTTTATGAGCTCAAAGGGAACATGAGTGGTTATCTAAAACCCAAAATGGTGTACAATAGATATTATCTGCAGCCTAGATGTTTCTAAACATGAGGTTATCTCAAAAACAAAGTAGGTACATTGGTGGTTACCCCAATCCTATCAAGGGATGAACGTACTAGTGGATAGTCTTGACGTATGATTTATGTGAATATGATTATGTATCACATGATGTAATAATTTATGAAAAGATATTATGCTAATGTTATGCTCTCATGGATCATGTGACATCCCTCGATCCGACATTCTATCAAGTGGCCAAAACAGGTGGGTTATGGGACCTCAAGCACGCCTCACCGTACTCAAGAGGTTTTTGACTAGAAGAAATGGTGTGATATGAATATTTTGGAGACTATACCCCCTGGTTTAGAGTTACATAAAGCATATAAAGTAATATAAATGAACATAATCATATTAATGGAAAAAAATTAGCGAAAAACATCTCATATGACTGGAATAAAAAACGAGGGACAAAATAATCAAATAATACTAATCGTTGGAATGATATGTTGATTTTTATTTAAATGTAAAACTAATGTAATAAAAATAAAAGAATCAACTAACATAATACAAACCCAAAAGTCATCATTCCAAAACACTAGTTCATACCCATCTCCAAACTCCATCCCATCTAGCAAGTAAAAAAATTAGCTACAAGGTCTCATTCCCTTGTTCAAACATGCATCCAAATAATCTTCTTGGGTACCAAATGGCAGCCTGAATATGGTGTGAGTAAAACACAGTTGGTTGATACCACCATGTATAAATATAACCAGTATGATTATATGTTTTTTCAATAAAGCGATAAATATAATTATTAATTAATCAAATAATATAATACATAAATGAATATATTTTGACACTATACCATAATATTAATTAGCATATAACACAACTATGCCAACTAGTAACCATATCTCCATTGAATAACATCACCTTCACGAACACCATTATATGATATCTCTAAGCATGTTTTAGAAACATTCCAACCATAACCATATAACCATGGAATCGTCAAAACAATCTTGGTCAGTCCCACTATATAATCATTTTAGAATGGGGGTGGGCTTAGCCATCTTAATATAATCATGAAAGCATGGGCTAGGGAGAGCCTTCTCAATATATGCATCACAACATGGGAGTTGGAATATGCTACTGAATGTAAGAATTACAACATGTGATTATGCTTAGGTAACTCAAGATAAGCATTACAACATGGGACTGGGAATAACACACTCAATATAATCATTATAACATGAATCAATCAAAAATTTATAACAATAAATATATCACATTATCACATCAAAAGCTATAGTGTTTAAATATTCAAATCTCCATTTATATTTCCAATTACATTTTAATTTATATACCAAATTATAAACCATCATATCATTAAAAAATAATACATTACTTAGGAATTCTATGTTAGGAAATCACCTAAGGTATCATGTCATGGTAAAAAAACATTAATCCATTGTCCAATTCATATTAATCAAGGGTTATCTCACCCAATGGGTATCCATAAGACAAGACACATCAATTAATGAATTTAAAATAATCAAACCCATATTATATTCTATGATTTACCACTAATCAATGAAAAAATTAATTATAGTGTAGGTTATGCTCGAGCAATCATAATATTTCACATACATGACTATCATCAAACCATAGGGTTGAGGTTTAGACCACATACCATTATCCCAAAATTAAAGAAAACTTCTAATTAAAATCACCAATAAGAAAAAATTTGTGGAAGATAAAAAGAATAACAAAGATCAACCCATGTCATGATAAAAACCCTAGAAGAAACCGAAGATCAAAAGATCATACCACAATAAACAAGGAACGACCAGAGAGAAGGGGGAAACTAAAGCATTGAAACTCATTAGGGATATAATGTGTAGTATGGACATCCATAATGGAGTAAGAGGCTCCAAAAACACATGGATTTCACTCTAGGTCTATAGAACAAGGCATCAAAAATTTGAATTAAATAATATCATCACTCCCCATTTAAAATCATTACTCGTGATAAATATAGGGCAAGTAATCCATTTACACACTATGTATTTATTTTTAATGTGATATGATAAAAAACCCATCACCCCAACTTATTATTTATCTCTTATAATATTTTATACAACATGAATGGAATTCATGGAATGTAACCACTCCACATCATGTGCCAGTTTAGGACATGCTTCTAACGGTAGTTATACATTACATAACTTGTACATAGTATGTAATTTTTTATTGAATAGCTTCCATCCTAGGTTTTATGTATGTGCACAAACAGCCTATAAATCCTTCAAGACTCAAGAAAAACCCTCATAATCTCATTAAATATGCCTATACCTAGACTTCGTTAATTAAATAAACATATATCGCTAAATATTTATCCATTTTATCTAGAAACTGATCATTATCATGGAAAATGACACAACCGCCATGGTTTAATGAAAAATCAAAAAAGAGAATACCTAAAAAGAGGGGTATGTTACAACCTCCCCACCGTATAAATTCTCATCCCCATGATACTCCAAATATCACTGTGGGGACTCATCCAAAAATTCTGGCCAATGTGTTTACCTATCAGATTCCCTCTTTCTAGTCTCCTCCTGAACATGCCCATGCTACCATTGTACTAATACAAGATATATAATACTACCCCATGTATAATTCTCACTATGGTCCAAAATAATTATCAGATGCTTCTCAAATGAAGCATCAACACTAAGCATGACAACATCAACATCTAATAAATGATTAGGATTGCGATAGTATCATTAATTTTTTGACATGTGAACTATGTCATGCATGATAGTTTTGCATTGTGAAAGGGATACTCAGTATTCCAATAGACCAACCCTATTCACCATATTAAACAGTCTAAAAAATCTAGGATCTAGATTTCCATATTTTCAAATATTGTCTTTCGCCAACCAAGGTGACAACCAAAGGAAATCACAAAGACAAAGCTTGAACTCCAGATGTCATCTATAATGGTCAAAATATTATTTAACCTTCTTTTGTGGTTAACAACTACCTCCTAATCAGTTGAACATACTTAGAAGTCTCCTAAATGAGACTCGTCATAATAAAAACTGACTCACCATCCTCCAAAAACAAATAAGAAAATTGAAATATCTTCTATGAAAATTCATGAAATGTACCATATGTATTTTTTCATAGAAGTTTTCTATATGAAAACTATGTGAGTGTCATATGATAATCCCACAAGTCACAAAAATATAAAATACAAGATTTTAGAATATCCTACAGAAAAAATAGTCCTCTTAGATTGACCATAAATTTGAGGATGATTTGTTGTGCTAATAAACAATCTAATATCTTATAGCCTTATGAAGAACCTATCATAACCATAATGTGAAATGAGGATCTCCATCAGAAAAAATACTCCTCAGAACACTGAGAAACAAAATTACCTCAAACACATAATGAATACCCAGATAATCAACTGTGAATGTCTCTTTAATGAAATGAAGTGGGATACCTTCATCCATCAATATATGATCTCTCGCACTACATAATTCTTAAGAGGATTCTTTGGTAATTATATCACCAAATCAATAGTGACATCATTCCGTTTTTACTTAGGAAAGGGTACTAGCTGTAAAAGACCAGCTGACTACTGATGCTCATCTTTTACCATCTTACATATGAAACATATTTCCACAAGTCTTCCTACCTCCTTCTTCATTCCTAGACACCAGTATTATCTACAAAGATTACAATACATATTTGACATACTAGGATATAACACCCATCTAGAGGCCTGAAAATATCTCATCAACTCCTCACACAACCTTGTAGGAACTCATGATTGGCTGTAAAATAGAATAGAATTATAAATACCAAGATACCAAAAAGATGTAATCAACCCCTAAATAATATATCACTCAATAATAATCCCTCCAGATCAGATAACATCTCTATCATGATCTATTTCAAAACAATGTGTATAATAGATATCGAAGTCCGAGTTACTCATACATAGGACTAATGAACATGTAGATGCATGTATTAAAAGAGTTACATCATCCTTCACTCATTGAAATACTCTTAAAATACCTTTATCTTCATATCCATGCTCAAATCAAATAGAATGATATTTCCTTTTCCCGGTGTATAAACCATCTCAAAGTCAAAGAACTGCTAATAGATTACCTAACTCCTTTATTAAATTTTTAGGTCCCGCAGTGAATACATGTACCTGAGGCTTTTATATTATATTTATACACCAAACCTATCACCCATAAGATAATTTCTCTATCATCTAATGGAATGTAACATTGTAGCACCCTCCATATTGTGAGTATTTAAATTACTCTCATGCAGTCATAGCTGTATAGATCCATAAGAAACTATAGAACCACTTAAATCAAAATTGATCTGAGTCAAACTCTTGATGCATCACAATATATAGAATAATATTTACCCAGACCTGTTAATGTGATGATATTTTTTGAGGCCATCCTGCCTTGGAACTCTTGAAAATATCCTTCACAATAATCGTACCAAACAAACTTCACCCCTTTCTTGGTCATTCCTGTTATTGGTGCTTCTAGATGGGATACGTCATTGATAAAGTGTCGATAATAACCACATATATGCAAAAAAAACATTGAATCTAGAAGACATTCCTTACTATAGAACAGGTTTTATCTAGCCCTAGGGTTTTAACAACACCAGATAAAAGCACTGTTAAAACCACCTTTGTTAGTGCTAGAAAAAGAATGGTTAAAAGTGGTCTTTAATAGAACTTTTTTTAATGCAGTTAAATGGGGACTATTAGAGTGCTAAAAATCACTATTAAAGATATCCATTTATCATTGCTAATAAAAATGTTTTGATAAAGGATCCCCCTTTATCAGCACTTGTAAAAAGGCGCTGAATAAAATGGGCCTTTATCTATGCTTTTTTACAAATGCTGATAAAGGGTATATTTCAAAAAAATCATTAAATAATATATTAATCTATTTTTATATTTATATTAATATAAATATAAAATATATTTATAAAATATATTTTAGATAAGGCTAAATAGTCATTTACACATAATATATATGATATTTAGTAAAGATGGATTATAAAAAATATATATATAAATATTTTTAATTACTAATTTTCTAATTATTATTGACTAATTGTCAGTTAATAACAATTAGAAGAGAAAAAAAATAAAAAAGTAATAAAATATCCAAAAGATGATGAAAACATAACTCAAATTTCGAACCGCTATAAGTTTTGATTTGGGTGTGCAATTTGGATCTACCAACTATCACATCAAAGCCTGCGAGTAGGCCAAAATGGCTCGAAAGGCCTCTAAAACTATATTTTTAGTCGTGGTACCCAAATGTTTTAACATTTGATGGATTTGAATCCATATTTATGGAGGTATTTTTTATCTTTTTTAGTGGGGACTGAATTTATTCCCATGGACAACATTCATATTGATATTATGGATTTAATATTTTATAATTTTTCACAATTCAAAGTTTTTATAATCAAATATATCACAATATATACTTATTTTTTATATATTCAAACATAAAAATATATTATTATAAATAAATAATTAAAAATATTTACATATAAAATATATTATTCAATATATAAACATTATATAAATAGAAAATTAAATCCATTTTATTTAAATAATATATGAATATTTATATAGCTATTCAACTAAATTTTATATAATGTATATATATATATACGTGTATTGAAAAAAAAATTTCTCTATATATTCTTATATACATATATAAATATTAATATATAATAAATGTAAGTAAATATAAACATGTATAATTATCACGAACCCCTCTCCACACGGTGTACCTCTCCTGGGTTGGAAATGTGAGGAGGGAGATAGTGACCCCTTGAGTCCCACCTCTAGTAGGCCCCGTGTTGGCGACTTGAACTGGGTGTATAGTAATAACAAAAATTCAATAAATTACCCTCTAAGAGAACACATACAGAAGAGAGAGGTAAGACCAACACCATCCAACTCCAAATCAGAATGAAATATAAACGAAAACAAATGTACACATATATAATGTTCTGAAAAACTATTACAACTGAAACAATAAATTTTGAGTAGAAAATGAAAGTAAAAAAGAAAATAACCACGAAGCCTGAACAACTCTTGCACCCCAATATAGTAGTTACCAGCATGATCTCTAACCTTCTCTATGTGACCTGAACAACTGTTTATATATACATAGGGTGTGTATAATAGTATACTCAATTGGATCCTCCCCAGAGCCTCTCGTGAAAATGAAAATAAATCATGATAATGTACATTGAAAAACATGTGAAACTAACTTGTCACATAAACATGTATACTATGTTCCCAGCCTCACCATGGATACTCTAATCAAGAATCGAATAGAATAGTATATAATATAAAAATGAATATCAAGGGTACCCAGCTACTACTTCGCCACTGGTTTTCCGGTTTTCCCCAACGTTGCACAACCTAAGCATCTCTCTTCAAAAAGGATTTCCTACAAACACTTGGGCGAAGAACCGTAACATGAACCTTATACATTACAACCACCACGTCCACACAACCAAAGTAACCAGTTAGTTTATGGGATCCCCCATAGCTTTCATAACATTTAACATGTGTATGTCTTTATACCAAAAGACATTACGTCCCACACACTGAGTAGAGATCCTCAATCCACCACATCCTCTACAAGTTACACCTATTGTAGTCCATAGGAATATATATCATGAATATATGTGTGTGTGAATATCCAAAATCCATTATATCCATCTACACATATATATGGGGAAATCTAACCACTATTCCTACCAGCACAATTAACTACCACGAAAAGAGAGCATACACAAATGGTGTACTCATCCATTCATCCTACCACTGGAATGTTGGGGAAAACATCCCCAAGGGTCAGAATCCTCAGGGTGTGAGTTTCCCTAACTGATGGGGTGGATTATAGTATAGAAACACAAAATTTATAGAATATACTATATCTCACAACCACACTATGGGAATAAACTAGTCTTAGACTCAATTGCGGATAATGTCTCTCAGACTCCCGGATTCCACATCAATGACTAGGTATCCTATAAGCATGAAAACTTTTAAAGAGCTTCACTATATTACTTTATAACATTTTATCAACTTCAATTTACATTAATTAATTGTTTACACATTAATTAAGCATTAACAATTCCACATTATATTTTATTAGCATTACACCCAAATTACGCTGTAACTTTAAAATGTATCCTCAACATTTCACACCCAAAAAACTCCATCCCCATGGGTTAATCATCCTTCATTCAATCATTTTATAACATCATTATTACTTTCCCATATTCCTAGTAATTCTAGAAAAACATTATAATCTACTAAACAAAAGGGGGATCAACTCAGTTAGTAGATGAATGACATGTCAGGACTTTAACACCTATATAAAGATCATAGAACCATCCTCCATCAAGAATCTAAACATGAAAAGCATGTTGCATATCATGCATATCTTTTCCCCTTTTATAAAGAGGTTATGAAAGATCAACTCACTTGAGCAGTGGGGAATGTAATGTAGTTAAACAAACAATAAGAATCAAAAAGTATCTAAATATTCACAACCAACCTGTTCCATCATCTTCAATGTCCTCCTAGACACCCACATGCATAGACTAATGCGTCTTGCAACTCTAGGCATCAATTACTGCCACAACAAATGAGACTTCCTGCCCCCACATATCATAATATCCATTTAGGGTCATATCACAGACAGGAAATAGGAAAAAAACATCATATCAAATATGATCTTCTCCCTTAAACAAGGAATCCAACCTTAAAACATAACGAGCACTCAAGGCTCCAAAGCACAAGGCACTCGACCTTACAAGAAAGGGGGTAACTCATAATCATGTCAGGCATTATCTTTTTATAAAATAACCAGTTATTTAGTCTATCTTGAATTAATGGTTTTATTATTCCTATGTTCCAATGATGGGTAACTTAAGAAATATTCTATCATAGATAAATAAACATGCTTATTGCATCAATTTGATTAGCATCAAATTAAAAAAACAACAACTAGATTCATTTATGTTCCTCTGTATCATTGTCAAATTTATTTACAATTAATACTAGTTTATGTTCATTACCAATTTCCATCATGAACTAAAATCTAAACAATGAAGTAATAAATATCACACTATCTTGAAAAACAAGAGGCAATAACATACTATCGATATAAATTTATTTATCTGGATTACATATTTATTATGTCAATTCCATTGTGATCCAGTAGGATAAAACATTATAAATATACAGTTTCACATAAATGAATAGAGAATAAATGAATCCCTTACCTCAAATGGTTTTTGATGCTCTTTGAATAAGAACAGACCAACAGAACAGATCGTGATCACCTATCTTGGAGGACTGCATCCACCTGAGGATACCGAGACACCACCAAACTAAGCAACACCCAAGAAAACAGTATTAGTAACATGGAGATAGCATTACATAATAGGGTGGGGATAGATAGAAGGATTTGTACCCATAATAACAATGATATATCATACCTTATATCGAATCATGATTGATACTACTTTTTTGCACCAAAACAGGTGGTGCACTTGTAGCAAGAATAACCTCAAGGGGGAACCAATCCAAGGTGGAATGTTTGATCACAAGACTCCTATGGGAAGGAAGGAAATTTTCAAGTGTATCACACTGGAGAAAAAGGAGGAATATCCAAGGATGAATAAATCTCATCCCTTTAGAAGATTTAACAAAGTATCGGTTTAAGATATACTGGATTTTATATTAAAATAGGGTCGCATTAAACCATGTGGTTTGACCATGTAAAGGTATCCTGAACATTAATAAAATTAATATAGGAGTTATAGGCTTTGAATCAACCTTGAATCCCATGAAATAGGCCTTGAATGCGTTTAACATCGAAGAAAACATCATGTCAGTGAAACTTGAAGAAAATATGAAAATTTGGAAAATGAGATATGGAAGTATTCTGGAAACACTGTAGATCATCCAATCTAGAAACACTATAGATCTACTAGAATGGAAACACTATAGACCTACTTTTTTGGAAACTCTGTAGATTTTCGTGTCTAGAGAAACATTACACCTACCAGTCTGGAAACCCTGTAGGCCTACAGTTTTGAAAACACTATAGATCTTCGGGTCTGGAGACACTATAGACCTATCAGTTTCGAAACACTCTAGACCTACAATTTTGGAAACACATTAGATATTTCGGTCTAAAGACATTGTACACCTTTCGGTCTGGAATCACTATAGACCTACATTTCTAGAAACACTATAGATCTTACGGTATGGAGACATTGTAGACCTATGGGTTTGGAAACATAGTAGATCTCCTGATATCGAGACACTATAGACCTATCGGTCTGGAAACACTGTATATCCTCTATTTTAAAATCACTATTCACAGAACTGGATATTTGACAATGTGTTGGGGATGAGTCACCTTGACATCCAAAAACACCTCCACGAGCATATTTCAGCAAGGGAATGGACCATAGTGGTACGATACATTACATAAAATACCTCTTAAAACATTATTGTCCTTATGAATCCAAAACCAACCCATAAAGAAACATAAAAGGGGTCTGAACAACCACCCATTGAGATACCTCTCAAAAGAGAGAAATCTAAAAGATGAAACAAAATGAAGATATCTTTTAAACCCAGAAGGACTATAACCATAAAGTGATCATTTTTACATGAAAAGTGTTAAACATCAAATAACATGGTGTACTGAGAACATATCTGTGACTCACGTTCCCAGGTAATCTCCTCCACACAATCATGTCACCACAAGATACGAAAAAAGGGGATAGAACTCCTACAAAACACATTCTCTTTACATTCATGGATCTCTATAGGCTACCTCTCGAAGAACGCATCATCATAATCATCATTGATCTCTGACTAGTCGATGATGTGATAGTCATCATGAAGATAATAATGGAGCTTTTCACATGATAAGAATTGTGTATCTAGAACATATTTGGGGGAAGTTCTACTCGATACGCCACTGCTCCAACATGATCCATCACCTTGAAAGCCCAAAACACTATGGTGAAAGCATACTCCCCTGACCAAACCTTCGTTGCCCACAACGGGGAGTCACGTTCAAAAACACGTGATCCCAAACATCAAACTCCAAAGGTATCCCACTTTGATCGGCATATGATTTAGGATGACCTTGTTCTGTCTTCATCCTCTCACGAATCACCTAAACCATCTTCGTCATATTTTTCACTAGTTCTGATCCAAGAATTACGGACACTTCGACCCCAGTCCAACACAAATAATAACGCAATGTTCATCCATACAAGGCTTAAAACGGCACAATTCCAATGTTTGAGTGAAAACTATTATTGTAAGAGAACTCCATCAAGGGTACGTGGCTCATCCACAAACCTCCAAAATCTAGGACATCAGAGAAGAACATGACTTCAAGAGTCTAGATAGTTTTCTCTATATGACCACCCATCTATGGATGAAAAGTAATGCTAAGGCATAATTGAGAATCAAAAGCATAATGGAGACCTCTCCTCACCCTAGAGGTAAAATGAGGATCTCGATTGGAAATGATCATCCTTAGGACACTATGGAGTCTCAGCACCTCCTCCAGATACTACCTCAACAAAACCTCCACTAAGATCAAATCCCGAATCACTATAAAGTGGGATGATTTTTTTAAACAATCCACTACCAGAAAAATAGTGTCATCCCTTCCCTCAGGTCGAGGTAAAACAGAAAAATTCCTTTGAGATGTCCTCCCACTTCCACTGTGGAATATCTAATGGATGGAGCAAACCACCAGGGACATGGTGCTCGGCCTTCACCTTCTGGCATATCAAAAATCAAGAGACAAACTCTGCAACTTCATGCTTTAGCCTAGGCCACCAGAACCTACTCCCCAATCCTTATTACTTCTTTTTTATGCCAGGATGAACTACTAAAGGTGAACTTTGGAAATCTCTAAGAACCATCTAATGATTTTACAAAGGAAAAAATCCTTCTATGATACAATGCATGATGTTTTTCATCCTTAGAAAAACCATCATGTGCCCCTCCACAAAAAACTCAGTCTCTCAAGACCTCCACCTCTAGATCCTGCAACTAGGACTCTTCAACCTACTGCACTAGTGAGGACTACACCATTATCTGAAAAAGACAACCTCTTCCCCCATCTACTCCCATATCGAGATATAAGGCTGAAATTTTATCTATCACACACCAAGAATCACCAGATTCATGCACTACATCACTATGTGAAATCTTACTCAGCACATCAGCTACAACATTCCCTTTCTCAGCTATATACGATATTTTTATGTCATCTTCATGTAAGAACTCCATCCACCAGGGTTGTTGAATGTTCAAGTAACACTGGGAGAATACATATCTCAGGATGTTATGATCGGTGAAATCCTAGAAGCACTTTCAAATGAGGTAATTTCTCCACAACATCAAAGGAAACAATACGACTTCCAAATCATGATCATGGGTGGCATAGTTACATTCATGGGGACACAACTTCCACGACACATAAGGAATGACAAATCTCTACAACATCAAAACACAGCTAAACCCAATATATGAAGCATCAAAGAAAACATTAAATTGAACTCCCTCTAATAGAAAACAAAGGACTTGATCACCTACTAACTTCTCCTTCAAATAATCAACAGAATCAAGACACTGATGAATCCACATGAACACCTGATCCTACCTGGTCAATGATGTTATTGGAGTTGAAACTTGATAGAAATCAGATATGGACATATTATAGTATCCTAAAGTACCATGTAAACTTCTCACCACTGCCACTATTTTGGGGGATTCCTAAGACACAACTACTTCTATCTTTGATGGATCCAAATATTCTTCCTACTAGGACACAACAATCCCCACGAAATGGACTTCTCGATCCCAAAACTCACACTTTGAAAACATTCCAAACTGCTATTGTTGATTAAGAACTCCCAAAATGGCATGAAGATGCTCTTCGTGATCATCCTTAGATGTGGCTTACATTAATATTTCTTCTATTAAAACCGGCATGAATGTATCTAGGAACTCTTGGAACATAGCGTTCAACAATCCCAAGAACACAACTAGAGCATTTATCAAACAAAACGTCATTAAAATGAACTCGTAATTCCCATGACGACAATGGAAAGATGTCCTCAAGATATCCTCATACTTCAAACACATCTAATGATATCTTGACTGCAATTCTATCTTTTATAACCAACTATCACACTTCATTTGATCGAATAAATCATAAATATGTGGATTAGGATATTGATTCATCACTATCACTTTGTTTATGTGACGGTAATCAACACACAGCCCCAAACTATCGTTATCCTTCTTCAAAATCCAAACTGGTGCACCCCACTGTGACACACTCGTCAAAACAAAACACCACTATAATAGACCATCATTTTGTATACATAGATCTCATAACTCATAAGGGTCCATCCTAAATGGAGAAATAGATATAAGAGACACTCTTGGATGTAGCTCTATCCCAACCTTGATCTCATGTCTAGGGGGTAATACCACAACCACTTCTAGAAAGAAATCAGGGTAATATTCTACAACCCTGGGAAATAACAATTATTGAACCTCTAAAGAACTCAGCATCAACTCAGCCATCACAGATGATAAGGACAGAACATGCCTCTAACCCATTCTAAGGTCTCGCTCACCATCAAACTCTGCTGGCTCTCTATCATCATCGAATAACACCATCTGAATCCTAAAGTAATATACGATAGCATGCACTGAATAAAACCAATCCATGCAGAGGATGATATAATATTGTAGGATTCATAAACATTGGAAATCTCCCCAAGAGTGGTGCAGCCCCATCACTAGCTCATAGTCTCTACATACTTTAAACAAGCCATCTTGACCACCAAATGGCGTAGATAATTCCAAGGGTGCTAGAAGCCTCTCTACCTCAAGTCACAAAGCAAGGACAAGGGTAGGTGATATGAATGAGTGTTTCAATCCTAAATCAAAAAAGGCAAACACCCATATAGAAAGCCAGCAAAGGGTACCTCGAATGATGTCTAGCTTGCCATGTCTTGGAAATGCTAAAGCATGAATCTAACCATGACCTCCTCCTTGGCCTCTCTGACCCTAATGATGGCCACCACCACAGACATGCTATTCTATTTGAGGATGAGGAGAATCACTAGGCTATCATATGCCTTCCCCATCTGCTCCCTACTAATCCAAATCTAGTGCACCCTATTATTGCTGCCTCAGTTAGAACTGCCTCAATAGAGGAACCGAGAGCGGAAAACAAGGTGCATGGCGACTGACTTCAAGGGTTGATCACTCTCACTTCTGATGACCTCTTCCTCCATAAGAAAAAATGCACATGATCCCTTGGAATAAGACTTAGATCCACCTCCCCAAGAGAAACGATATGTTGAGGGCTGGGACCTACCCATACCCGAACAAAAAAATTTCAGCCCAAAAAACTGGCAACCTAGAACTACACCTATACATTGTGAGGAATCATGTAGACTCCCATCTAGTGATGATTCAGTTCTCTCCAATGTCCTCTTAATTACATATTCCCTCTATAACACCTCCAGATATGTATTCAACATTAACGGGGTGACCTGGAACTGGATCTCTGGATTCAGAGCCCCTTCAAATTGCCTTTCTCTAACCTCCTCATTTGGAAACAGGTTCATTGCATATAGTAAAAGGTTACTGAAATCTATTCTAAACTCTCACACACTAGAGCTCTCATGTCGAAGGTTAAGAATCTCTTGAAGACTGTATGCCTTCATAGTTGAAGAAATAAACTCGACTCAAACTT
Organism: Viscum album; assembly: GCA_963277665.1. Taxonomy (NCBI): domain Eukaryota; kingdom Viridiplantae; phylum Streptophyta; class Magnoliopsida; order Santalales; family Viscaceae; genus Viscum; species Viscum album. The sequence goes on from OY728141.1 coordinate 1,017,663,223, forward strand.
GTCTCAAAACTCCTCCCATGAGATCGCAAACTCCTCATCATCCTTGAGGAACAATAATCCCCACTACCTTACTGCATTATGAAACATCATCACAACTAAATAACATAGTGCTCATTCTAAGAACATGTTGAACGGAAGGATATCTCAAACACCTATAACAAGTCTTCTAGGACAACATCTAAAACGGAGCCCTTATACTTCTATAGACTCTTGCACTAAAACATGCAGAGTGTCCTCCTCCAAGTGTCATCTTCGTCAACCTCTACCCTATGACAATGTACTGGTACAACCTTCTGGATATCTTCTATGCGATTTTGATGAGGACATCGACCTAGAAACATACCTGTGAAATAAAAAAGAGTTAGAGCACCTAATCCTGGAATATGGAAGACTCAACATTAATAAATTAATTTGGTTAATAAATTCTATGTTAACCTATCCTAATGTTAAACCATTCAAACACAAGCATAATTAAAAATGATGCAACATCCTTTACTATGTATCAACCCTGCCAATAGTATCTCCTCATTTAGTAGCCATTGAAAACATAAAGGTTTGTACATAATATCATAGAGGGACCTAAACTCTTATGTCTTAGCTGGTCTCTAGTGTTTTCATCGCTTTCTAAACTTGACTCACACCTTTTACCTACTAACCCAAGCCACCTCACATGTTCATACCACCAAACTGAATCATATCCTTCAACTAGACCTCTCATACCACTCTTACATAACCCCCACCCCAGAAAGTGTAATTATTTGGGGCTCGAAATGTGATGAGGGAGATAGTGACACTAAGTCATGCCTCCAGTAGGCCCATGGTTGGCGACTAGCACCGAGGGTATAGTAAATGCCCAAATGGGAGGCATTACCTTCTATGAAAACACATGGAAAAGACAAAGATAAGAAAGACACCGACCAACTACAACAAAGATTGAAATACGAAAATAAATCCCAAGTATAAAAATGAAATGTAATGAAAAACTAATACAACTGAAACAAAAAAACTACAAGTACAAAAGGAAGGTAAAAATAGCAGCAACCATGAAACCTGAACAGCTCTTGCACCCCAAGCTAGTAGTAACCAGCCTAATATCTTACATGATCCTAGAAACTAGAAAACAATTTATATATACATAGGATGATTATAACTGTATACTTAGTGGGATCCTACCCATATCCTCTTGGTAAAAAGTAAACAATGAATACTAAAGCATAGTGAACAACAAGTGAAACTAACCCATCACCTAAACAAGTATACTAATTTCCCAACCTCACAATGTCTAATCTCACCAAGTATTTCATAAAATAGTGTATAATATAAGAAATAATATATAGGTTACCCCACTACTACATCCACACTGGTTTTCCTCTTTTCCCCAACATCACAATCCTAATAATCTATCTTTAAAAAGGCTTGCCTGCAGACACTTGGGAAAGGAAACACAACATGTACCTTGTGCAGTACAACCGCCACATCTTGGAAACCAAAGTAACCACGTAGTTTCTGCAATCCAACATATCTCGAATAATGTGTATCATACGATGTTTATTATTCCTCAATCCATTACAACCCATACACTTAGTATGAATCTTCAATCCATCACAGCATATACACATTAAACTTATTGTAGTACATAGGACACTATACCAGAATATATGTCTGTGAATAAACAAAAGCCGTTAAAGGCTTATACATGAATATATGGGGAAAATTGACCACTATGCCTACCAGAACAAGTAACTAACAAGAGAAAAGATTAGGGAAAATGGGGGTAGTCAGCCATTCATACTCCCACTAGAATGTTTGGGAAACCACTCTGTAGGGCTTAGAAATAATGGTGTGTATGTTTCCCAAACTGATGCAGTAGAGTAGCATATATAAACAAAAAATTTATAGAACATAATATAGAACACAACCACACTATGGGAATAACATATTCTTAGACTCAACTGCATCTAACAACATTAAAAATGTTTTAATTTACCCTGGAACCAATTTTTATCATGTTACAATTATTGGACGTCTGCTTATGTTTTGTATTTGGAAAACACTTGTGATGATACCTCTGATCCAAGCTAAAAAAATTAGATGTATAAGGAAAACTTCTACTATTTTATTCTATTTATTTATCCTTTATACATACAATTAGTAATATGGTTACTTTTTTTGTAACTGATAATTCAATAGTTACATTTTAAACATCATATAATCCCAATGTTTATATAAGCTGAACAACCCTATATATAACAGTCAAATTTCATTCCGATATATAACCTGAAATCAGTAATCTTATTTTATTATATTTTAACAAGTATATTATATTTTTTATTTGATACCTTAATTTAATGGTTTTAATTGGGGTGATAATATTCCTATCAATCCATAAGGATAAAGAATTTATGTTAATGGAATTTTTATTAACCTATAGATTTATTTCCCTTGTGATTTTCTTAATGAGGTTTTATATTGAATTCTTTTAATGTATTATCAATTACCATTTAGTGTACTATTTAATCTCAATAAAATATATTATGGTTTGTTTTAGTTTGGTGTTTCATGTGAAACAATCAATTCAAACTAATATTTATTTTAAAAAATTAATACTAATGTCTCGAGTTGTAACATTCTCCCCATAGGTTATGTATGACATCATAATTTCAATTATCATTAACTGATAAAATTGATAAGGGTATCCATAATATAAACAATACTCAATATATAATATCAACCTCAATATTTTATATAAGACTAGGAAACTTATCCTTTATTTCGAATTTGGTCTATATAGAAACCATTTATGAAAATATTTTTCCATATTTGATTATAAAACATAGGTGGTTCTAAATACATACATTTAACTATATCATTTCGGTGATCATGTATCTAACCAAATATTGTAACCCAAATTATTATTATTCCCTCCAATAAAACAAGAAAAAACTAATACTAGGGTCCCATATCCAATCACTCGAATTTCCTATATTATTCATATCTATGTGTTATCCTCAGTTGTCTATGGTTATATTCCTACTAGTTATTTGAACCTCACTTTTCTTATATTACATGCAAAAATTGCAATTAAATCCATCATACTTGTTTATAAGAGCATATAAATTAACCAAATCATATCCCTTAGGAGTGTCAAATCGGATGTCTAGTTAGTCCCTTATATTATTCATAGATTGAATATATACTTAAAACTAAACCAAAATTTTCGTGTTTTATTCCCTGGTTGTGTCAAAGAAAGTGTTGGTATTCACTTTTTTGACTCCACATAATAATTTCACTACTAAGAAACCAAACACTCTCTACATAACCAAAGTTTAGGATGTTTTCCTTTATTTAATCTTATACATAGCGTTCTCACTAATTTTCTCTAGTCCTACTACCTAATAAAAGCATTCTCTTCTCTAATACTAACTAAAATGCCCCAAACCGAAACTCCTGGGTCCAATGCTAAAACCACATAATTTATATACATGCTTTGATTCAAATTTAGACTAACCAGTTGAAACATGATATATTTCACATTAGTTTTATAGTTTATTTTTTTATCTTATAGTAATTAGACAATCCTCATACCAAAACATTTACTGTCATTGAGGATTATATATAAATAAATCTTAGTTAATATAATTTTGAATACTTTTCAATAATTTAATCTAATCAAGATATCCTATTATTAATATTATATTTTATTCTCATATTAATAACCTTAGGATTGTAAAATATTATATTTGGTTAGCATAAACACGTAGTATGGGGAAACACATCAATGCATCAAAAGGATGATAGGAGGTCGTGTAATCTCAATTAATAAAAAATATAACCTAGATTAAGAGTGATGAATCATGAGAAAATAGAGCATAACATAAGCATATAATATATAAATATGGAATAATAATAAGAATAATTATCCATAACCTGGTGGAGAATGCATTTCTACCAAATTCCAATAACATATTAGGCTCAGCATAACAACCTATATACGCTCTTAGTCTTGGGATAAATACCCATGTTCCCTCCCAGGATTTTTATAACAATTTTTTATCCTCATTGGATAATTATAATAACCTATATACCCGATTAGTATTAGGATAAAAACTTTTATATCCTTTTTGGTCTAGGGATACAACTTATATACCGTTTTTTGTCTTGGGATAACAGCTCGTGTACCCTTTTATGACCATGAGATATTAAATATCAATCAATTCATTAGAGGGTGATATAGGTCCCCAAAAACAAAATAATTATACAAGATTCACATGTATTACATAAAAATAAATCATATGTCTTCCCATAAATAGCCCATGGAATGAGAATGGGTTACAATACATTTTAAATAGAATCACATAAAAAAGACATCAAAACTATGATTAGATGATACAAAAATTAAATTACCCCAAAAAAGTATTCTATTTAAGAAGTAAAAAAGATATTTTATGAAATATTAATAAAAAATAGAAATATATTTCATATATAATGATGTAAATGGATAAAATCCCCTGAAAAATGGTTTTTAGACAAAATTTCATGAAAATTTTATAATGTTATAAATTAACGAGCCACTTTCAAAAATAATTTTCATCATGGTAACATGATTTTTAAAAAAAATAAAAAATAAAAAATATCAATTATGGATCCTTGAAATGTAATAATATTAAAATAATATAATTTTGAGTTGAAGAAAAAATATATGATGGTTGAATTAAAACCCTTTTGAATATAATAAAAATCCATTATTGAGACCCACATCATAAAAAACAGTAAAACATAATTTTAGAAAGAGCTAAAAAATAAGTACGAAAATTAAAATAGATGATACATTTTTATACTTTAAAATAATTATAGAATAAATTTGGGTAAATAAAAATATATACATGGAAAAGAAATCACCTTTAGAAAAAAATAGAATTATTCTTTACAATGTAATATTTTCATGAAGAAAATTATTTTATCATCGAAGAATAATTTTATGATAAGATGTAAATTCCCTAGAAAAGAAGGAAATACTATATAATATCATCATATGATACAATAAAATAATTTTAAATATCATAGATAAAATTTTATGATTATGAATCATTGAAAAGAGTTGAGTTAAGAAGACCCCTTACAAATTTAGTAACACTTGTATCGAAAGACCTTATAAGAGATAAATTGTGATGTATTTTTAAATAACATTAATTTTTTAATATTTTGATAAAATAAATCTATATGGTAGTATATTAAACCCAAAAAAATATAACAAGTGCTGAATATGACATATGTATAAATGTACAGAAATTGAGAGGAGATAAACTCTACAATTACTCTCAAATTACATAGAAAAAATTTAGCATCCAATAAAATAAATAAATTAATTAAATACATATTTTATAACATTATTCCAATATATTATAATTTCTACTCTTTAATTATAATCAGTCATTATACATTTATTAGATAGTTGTTATTATTTTTTCATCGAATGTTTTTAACCATGATGGATTATAAAAACTATCATAATATTGATATTGATCCCCCTACGTTGATAAAATTCTCATCATTGATATATAATTTATGGTAATATAATTTATTTTCCATATATATTTATAATTTTTTAATTTAATTTCTTTAAAGCTTTAGTTATGATTCATAAAGGTGAAAATGGTTACAATTTTTATTCTATAATTTTGAAAGAATGAAACGTGGTACCATAATAATGAGTTAAATATTAATATTACCATTAAAAATCAAAAAAAATATTATTTAAATATTAATAAAATATTAAAATATCAATTATTTTTCCATAACCATCCATGATATAAATTTATAGCATTATTCTTGTGGGTGGTTAAACCGACCAAAAAAAGATACGTGTTATAACTTAAGGAAGGGTATGAAAGTGGTTTTACTCTAATATAATAATTAAATAATCATAATGATAATATTTATATTTTATTAAATTTATATATAAAAATTTTATAAGATATTTATGAATAAGTCAATATAATTTCCAACTAGTTAGAAAGAGTAATTTTTTTTCCTCTAATTATGCTCATTATTTTTGTTAATATTTGAAATTATCAGTTTTTGATATTATTAATAGAATGGTAGATTTATTTTTATAGAATATTAATTATTTCAAAAATATTAAATTTGTATATTAAATACATTTTCAGAACCATCCTTGAAATTTGGTGATGATAAATGAAATACATTGTTCATGGAGGTGGCAGTTGTCACCTAACACGAGTGACATTTTAATTTTTGAAAAGAATGGGTGGAAGGTGAAAAATTTTTATTATATAAATATAATAAAATTTAATAATAGTTATAATAATTATTTAATTATATTATTATAATTAGAAAATTTAGGGCGGAGAAATCCACTATATCTACTAAAGCTGTGTTACTCCAAGCTGATTTTCCACCTCCACAAACTACAACGTCACCCAAAATGAAATTCATATACCCAATATACCCCCATACCATCGTGCTCTGCATCCTCAGTCATTTCTCCCCGCTCGATGCATTACATTCGCCTCACTCTTAATATCTGGTTTTCCAGCCCCGGTTAGGGTTTCGAGCAATCTTCGTTCAATACAACGCTTGTTAAATCTAGTCATCTCCTCCCACCTCCGCCTCTAAGTTCCACCGTCTCCGCCTGCTCCACCTCTGGGTACCACCATATCCGCGTACTCTGCCTCTGCGTTCTTTGACTCCATTTTCTCCACCTTGGAATCATCATAGGGTACCCACTACCCACCCTTCCTCAAACACCGCACGACACTGCGCGACACTGTGCCTCCGCCTATGCTTCCGGTCTCCTACCTGACATCTTCTTCGAACATGGTAGCCACATTATCCTAGAATCCACTCCACCATTTCTATAAAATCTACGACTTATTACTACTCAGTCTACCCTAAATTCATCCTCCAATTATAATCCAGTTTGATTTATTTATTTCTGTTTATTTTGTTAAACGTAATTCGTTTATGCAGACTAGGGTTTTGCTGAAAGACTCTTCGTAATCATGAAAATGATACATTTCATTCAGATACAAGCTAGAGTGGTCCTTCGGATGCTGGCGGATCAGCTTCACTGAGATGGTTTGTTGTTTCTTGAATTAGATCTGGCTGAATGAATGTCATTTTTTTGGATCAATGTTATTAGGTTGCAATTTCGATATCTGTTTCAACTTCACTGTGGGTCGATCGTCTACAAACTGTATGCTCAAATCCAGTTTCCATTTGAGTTGGAAGTCAATTCATTTTTTTCATAATGTGGAATCTTATTAATTTTTTAGATGTTATGTCTATATTTCTTACTCTTTTTATGTTTTCTATATATTGCTTATTTGTTTAATGTTCTGCCAAATTAAATTTTATTAATGAATTGTAAATTGACTCTATATTCCAATATCAATATAATGTTTCCCAATGATCTTACATTTCTTCTTCAATTCAGGTTTCATTACCATCAACTCCAGTTATTCAATGTAGTATTCACAATGATTCATGGTAATTTTTCTTCCGGTATTGATTCTACATTACATTATCATTATTACTATCCACTGTTCATAATACGGTTACATTTCAAAAATTGACAATTAAATAAAATGAAAACCATTACAAATATGCATTGCCGAACAACCTCTAAAGATGAAAGGTTTCTGATGATATTACTAATGAAGGAATGCCATTATAACTGTGAGTTATCTATTATGTTCACAAATTCTGTATTTATGATATGTATTTTAGTATATATATACATTACAACTAACACAATAAGGGTTTCAAAATCTATTGGGATTTATTCAATTTCCTCTATTTATCTCTCTTGTACTATAATTAGTGGGCCACTGCCAAAAAATGGCATCACACATGGAGACACACACATTCCATTAACACCATTACTTATCAATGGTTTGTTCCATCTAATTTTATTGTCTAAAGCTATATACATATAACTACATTATAGACTAACACATATTTGTCATATCAAACAACTTCTATGTCACCAGTGCCTGTAGGATTGGCAGTTGAGACAACAATCTCTACAGGATCAAAGAATACAAATAAACGATAGTATGCCTATGGAGAATCTCCACTTCCATTATGTAAGTATGATGTTAATGTTCTAAATATCTTGTGGTTTTTAGTTGAATTACCATTTTCTGAATAACTTGTAGATTTGAAGCTCATATTTGTGTTATCATTTGCACTCTTAGATCGATTGCAGATTTCAATTGTTCTTAACTATTTTCTTTATGAATTTCTAGTTAAAAAGGTATGAGAAATTTTAGATTCTAAACGTCAAGGATTCATCAAGTTTAATGAGTTTGTTATAGCGATGCAGGTTGCACAATGGTTCCTCCAATGCATTATTTTTCTTTCATTTTATTTAATGGTTTAATGCATATCTAGGTTGTGTACTATATTATACAACCAACCTATTTCTTTAGCACAAGAAGTATATGAATTTATGTCAAATCTCTTCAGGTTTGCAGGCAAGGAAATAAATTTTTCTCAAATTTGTCCTTCATTCATAATTGTTGTCTTATCCTTGATGAATTTTCTGTAATAAACTTTTTCTCCAAAAAATTAAGTTAAACACATAATGATTTTTCTTAATTTTAAATATCATTCAATTCACTACTTCACATTGCATAAGAATCATATTCACTTTTTTAATAACCTAAAAAATTCTAAAATGAAGATTAAATGTTGATTGGATAGGTGATTTGTTCCCATACCATGGCATGTGGCATAGCGACGTCGAAACCTCGACTAATGGAAGGTGCTGATTCCCTCACCACGGTGAAGGTAAAAACTCCGATGAGATATGCAGAATATTAATTCAATGGTTAGTTTCTCATCACTCAATATTTAATTGGTCACTATAGTTTCTTGACTATAAAAAATTTACTTTCTGGGACTGTACGTTTGAGCCTTTATAACATCAAAACAATTTTTTTACATCAAAATATCCAAAGCGGGTAAAGTAGGAACTTGTAATTACAACTAGATGGAAAAGATCATTGTTTCATATTTTGTATATTTATATTAGATACGATTAGAAATAGTTACATCAATTATTGATGGGTTGAAAATATTAAAAATTGGAAATCTTAATCCACTAAAAGTTGCCTATCTTTTTAGCAATTAAAGATCTCCCTTATTGGTAAGTAGATTGAACTCATAATGATTATCTTTCGCTCCACTTCTAAATTCGGTCTTTTTCATGTGTGATATATTTTTCCATGGTTATAAGTTTTATGTGGGTTCTATTTCTACTTGTATAAAAACAGGGATTTTGATTCAAAGCCTATGATTATGCTTCTCGATCAGTATTAAACTACAAATAATGCTTATATAAAACACTTTCTTATGAGTGACTAACTGGGTATGAAAGCTCTTCTTCCACATTTTATTGGGATTCATCATTTTTAAATAATGATTATTTATATGGGTAAAACTTACTGTTTCATTCTATCTTTTATTATGAGTGCACATTGGACCGTAGCCAACCATCGATCAATTTGTTGTTCTCATGGTATCATGATTATTCTAAATAATAATACTCAAATTTATTTTTTTATATAGATGCTTTCCCTATTCATTGTTTTACTGAATTAATATACCGAAGTTTGGTTTAAAGGATAAATTCATTTATTTCCTGTTTGGGGAAAGCATGTGGTTTTAATCACTCAGCAAAATAATTTTTTCTTATGACCATAATGCAATGTAATGTAACTTATGATCCTTATATCATATTGTGAAATTAATGGATCATTGTGTTCTTTTACCTAGTCTGAACCCAATGAATGGAGTATTCCTGGAGACACAATTGTAGTTCATGCAGACATGTTGTTTACTGGCCTGACAACATTTGTTGGATCATTCTTATCCCGGTTCGAGGGTTCTCAAAGTCCACATTCTGTGAGCTACATACTAATAGAGGTTGAATCTATAATAACCATTGAATATTAATATCATTGAATCCATCTTGAATATTCTAGATATTAGATTACATCACATTATTGGACAACCTTGGGGTTTTATCAGGAGAGGTGAAATGATAACACTAATGCTATGACAATTCATTTGTCATGAATTCCTTGGCTTTAACCAAGGTGGAGGTGCGTTAATTTTTTGGGACAATATGTCTATCAGAAAGTGTAAAAATCCTATTTCTATTGCAATTGATGGTAGCAGGATGCTGTTACTTTTACAAAGGTTTGAAACACCCAAATAATTAAATAGGATAAGATTGATATTGATATTGGGAGATTTTGAAATTAATTCTCATCCAGTTCTATATACTCCAGCAGATTCCTCCCATCATTGAAAACATCGTTCACCTTCATATTACTGCCAGAACATCTTTCAGTAAAGGGATGACTCTAGTTACATTCAATAGTAAGTTGAAACATAAAACATTCAACTTTTTTTGTTGATATCACGAAGGAATCAAAACTTGTATCCTCGGCATCGTATGTACACTCCATTCCAGCACATAATTTATTCATTTTTTTATCAATATTATTGTTTCTCCATTATCCTGTAGTTATTTAGGTTTCCATTGTGTTTTTCAAGAAATCATATCTAATTTTCTTTATTAAAATGTTTTGAAATCACATTTAACTTTTTTATAGATTTATGTTTTTTACTCATATTTCATTTTATCCCATTGTTTCATGTAGCTGGATCTTTCCATTCTCATGTATTTCATTAAAGGTTCATGAGATCATACATTAAGGTCACAAAAACATTAAAATAACGACTTATTTGTAGATAATGTCACTACATGATTACAAACCCTGGTAATGTTTTTTTATTCTTGCCATTTTATTTAAAATTATAATTTTATAACACACATTTTACAGTATTTCCATGGAGTACTTCTTATGATGAAAATCTTATCTAAAAACACGATGCAACATCAACTAATGAAGATAAATGGATCTAAGCGACCTGCAGTTTAACTCATCTTCCTGTCTGTTCCTGATCAAGCTCAAGTATGGAATGTTGCAATGAACCAACGCCTTCCTATAACGTCCACCTTATATGAACAAGAGTATGGTGTAAAATTCGGTAATATTTCATATTGTCTCCTCCCAATATTTTACCGTACAGTAGGCATAACATGAAAATATGTAGTTGTTTTCACCGTGATACATAAATGAAAATGCAAGTTCATAGATGCTGAAGTGTGGTCCAGATTGAGTGCATGTTTTCTTGCACCCATCATCCATGTTAATTACTTTTTATAGTATTCATTTCTATTTGTTATCTTCACAGGAAGGGGTCATTCAGTTCAAATTTGAGATAGATGAGTCATTTCAAAAATCAAATTCCAACTCACCGTAATCACATCTCCCAATATTATTGTTCATCTTACAATGATGATAAATCTATGAAATGAATTATTTATGACATGTGACACACTATGTAATATTTTTTTTATGAGATGATAAAATAGTACAAATATTATAATCTGTAAGAATATTGTAATTAAATATTGATGTGGTGACTTCTTGAAAAACTTATCGCTTCAGTAAATTTTAAATTTGAGATCAAAGATTGATAATCATAATAAATAAATCTATAGTGAGAGATAATATGCATGAGATATTAAATTAATCTCAATAATGTAATATTGAAGTAGCTTGAAATATTAGTGTAGCGGTTCCTTCATCATCATGATTCCTTAAAGTTCATATAACGAGGAGATCAATTGTTTGTTATGGGAGGTTCGGAATGTGTGGTTTTCAATGTGCAGTTCATTAAGAAAGAAGATTAAGTTGAGGTTACAGCAAACCCCACTGGAACATCCCATGTTATGAATTCTTGGTTTCCAATGTGCAGTTCATTAAGAAGATGAAGTTAATCTTGCAGCGAGCCCCAGCAGAACGACCCATGATTTTATAAATGATGACCCGATCTAGACAACATACATTCTATAATTTAAAATCTTAGGAAGATAATATCATATCACTCTATTTTTCTTTTTTCACAAAGAAGAAATTCCTTGAAAATATGGCTATTGTTAAAATGAACTGATGAATTGCGCCTCTAGGAAGATTGCTAGGTGAGAAGGCATGTAAGTAATTTGAGAGCCTGTGTTACAGACGGATAATATGTGAAGTGAAGGAGAATTCACAAAATAATCGAGAAGACGTATCCGCCGAAGATAGAAGCAACTACTGACAACAAACTCCTCTCCACCATCACTAGAATACGCCGAGGGGGCACCAACATGAGCCGATTCGAGGAGATGCAGGGAATCACGCCTGCTACAACAAACTACACCATTGAATTCTTCATTGTCATGTGCATTTCCTCTAACTATCATATATATTTCATTTCTTCTTATCTATTTGAAACTGTTATAATTCTGCTTCAATTAATTCATTTGTCGATATTATCTGCTTCTTATTCATCAAATTAATTTCTTCATGTAGGAAAATTTGTTTACTGTGTTTGATGCTGATGATGCGGTCCAAAGATATGTAAGAATATTTCCAGACTACCCTGCTACAACAATCAATGCCATTGAACTGAAACTCTGAATGGAGGAAGGAATAAACTGATTGAATGATCAAGTAGACCGATATTTCATGATGTAATTGCATGGTAGTTGATAATCAAGCATTATTCAGTTATTTTCAACATTGTTTCTTAGTTTTCCATTCATATATAGCCTATAATGTTAATATAATAAGAAGATATTCTTAACATGTTTTATTCACATATTTTTGGAACTATTGTTCCTTTTAATGAACTATTTCCACTTATTTTAGTTTACTAATTACTAGCCATTGTACAGTTAACAACTTTCCAAGTTTCTTTTATTTTTCCAAAATATTTTATTGTCTCTATAAAATCAGTGAACCATATCATCATGAGAACACATGAACTATGAATTTTGTTTTTTCACCGTGAAAATGCACGGGCGAGTAATAGTATAGATAATAGAAAGGATGTGGAGTGGATAATACTCAAACTGAGGACCTGAATATTCTCTTGAAAGATCTCTTAGAATTCAAGGAATTAGGATATTGTATTTTAACCGAGGGATAAAAAAGTGGAATAGGATACTACTATATATATAATGGTAAGTGGTTTTGTATAAATTTTATGGATAAGTGTGGATTCATGTTTGTGTATATTAATTCATTTTACAGGTGATGAAGAAGGAATTTTTCAGGAAAATTAATGTTAATGGGTGAAGATAGAATCATATAGGATTTAGGTGACTTAGGAAAATAAATATTAATGAGAGATGTGGGTATGGATCTAATGATTATAAAATTATGTATATATTTTTCAATTATCAGTTTAATTTAGGATGTTTTGAGCTATATTATGTTACCCATTTTTACGTTTATTAACATTGATTAAATATTTACCTTGGTAAATATTTTTTAATAAAAATATAATATGACCCATCATGAATAATTATTAAATGAAGAATCATAATTTTAACTCCCTTGGATTTAATTTAGTTTCTAAATTTGAGAGAATTAGATTTTAAATTAAATAATAAGATAAAGGAAAACAATTTTGGTTGAAAAATGTATTTTTAGACATTAATTTTTTTATTTACTATAAAATACTAATTAAATGTATGTAAATATATTTGAACGTTGTATTAGATTAATCATTTAAAATATATCAATTTTATTTATTTTAATAAAAAAATATACAATGTTTATAAAAAATAATTATTCAAAAAATAATTTGTTTTTCACAGTAACTAATATTTAAATTAGTAACATAATTTTAGGTTATAAATTAAAATAACCTTATAATTTTTTTAGGATACTCTGATTAAAATAATAAAAATATTTTATTACCCTCAATTTCTACATCTGATTAAAAATAATTTTATTATAACTGTGCATAACACATGAAAATAGTATTTTGAAAAATGTATTTTCCAAACATAAAATAAAATTATTCATATCTTTGACAATTGTATTTACTTCTACCACCAATCTTAAGATCCTTAAAAGATATATTAAAATTTGGAGCATAGATCACTTTAGTTCCCTAGACCGGGATATCTTCTCCCTTGAAGATTCTCTCCAAAATTTTCAGGAGGAAAGTACCTTGACTCACTTTTCTTGTTGTGTTCAGTGGGAATTTGAGATTATTTCTATGCTGATTAATATTTTATATCCAAATTATTCCTTACAAATTGTTAGTTTTAAGGAAATTTGGTAGATGGATGGTGATAGGAATTTTCAGTTTCTAAATTCACTTGAGAAAATAAAAAATGTATTAAGGATGTTATCTTTGTTAAAAAAATGGGGATTAGATTGTTGATAATAGGAAGGATCTATCAGATAATTTGATTTCATATTTCATTGATCTTTTCAATGGGCCTTCCCTTACTAATGATCCATTGGAGGGTATCTTTCCCATACTTATGTATCATTATGAAAACATCAATATCACCACCATTCCCTTAAATTTTAACGGACCATTAGTCTTAAATCTGAATGTTCCCTAGAACCGAATGGATTGGGTAAATACATTTTCCAGAATTACTGGGACATTATTCAAAATGATGTCTATGGGATTTACAAAAAAATTAGGCTGGTGCTCTTCCTTATGGTTTGAATGCTTAGTTTTTTGCTCTGATTCCAAAGGTGGAGAATTCAAACAAAATATATCTCTTCAGGCCAGTTTCTTTGGATAAAACTATATACAAAATAATTTTTAAAATCTTGGATATAGTTTTGGGGTTAATTGTAATCAAGATTGATTCCCCCAATCAATTTTTTTTATTAAAGTGAGGTCAATTCAAGATTGTCTCATAACTCATTATAATGTGTTAACCTATTAATGAAATCTACTAGGGGTGTCAATATTTTCCTCAATCTTGATGTTAGGAATACTTATAACACATTTGATTAGAGATTTATATGAACAGTTCTTGATATTTTATGGTTTAATAGTGTATTTATTGATTAGATATCACATCTATGACCCAATTAATGATTCATATGATGGGTTTTTTGATTACTCTATATGGTTCAGACAAGGTGACCCCCTTTCTGGTATTAATTTTTCTATAGTGAGAGATTACCTTAGTAGGATTTATTCCATCATGAAAGGCAATGAGGAAATGAATTTTAATAACATCGGACAAGGATTGGTAGCACCCACTCACTTATTTTATAATAATGATATTGTAATTTTTACCCATCGAGATAAGAGAAATATCCAAAATATCAAATAAGCTATTTTACACTATTCTTATATCTATATTCAAGAGATAAGTTGGGAAAATCATTTGTTTAATTTGGTATGAGTATCTCTATTCCTAGAAAGACTTATATTTTTAGAGAGTTGGGAATTCATAAGGGGGACTATCCTTTCAATTATTTGTGGGTGCCTTTGTTTTTGGGGATTCCAATGGATTTTTATTTCTCAATGATTATTAGCAATGTCAGAAGGTAACTTGCTACATGGAATGGAAAAACTCTCTCCATGGATGGTCGTGTTTCCATGGTGAAATCTATTATTATCTCTATGTTTCTTTATTCCATTATGTTTTATAAATGGCCTATTTTTATCAAAATGAACATCAATTTTTCTCTCAATAACTTCATCTAGAGTGCAAACATTCTTGAGAGAATATTGGCTACGATTTCTTGGAATAATTTTTGAAAACCTTATGAATCAGGGAGCTTAGGTATCAAAAATATTGAACTCTTCACAGATTCTTTTAAATACACTTTAATGTGGAGACTCTTCAATTGAAATACTAATGCTCTTTCTTTCCATTAGGCTATGTTTATTAATAGGCTTACGATTTTTTCTGTTAATCATCATGATTCCACTTTATGGCCTAAATTCAAATACATTTCTTTTTTAATTGAATCTCACTTGAGATGGTTGGTTTCTTAGAATTCATCTCTTGATTTTTGGAAACCCAATTGATATGGTACTCCCCTTAATTGATTTTTTTGTGGGTGAAGAATCTACATTGGATTTGAATATTTCTATTAAGGACCAGCATTCTAACATATAGGGCCTTCCAAATCAAATTATTTATATTGTCAACAAGTATTATTTACCCACTAGGGGTGATTTCTCATATTGGAAACCTGCTATTAATGATTTTCATTTATCTTAACTATTTTAATGGTTCTCCATGCACTAGAACATAGTCTTTCATTGGACGAAGGTGTTGCGTTGGATATTCATCAAACCATCTGAATCTATATTGTCTAGAATATTTTCTCATTGTAAAATTCCAACATATAGTTATCTTAAAACATGTGGAATATCATTATGATATTCATTTGATGTTTTCCATCAGAATAGGGAGGATAAATATCATATTTTTCAAAGATGTTTTGTTGATGATTCGATGTAGAAAGCCAATTAATACTTATTTTAAATATCTCTATCATAAATGGTACTAATCATCAACTTCATGAAGATCTGCGGATCCCTCTCTCCTTCAACTATGTTTCTCGATCTATTCTTGGTCACTGAATCAGAGCTTCTACACTACTTCTAGTATTTCTACAATCAGTTCCACCATTTTGGTGAGTCCTTTTCATCCTATACTGCTCTTTCTTGTGTTCTTTCTAATGTTTGTGAGGCTAGAATACCATGAAAACATTTCAATTCAAATTAAATTCATGACTTGATTGTTATAAATAGAATTTCATAAAGGGTTATTTATGGCCACCTTATGGAAATTTGGATGTTTGTAGAAGATTACTCTTTTTGGACGGGTTAATGTAAACTGTGATGGAGATTCTTAAGGTATCCCAGGTCCCTTCTTCTATTGAGATATCTTCAAAGATCACCAAGATGGTGTTCTTGGTTATTTTCATGGTTCTTGTGGAGTCTCCTATTCAATTGAGGATGAGATTCTAGGCATTATTATTGCAATGGAGCAAGCTAAAACACATGGGTGGAATAAAATTTGGATTGACAGTGATTCTACAATTATTGTTTCTGCTATTATGATGGGATAAATTTACTTATCCTAGAAACTCACAAATCATTATATCAATTTCTTGGATTCTATTATTTCTATGAATCATATCATCACCCAATCATATAATAAGGATAACTCAGTGGAAGATCGCCCTGCAAATAATGTTTTTAGCAGAGTTGATTTTCATTGGTATGATCATCATCCTGATGAGTAATTTCCTCTTTTAAAGAGGGATTGTGATAAGACACCTATTTTTAGACTCATTTATGTTGCTTATTTTTCACAATAAATATGACTTTCATTTCTAGGAAAGGTATATTCTCTTTTAATAATAGGCAGTAAATTTTTTTAACAAAAATATTGTTAAATATAACATTTATTATTCTTTAAAATTAAATTCTAAGGAAATAAATATTTTTAAATTCATATATTTATTTGAAAAAAATTATTAATAATTATATGATTATATCATATTAACTTCTACATATAGATACCATCAAAACATATGAGTAATATTTAAGGCTAACATAAGAAGTGATGTTTTTTGTGTTTAGTGATTCAACTAGCATAGATCTCATAGGGATTTCCCCACCAATGACATTTTTCCACAAATAATTTTTCTCAACCCACACTAGAAAGAGATCAAATTCTAATTTCTCCTGGGAAAATCATAGTGATGTTACCTCCCTTTTAAGCTAAAAAATTATCTTCATAATGAATAATTATACCTCTTCATGCCATTTATTTCTTTTTATACATAGATTTATTAATATTGTAACTTATGATTATACATGTAAATTCTACAGCCACGTTAAAAATGTCATAAAATCATGATTTCTGTTTAAGATTAATGGCCACATATACGTATCATATTCCATTCCTCTGTATAATATTAAATAATTCATCTTAGTTTCTAATCTTGTAACATGTCTATTACAATTCTAATTCTCTATCTTTATTCTAGATTTTTAATTACGGTTATGATCTACCTAACGATCTTTGTGGATAAATATTTTTTTTTGTGTCATTTTTATTTACTTTTGTATTAATTCCAATTATAGAATTCGTAATGATATTTAATATTGAAATCCCATAATGTATGAATTTTTATCTTTTATTGTAATATTTTGTATCAAAAAATGAATTGTGGTCTATTTTAGTTTGATTTTATTCATGAAACAAGTTATTAAAAATTGTATTTAATTAAAGGATAATTATAACAAAAATCTCTATGTTTTATACATAAGATATTCTTTTAATAATCCCTAGGTTGGTGACTATAATTGATGGGAAAAAAATAAGAAAATGTATTGAATTTCCCTAAAAATACTTGGATTATAATAATAAATCAACACATCAATGAAATTATATGTAAAAAAAATATCCCACAATAATATAAAATTCCTGATTTTACATATAAATACAAGTCCCCATGTTGAAATACTAAGTGAAAACTCCAAGGAAACTTCTCTAACCACAAATCAAAGCATTGAACTTGTATGGTCTAACACAATTTTCGAAATATTCCTTAGAAACCTGAGAAAACATCTAAATAGGGATGAGCTTATAAGTATACTCTGTAATATCCTCCTCAATACCACTCATTCAAATGTGGAAGAATATTAATAATGATTATATAAAAAATAAATATAATTAAAAATAACCTACCAAGTCAACTGTCACTCATCAATAATAATGGTTACTCACAATATATTTAAGTGCAATAAAATAATATTAATTAATATTTATAGAGGGTACCTCAAACCACTTAACAATGGGTTCTTCACTATCACTTCCTAATGAAAAATGTAAAAGTGCTCTAATACCGTCAATATCCACACAAATAGAAAAATATTTCCACATCTGATATGAGGAAGGCCACATCACAAAAATATACAACCCATTTAAGGTCCAATGTTATCATTGGACCAAATAATAACCAACCATAACCAAAACTACATTCATATAGCATTTATCCACATCTAATCCACACACCATATTTCAATCATATTAATGTATCATGAATATGAGAGACATCAACCACATGTCCCCCACCTACCATGCAGGACCCCCACTATATATACCATATCATTATTATGTTAATTAAATTTTTGACCTATATACATCAAATCATTCCCATGTTGGAGACAAAGATCAAGGAAGAGGGAGTAGTCATCCATGCATTCCCTTCCCAATCTAGATGTTTAGGGAAAACACCTTGAACCCAAATCATTTGGGTGTCAATAACGCTATCTGACTCCAGTGGTGGGAATATAGAAATCAAAAGGTAAATACATCATATATATATATATATCCATATAAAAGATTGACATAAATAGTTTACACCAGAACATCACTGTGACACTATAATAACTGTGACACCATAACTGTCTCTTGATACAATGACAATCTGTTTCTATATCACAACACATCTGTACATTCCATACAAAAAGAGTAATGATAACCAATAAAATTTCCCTTTTAAACACATCATTTTACTCTCCCCAATGGGATATGGTCATGAAATTACATGTTTTAAAAATATATTACTTGTTTTAAAAAAGAATATTTATTTTTAAAATACATATCAAATGTTTTGTGATTTCATTTGTTATAAAATTTAAAAACTACAATAGTTATGAGTTAATAAAATTTTTTATCAGGGTTGTTGATTATATTATTTTAATGAAAACTTTTGTTTTATGTTTAAAATTCATTTATTAACTAGATAAATTTATTGTTTTCATAACATATGATATGATGCTTCCCTTTAGATTAATTAAAATTTTAATAATTTTGATCCTATATATACATATGTTTTTGAAAAAAAAGTTTTAATACATTATCAACATTGGATATATGTTTTATGTTCTGTAAATATTTGATTATCATTTAAAAGTATAAATATCTTTCAATTACAGAAAAAAATCTTAGTAGCACATTTTTTTATTAAATTTATTAATAGTTTTTGAGTTTATATATACATTTAATGAACAAAATATTATTTTTTATATTTTCATAACAAAGGGAATATGTTATTTGTTTTAATGATACTTTATTTACATTTAATAAATATATTAATTAAAAAAATATTTTTAATGTTCTTTTTTAATTTTATTATCTTTTTTTATAATTTTTTTAATATTAATATTTATATTATGTAAAAATGTCTAGATATTATATTTTTTTGAAAATAATTTTTTTTTTGTGTTTACTAAAAATATTCAACTATCTCAAAAAAAATATTTTATTTTAAATGACAAGATATATGTTCCGTTATCTCTTTATTACTTTTATAATTATTTTATTTATATGTATATAATTTTTCTAGTAGTTTTTTTTAACAATATATTTTTTAACAAAAAACATTTTCTATTTGCATCAAAAAAATTACAAAACCACATAGCATATGTTTAAGTGTCTCCTTTTTGGTTTTATTATTTTAAATGTTTTGAGATCATATATATATATACACTTATTGAAAAAAACCATAATTATTCAATTTTTTAAAATTGAATATATGATCAATGTTTAAAATTTAGTTTAATAACATTTAACAATTAATTAAAATTAAGAAAAAAACATATATTATGTGGTTTTTAGTTTTTTTATTGATAGTGATTATAATTTCTATTTATATATACTTTTTTTTAAAAGATTTTTATATATTATATTTTTGACAAATAAAACATGTTTTATATTTTTAAAACACATTACTAATTAAAAAATTAATAAATAATTTAAATTAATATAATGTTTTTTATTAAATAATTCTTTTTCCCTTTAATTTTTTTAACAGTTTATGGTTTATATATATTAGGTTTTCTGGGGTGAAAATATTAAAAGTCATTTATTTTAACAAAGTGAAAACTTCTTATTATTATAAAATAGTTTATTAACATTAAAATAAATTTTATTATATTATAATAATATATTATATATTAAATTTATTTTTTTAAAATTTTTAACAATTATGAATTTAATTTTTTTTGAAAAAGTGTTAAATACATTTTTTTAAACAAAATATATATTTTTTAAATGGTTTAATAAATTTATTTTTATTAAATCCACAAAATGTGTATTTTTGTTTCTTTTTTTAATTTTTTTTAAATATTTTTAGTATATATTTACGTAATTTTTGAACAAATTAAATATCTCTTTTTAATAATTTTAATGTGATTTAAATTGAAACATTTTTTACTGATTCTTAAAAAAAATATTGTGTTTAATCCATAGAACATATGTTATGTTGTTTTCTTTTTAGTTTTATTAAAAATCAATAATTATATATTTTTCAAAAAAAAAATTAATATTGTTATTTTTAACATATTACATAAGGATAGTATTTATAAAATATTTTTTCTATATTTTAAAAAGAATTATTTTTAAAGAAAATAAAATATTTTCTATGATTTTTTATCATAATAAATTTTATTAATAGTTTAATTTTTATATAAAAACTTTTTAAATATTTTTTGAGGTAATAAATTTTTTATTACAAAGAATATGCTCTATGATTTAAAAAAGGTAACTAAATTATTGAAAAAAATTATTTTTAAATAAAAAAATATGTTTTGTTATTCCCTATTTTACATTATTAATTTATAATATTTTTCATGTTTATATATACTTTATTTTGGAAAAAGGTTCATATTTTTTATTTTTGACACCAAAAAAAATTCATGTTTTAAAAAAATGTTACTCAATTTTAAAAATAGAATATTTTTTTAAACATAAAACATATTCTTTCTATTTTTTCATAAAAAAGATTAATTATTTTTTTTAACATATAAATAATTTTTTTAGTTTTTATGTAGTTTAACAAATATAATAAAATAATGATTCATGAAGCACATGATTTGTTGTTTCTTTTATTTATTTCATTTTTTATTGTTTTATATGTTTATATTGTTTTATAAACAAATTTAAAATATTTTTTTTACACAAAAAAATATTTAATGTTTTTAATAAATTACTATTAAAATTTTATTTTAAACAATGAATAATTTTTTTGGAGTTATTTTTTATTTTTTATTTTTTTAACAACATTCAATTTATATTTTCCCATGTTTAATGAAAATTAAATTTTATCTCTTTAAAACCTAAAATAAGTTATCTATATTGAATATAGTTCATTAGATTAATAAAAATTATATTTTTTTATAAAGAATACAAAATAAGTTTTCTGGTTGATAATTTTTTTATTATTATTGAATTTAGTTTAAATATAAATATTTTTTGAATCAAAAAAATTATTTTTCTAGTTTTTATCAAAAATAAATGTTTTCTGTTTTATAAAAACATAACTTTAAAAAAAATATTATTTTTTATTCAAAAGAACATGGGATTACTAGATATATTTTTTATTTTTTATAAATGTTTTGAATTTATATAAACATATATTTTAGGAAAATTTAAAATATTGTATTTTTTAAAATAATTTTTTCAATAAACAAATATCATACTATCTTTTAAAAAATAATTCATTTCATTAAACCACAAAAAAATTGCCTTTACTTTATTTTTTATTTTTTATCAGTTTTAAGATACTAGATATATTTGAAAAAATATTTTTCTTATAAACACATAACATATTCTTATTGTTTTCAATATAGATTAATAACCACAAAAAAATATTTGTACACCATAAAACAAAGGTTATATGGTTTCTTTTTTCCTTTTATTGTTTTTTATATAGTTTACGATTTTTGTATACATTAAATTTTATAAAAATTCAATATTCCAATTTTTAGCATAAAACATATTTTATGTATTTTCAAAATAGTTCCAAAACTATTACAAATAGAATTTTTTTATACCAAGTAACATATTTATTTTGATTTATTTTATTATATTACTAATTTTTAATGGTATTGAGTTTATATACACATTTTTTGTGATATACAAACCTGGATTTCTCAAACCAACTAAAACCCAAATTCATTATGACATAGCTTGAATAGAATTTCCAAACCTAAAGGGATATTGATAAGTGCATGGGAATAAAGAACTAAATTTTTAAATTATTTTGGTATAAGGAACTGAAAAAAAAGAATTGTATATAAAGAATATGTTGGTATTCTAAAAATAACACAATAGTTCATATGTACATCGAATAAGAAAAAAAAGTGTTAATATACATAAAACAATAAATATACAAAAAATTTAAAAATACCAACATAATGTGACATAATATGACCTCCATAATCTCACACCCTACATAAGTATAAAATTACATCCACACTATAGTGCATTTACCTTACCTGCATCTGATAAAATAAGATATACATACACCTCACGGTGTATGTAGGGTGTGAGAAAAAGATCCCAGTATGATCACACCAAGTGTTTCATGAGAAAATTTTATAAAATAAACCAATTATGTTCAAATAGATTAAGACAATACATTATATAATATTCTAAAAAATTTATATCAAAACATGTTTTAATAACCCTCTTTTATAATTGGTAAAACATTCAAATAAGTATGTTTGAAAATAATTTTTTTAAATATACAAAATAAAAATTATCAATAGAGAAAAAACACGAATGAGTACCAAGAGTTAAAAGTTAATAAGGATACTTGTTTTATTTAATGTGATCATTTGGCCACCTAGTTTACACATTACCCGAGAAGAATAGATCTATATGGTAATACTATACTTCTCAGATCGGGTCATTTCAATAACATAGGAAACATGGTGCACACATTAACCTAGTTGAATAATAATAGGGGGAATATTTCATCCCTTAGGATATATCTATGCCTCATCATCGATCATATTTTGGTTTATCACATTATATTCATTCAAGGTAACTTACAAGCATCCTGACTTGGATGCCACTAAATGTTGTTATGATCTGGTATGTTATATAGCATCAAGCGCACCTCACCGTATGCAAGAGTTTTTGGACTACAATTGAGGGAATAATATGTGTCTATTAGAAGACTGTTTCTTCATTTCAGAGTGTAACACTATGGATTAAACATATCAATCAATAAGCAAGAGCATTATATAAATTAAACAGATAAAAAAAACATCTGAAACACTGAAATAAAAAATAAATCTAAAACAAATTTCATGTACACTATGATTATCATGTCATGTCTCTGTAAAATATGGTGGGTAATAAAAGTAAATAAGAATCAAGTATAGTATATGTAATAAAAAGAGAAAAAAATACCAAAAAGTAATTATCACCAGCTAGCATCACAAGCATATCTCGGTCATGTGTTCCCCTACTCCTATGAACAACTAATCAATAATTGTAAAGAGGTTTAATTTCATGGTCCCTATTTTCATCAATGAAGTATGTTAGGGTACCCAATATCCTCCAAAATAAGTTGTGAGATAAATAAATTAATTGTGATGAAATTATTCCCTATATGCAGTGGTCATGCTCGGAAGGACTTACAAAAAATGGAAGAAGATCTGGGATTTCTCAAAAACTTGTTTCCCTTAGAGTACATTATGTTCTATATTTTCTTCTAGAATATTGTGCATTAGTCATTGTGGGGGGATGTTAATAAAATTATTAGCTAGATCAAAAATCAGAAAAAACATTTCCTCTCCCTCGGTGGAATAATGTCTCTACTTAATTGTATTCTTACTTCTATTCATATTCTCGTTTTAACATTCCTCAGTTTTCCTAAATGGAAAATAAGAAATATTTACAAGAACCTGACATATTTTATATGGTACATTCATGGTGAGGTAAGGTACCACTAGGATTCGTGGAAGAGGATATCAAAACTATTATAATATGGGGGCATTAACTTACGCAGTCTGGAGGTTTATATTAAATTTTTATAGGATAAATTGGTTTGGGTGGTTATGGAGGGATGCTCACTACGTAGTAATTTCATTTTGAGTATGTACGAGTGGATTATTGAGGATTAGGGGGGAAAATGCTTCATGTATACGACAATCACTTGCTGATAACATCTCATTTCTCCACCTGAATTCTGGTGGATTCTGGAAAGTGGGGATATTAATTTTTTGTTCAAAAATTTGCCAAATACACTACCCAACTTCCTAGGATGTACAAATACCATCATTTCATTTGTTCAAGTAATAAAATTCCTTTTCATTATTCATTCCATACTCAACCAAAAACAATGTGACCTTTTTTATAGCATTGACATATCCTTAGACAGATATCGTCTAATTTTCACTAATGTAATATTCGGGGTGTTCTCGAATAAGTCTTATAGATATGACCTCTCATATAATACTTGTAAAAAATTTGGTTTGGTTTTATACTAGTGTAACTATATACCCATTAAATAAAACATTTTGATTTTGTGTATTTATAATAAGTAAATTCTTATAGATAAATCGATCTATAAGAAGGCTATTTCAATTTCCTCAAGGTGTGGGTGTTTTTGGAATTCAAATATGGAATCGAAAGAGAATCTTTTATTTTAGATTGAGTGTTATTTTGTGATGTGATGTTATCGTGGTAATATTGTGGGTCTCAGTATGCATCATGTTGCTGGTATTTTATTCCAATAGAATTGTATGCAATGTGTTGGTGTTAATGAACATATATTCTAGGAAAGGTATATAATAATGGTTGTAGGATGCTAGACTATTTATAATTATATAAATTTAACAAGAACTGATGTCATGTATAGTTTATCTTTGAATATTCAAGTTTGATCCCAATGTCTGGTGGTGGAGTTTGGACCATTGATTAAAAATAGGGATAGTTTTAGACCCTTGAAATTTATCTATCATGACAATGTTAATCTCTATGTTACTCAAGAAGTACATGACGTTATAACAGAAGGGATATAGATATATTGGAATCCCCCTAATAGTTATCATAAATACAATGTTTATCGGTCATGTAGTCTTGGTTTTATGCGTGTCCGTGGAGTTGTTCAGGATCACACTGATTCGGTTCTCATTTCATACAATAGCTCCTATAGTCAATGGAGCTCTATCATGGTAGAGTCTAGTGCTCTTATTAATGGGATGGAGCATTGAATTACTCATGATCTACCACACTCCATCATCAAAACTGACATAGTAGTAGTTCACAACTCTATCCAAAGAAAGGTGTCCACTCCCTGGTCTATTGTATATCACTTTCAGAGGTGTAAAAGTCATATCTCTATTGGTGTGTCCCTCCCTCCATACATGGATGGAGCTATCAAAGTTGTGTATTTTTTAGACTGTAATGGTACCTAGGGAGTGTCTCATATTGTTTTCTATATCATGGGTATATGTACCCCTTAATTCATAGATATTGATAGGTTGGCCGCTCTTGGATTGCAACACTTTAGACCCCCTTAATCCCATTCTGTCTATCTTACTTGCCACCTTTGTGAATGTTTTTTGTGACTTGTTTTCCCTATTCTAATAAAAGAAATATTTATTTTGATATCACTCAGTAGGACACAACCAATGGTTTCAATAACATGTCTATTCTGTGTATAAACAATAAATACGTGTGAAGTGTATCATAGGTATAGAGTTAATAAAACTACTGTTTCTAAGGAAGAAATAATCTTATCCAGAAAAACATAGATCCCTATGAAAACAATCGAGCTCCCATAAGCAAGGGAAACTATAAATAATAAACAAATATGGTGTGATATTATACTGTGTAAAATCTATAATCATATAACCATACCATTGATTTCTATAAAGAAAATAAGAATATTCATTATGGATTTTCCGTTTAATAAAGTGTCAGAACACGAAGGGAAGGATCCAAGGTATGGAAGATCAAGTCATCCTTGTTGATTCCATGGAGCATCTCGATGGAAACTCAGTAACAACTTGGTTGTAGTCTAATTATCATGTCCATATAGCATGTACAACATGAGTCTAAGTAAGCTAAATCCAAGGGGTTGAAAAGCCCATAGAATCCTACAGAATTTGGTTCAAATTAGTAGAAATGTCTAAGGCATCCACTACAGTAATCTAGATCCATGGAGTAAAAATTTCAATGGAATCTAATGGAATGAGGATATGAGGAACTCCTATAAAGAATCTATTGCCATTATCAAGATCCATGGTGTTTAAATGTCTATTCCATCCACTACCATAATCAATATCCATGGAGTAGAAATGTCCATGGAATATACTAAAATTGGGATCCAAGAAACTTTTCTAAGGAATCTAGTACTGTAATCAATATCATTGGAGTATATATGTTCATGGAATTTAATGGAATAAGGATCAATGGAAACATTATATGTAATCCACTACCATTGTGAATTCAAAAGCCATTTTATTATCATTTTTAATTATTGAGTTCATCCAACCCATTTCCGGGATTTCCTTTTAAACATTTAAACCATTAAATATCATGTTATCACATTTCGAAATAGGTATTATCCCTCCACAAATAATTTATTTAATTCTTATTCAATTCAACATGTATCCAGAAACTAGTGTCGATCTCATACACACCCATCTATTTCATGTAACATAAGAAAAATATTTGGGAAAACCCCATGGGTGGACTAGGTTAGGGATAAAAAATGATTAAAGGCACTAAGTGAGAATCCTAATTAGGTTTAGACTATTTATTCATGTTGTTAAATTAATTTTAGGATAATAGTTGGATGGTCCAACATACGGAATAACCATAACAATATATAAAAAACCAAACAATAAGGTAAATGGTATAGACCACCTACAATATACATATGGTAGAAGACTTTTCCGATATCAAACATTGATTCTGTCATGATGTGGACAAAGAGGAATAACAAACAAAAACCCCTAGAAAAATGAATATTATCATTCACTAAAATAACTCCATCAATATGAAGACAAATGAAGAAACAAACAAGATGAATTAAGAACTCACCGAGTCAGATCCAATAATACTAAAAGAATAATAATTGGTGTTTGGATCATGAAATGGAACCAAATCATAGGTTAGGATCAAAGGGGGTGCTTTATTGGTGGATCTCTTCTGTCTGAGGTGAAAATAAATGAGGGAGGGGGATTTTGTGGAAAATATAGACACTTCATTTTATTTTAAAAATCTTCCCGTGATTTTACATGATGTTTAAATACATTAAATTATGTGTAAATATTAGGGTCTTTCTCTATGAAAAAACAATTTAAACATCATGAATTGGCCTACCTAGGCCATTACTGGCCATGAAAACAAAATACCCATCATGTAATTGGCCTGCAACCAACCTATATCCCTCCTTCCGCTTCCTTTAAAAAACTGCAATCATCCCACAAGCATGACATTAAGGTCAATGCCAAAAAGAGAACATATATAAGAGTTTATCCAAAAAATAAAAGGATATAATCTTCATTATAAATCATGGTATCATACATTCTTCCCCACTTAATGTTTTTTTTAATTTCTCTTCCAAGTGTTTTCAATAATTTTTTGATAATAACTTTGGCCACAGAGAATGTACATTATCCTCTGGATCTCAGGTTCCATCCTATAAATGGTTGTGATACCAAATCACCCATACTAGAGGAACTGATTTCCCTCGAAGAATATTTATTCTCATGTCAATTATACAAATAGGATTCCCTTTGAAGGAAGAGTCTACATATAAATCTATATCATCTGGAGGAAAATTATGAGATGGGTACGAATGATAGTGGTGTATATGAGCTGCATGGAAGACGTCGTGCATGGATTATTACCTCTATGTTAATTATAACTAATAGGCTACATACCCAACTCTCTCCAAAATAAAAAATGGTCTGACATTTCATAATGAAAGCTTACCCCATCTTCTAATCCATCTTTTTATCAGGCTTGTTGAAATATATAAAATGGATCGATAGCCAACCTCGAACTATACATATTTTTAATAGTGATTGATTTAATATTAATATCCAGACTCTACTAAATATATATTCTTTCTAATAAACTGGACCAACTCTGAAGTCTCCTGTAAGATAAGAGTTCTGATTATAGCTACCTCTGCTACCTCTAACTATCGTAAAGGATATTGAAATTTCAAATCATTCATATCCTCATAATGTTTTATATATATCATCATCTGATAGATATTATTATAGGATAGCTCAACTAGGGGTATATTCCTCTCCCATGATTCCTTAAAATCAAGGATTCATGCTCTGAGAATGTGATTAAAAACATAAGTCATTCACTCTGACTAGACATCAATATGATAGTGGTATTTCATGCACAAATGTACATGTGCACCCAAAACCCCTTACGAACTTATACATAAATGAGATGTAAACTATAAATCCCTATTATATGCAATGATACGAGGATCCTCCTCACATAAAAAAATACCATGGATATAAAATATCCAAAGATCATTTATGAGAAGGTCTCTCTGATTAGTAGGAAATGGGAGGACTTCATCATCCTATCCACAATAACCCACACAACATCACTACCTCAACGTATCCTAAGCAACCCGATCAAGAAATCCATCACAAAATATTACTATTTCCACTCAAGAATGGGTAACTGCTATAAAATAAAATTTTTCCACTAGTGTTCTTCCTTCCCCTGCTGAAAGGTGGAGCACCTAGTGATAAAACCAGTTACCTCACATTCTATCCTTAGCCACTAGTATTTATGGCACACGACATGATATATCATGGTAATATGGGAATACACTTCCCAAGAATGGGAATGAAACTATCACATCAACTCCACAATTATGCCAAATGTAACCCAAATGTGACTATGTATATGAAGAATTTCATCCTCACCCATGCTCAAACTAGGAGGTGGATCCTCCCATACCACAGTCTCCTGTGGGACTAGTCCCTCATTATTAGATAATTTCTTCATTATCATTCTATCTAGAATATTGGAATCCAATTATAAGGAGGATATAAAAGTATTCCATATATGTTTCCACAATTTCAAATGTATCTCTTAAAATAAGGCCATAAGCTACCAATCGCTACTAACCAACTGATCTACGTGTATCGGACTACTCTTGTTCAATTCATCGACCACTATATTTCCCTTTTTGGGGGAACAATAAATATCAATGTAAATGGAATAATGGTATTCAAAACACATTCACTACCTAAGGTTCCAGTAAATCAATGAAAAAATGTACTTTTGTATTTTTTGTCCATGTACACCACAAAATGATCTCCCACTAAATAATGTCTCCAAGAAACAAGGCATGTACAAGAGTGGATAACTAGAGATCATGTGATAGTTAATTCTTCTTGTGTGGTCTCAACTGTCAAGACCCATATGGCATGACTCGCCTCTTAATCAAGATCATAATATGTGATTATAATCATGACAAGTCCATTATGAAATCCTTATAATATTTAACTATCCCCAAGAAACACCATTTTTCATAGACGTTCATGGTATGATCCTAAAAAACTACATAGATCACCATCTCTCGGTCAGCTAATACTCTCATCTAAAAAATAATGTGACCCATGAAGTGAATCTTATCCATCCAAAAGATGCATTTTGTGAAATTAGAATATAATTGATGATATCCTTGTTTATCCAAAATGATCTCAAGATGATTGGCATGGGCATGTAAATGTTGATAATTCACCAAGATAGCATCCTAATATACAACCACAAATGAATATATATATGGATGTAAAACTTGGTTCTTCGGTGCCACAAATACTACTAATGGTATTTTGAGACCGAATGACATAACCAGATACCCATATAGACAATACCTATAATAAAAATTTGTTTGAGGTATGTATTTAGATTGAACACATGTCAAATGAGGTCATTACATCAAATAAAGCATCTAGAACACTTAATATCATTGGATCTAGTCAAATAGAACATCTACCTGTGGAATAGGATATCAGTTCTTAACTATTAAATCGTTCAATTTTTGGTAATTCACAGGTAGCTTGGGGATACTATCATCCTTTTTATGTAAAGGATATGGAGAACCCCATGGATAAGTACTGAGTCAAATAATCCCCTTGTTCTCTATTTCATAAAGCTACTCGTGATCTCTTGAAACTCTGTAGTAGTCACCCTATAAGTAGGAATGGATGCTAGTGTAGCTCTCGTAACTAGCTCTATAGAGAAATATTCTTCTATCTTAAAAGGTCAAATAGGTAATTCATCTGAGAAAACATCCCTAAAATGATCAACGGATGGAGGTAAATATTCATGAAATTATCCTTAATTATCTATATATAAACTACCAAGATGGGTTGCCATTCTTCCCAACCCATTATTCTCATGTCCATCTTAGATCTCCTAGAAATCCCACTCACCCTTGTGAATAAAAAACCCACCCTACAATGATGTGAAATCACACTATGGGGATACAAATTGGAATGGGCTTGATAATAAACTATCTAATATATCCAATGTGTTTCTCCAAACCCTACTATATTGATGAAAACGTTATCCCATATGAATTGACACCCACAAAACTCAAGGGGCACTACCATAACTAGAACACACCCTATGTTTTGATACCTAACAAATTGTTTAGTGTCATAATTCCATAAAAAATAGAATAATGATCATAAGGATTTATAAAACATGTACAAAAATAAATCTATGAGATGAACCTATATAAAATAATAATAGATTATAGAGTAGAGGCTACTAGGATCACACTCCTCACCATATATGGCTCAAGGATTTTCTATTTTGTTGTAGACTATACTGAATATATATTTCCTGAACTGAAGACCTATAAAACAAGGTCGCTACCTGGAGGAGGACCAACTTAAATTATAGGTACTAGTGGTGCTTTGTTCCTCAACCACAACCACCACCTCAGAGTGAACAACCATCACTACTAATTCTCACATCCTAACATGGATCTGTCAATCCCAATCTTAAAATGGATTAAAAGTCAGCCCCATTCAGCTAACTTCTAGAGGGAAGGTCCAATAGAAATATTATTCATGACCCATCCTACCTCATGATTAATAATTTACTGGGACCCCATGACATTGTCCCATCATATGTACCCATCTCCCTCATTGGTGAAAATTAAAAACTATAGGGAATAATATCTATTCTCGTACTCACTTCATAAGAAGCCTCAAAATGGAACTTTCCTCTAGATGAAACTGAACCATTAGGTTGAGAGGATTAACTACATTATTCTGTAACCCTGGATTCTCACAGCTTTTACATATTAATAAATACCTAGTTCACTTTCTCTATAATTTTATTCAATCGAAAAATGTTGAACTATGATTGAATCGAATTCATGAGACCTTCCTCAATGTGTCTCGTCCTTGATGGATAATCTGTAAGATTAATTGGCGCAAAACACTGAATCTCTATGAATAATTTCAAATACTCCATAATTATCATCAAAAGCTACTCGAGATGCAAAAAAAATAACAAAACTTTATAACTTTAAGGGTCTCGAGAAAAATTCATAAAACCTAGATTATAAATCCCTCTAAACCATATCTCAAACTATGCTGACCTAGTTCAAAAAAACCCATTAGATATTAGTTACTACCTCAAGAATAAATGTTTCAAAATTCACTAACCTCTTAGGAGGTGCCTCCAAATGCATGATAATAAATAAACTAGTCTCAATACAGAGTTTAGAAGAATGAGTACCATCATCCCATGAAAACATGATAGGATGATACTATTGGAAGACATGTTCCAACTCTAGAATACTTTTGGTGGCTATGGGGATCCCTGAAAGCTATAAATAAAGCATAAGAAGCCATCACTAAATTGGGAATCGATTACCATATCTGGTAAAACAAATAATTCCAAAAGGCACAATGTTGGGTTCTAATGGTGGTTCATAGCTCTCCACCTCTAGAGAATGGTCATTTCAACCATCTTGGTGCATGACCAGAGGCCGTTAGTGTGACATGTGCCTATAATCCCAAATAAAAACCCCAAAATAATTGAGTAGAAACCAAGTCATAGATATGAAATCATAGGACATGTAAATTCCTTTCAATAAATTAGAAACATCCCTCTTCATTATTATAAATCCTGGACTGGGTATCAAGAACAACTATTAAAATCCAAAGAGATTCTTCCAAATGCCCGCTCTAATATCGTTTGAAGTTCAATTTCCTTATTTCCCAATTTTACATCATGTTAAATAAATATTTATTTACAATTATCTTTAAATTGCTGATTAAGGGGATTCCTAATTTCGATATATAAGGGAACATAAACCATAAAAGCTTATTTGTGGAAACCAATTAATCCTAACTGTAACATTTTCAAGTCCATGTGACTAATGGTCAATGACTCAACATTCCATAATTGACTTATTAGGTAGTATAATAGAACCGACATATGATATCACTATTTTGGTTATGAATGGTACTCATGTATCATTTTTTTTATAAATTCCCTTCATGGATCATTTATCAGACAATAAGTATATCATGCAAGGAACACATAATAATGTCACATAATCAAATAAAAATTTCCTCTATGGCATGGTATAGTGAATGGCATTCGAATTCTCTCAAGTTCCTAAAATAATCCACGAGATGGAATTCCCTCATCTCATCAGGCCATGTATGAAAATATGTAATCTTAAAAAATATCAAAGATCAATTAGTTCACCCAATATTAAAATCAAATAAACTTTAATAGGCACAATATTGAACAAAAATTTGTCCATTGAAGAAATTTGGATTTTTTTCCTGTATGTGCATTAGCTACTCCCAGGAAAAATTCTTTACCAAATTCTATTTAATTCAATATATCCTACCAATTTTATCAAAATAGAAAAAATATATGAAGAAAAATCTATGGTACCACTTTTTAACATCATGACCTGGAATACACTAAATGGTTCCCCGGTCTCATCATTCACATAGCCTCAACCCCCCCCCCCCCCATGTATGCTAGATCTTCTGGATATTAGAAATAGGCTATAGTGTGCATGTGGTTAGGCTATTCTATCTTGTCATTGTGTAAAATATTGGTTTAAATATATTGATAAATTGAAAAATCTTAATAGAATTCATATATACGTGATAAAAATCCAAAAAAAATGATATATGAATGTAGTGTCATGTACACTACGATGATCATTCCATGTCTCTATACAAAATGACAAACTATACATAGAAACAAAAATATAGTACAATACTTGAATAAAAATTAAAAATACCAAAAATGAACTATCTCCAACTAGAAACATGATAATAAATCGGTCTCATTCTCCCCTGATCCTATATACAATCAATAAAGTGTCATAATGATTATGTTTGTGCCAGTCCATATCTATATCAAGGAAGTTTTTATGGGTACCCAACAACTACCTAAATTGGGTATCAGATAAATCAAAATATTAAACCACCAATGGTATCTATAACATGTCAAGTCTATGTAAAATTAGATAAGAAGTGTGTAGTGTATCACATATATAACAGTAATGAATGTAAATCATCTAAGACAGATGTAATCTTGTGCAACCAAACATGGATCCTTGTGAACAATAATCAAGATCCCATAAATAAGGGAAACAATAAATTATAAATAAAGAATTTGCGATATTTTTTAGTGTAAAATCTATAATCAATAACCCATACTAGGGATATCTATAAAACAAAGCAGAATATCCATGATGGCTATGTCATGTAGTAATGTGTTAGACCATGAAGGGTTAGATCCAATATATAGAAGACCATGAAATCCTTGTCAACTCCATGGAACATCTCAATGGAAACTCGGAAATGACTTAGGTGTGGTCCACAGATCATTTCCATAGAGAATGTCCAATGTAATCCCAAGAAAGCCATATCCAAGGGGTTTTAAAATCCTTATCACACTAAGGAATTAGGATAAATGGAGTAGAAATTTACAAGGCATCCAATATCATAATCAATATCCATGGAGTAGAAATTCCCATGGAATATATTGGAATTAGGTTCAAAAGAACCCATCCAAGGAATCAAATAACATTATCAATATCCCTGGAGTGGCATTATCCAAGGCATCCACTACCATAATCAAGATCCAAGGAGTTAAAATTTCCATGGCGTATAATAAAATCTAGATCAAATAAACATGTACAAGGTACCGACTATCATAATCTAGATCTATGGGGTAGGAATGTTTGTGGCATCTATTAGAATCATGATCGAAAGAACTCATCCAAGGAATCCATTACTATTATCACTTCAGTAATAAATTCATAAGAGTGTTCATTAACATTCATTATTCCATAGACCATCCAACCCACATCATCATTTTCCATTAAAAAAATTATACCATTTGAAGATAATGTTTTCAGATTTAAAGGAATTCATAATCGTATCCTAATAATTAATTTATTTCTTATTCAAACAAAAAATGTTCCCAAGACCAATGTTGAGCTCACACACACTCAATGAGGTTGTATTACCAAGAGAATATGTAAGGGCACTCCCCATGGGATTACTAGGATGGGAATATCAACCTACAATGATAAAAATGCACTATGTGGGAATAGTAAACATGTTTCAACAATTTATTTATAGAATTAAATTAATTTTAGGGGAAATTCACATAGGTTTTGTGTGTGGCACCACCACAACAAGATATAAAAAAACTAAATAGTATGGGCAAAGGTATAGGCCACATACCTTATAACAATGATATAACACTCATCCAGTACTGACCTATTATTCGGTTTAGATCAGGAGAAAAAGGATTAAAGGATGAAAACCTTGGAAATTGGGCACATTTTCATGCAGCAAAATAACTCTATCGATATGATTTCAAATGAATAAATTAACAATATGAATTAAAAACAAATTTTCACATATCCAACGAGAACAATAGTGGGATAATTAGTGTCTAGGTCATAAAATGCACCATATCCCAGGTTAGGCTCAATGGGGGAGCTCATATGGATATCCTATGTATGATGGGAAATGAAATTAGTGAGGTAGATTCATTAAAAATAGTTCCCCTTCATATTATTTTAAAAACTACCCTAATGAATTTACATGATGTGTAAATGATTTACACATCCTAAAAATATCAGAGTATTCCCACGGGAAAACCCCTTCATACATTGTGAATTGGAATTCCTAGGCTATTACTTGTCGTGTA
Organism: Viscum album; assembly: GCA_963277665.1. Taxonomy (NCBI): domain Eukaryota; kingdom Viridiplantae; phylum Streptophyta; class Magnoliopsida; order Santalales; family Viscaceae; genus Viscum; species Viscum album. The sequence goes on from OY728141.1 coordinate 1,017,699,179, forward strand.
AACCAAGTACACATCACGTAATTAGACTTCATCCAACCAAAATCCCTCTTACCACTTCATTTCAAAATAAAACCCAACCTACCCATGAGTCTAGCTTTAGGATCAAAGATAAGAAGATAACATAAACAAGAGTTTAACTAGATAATATAAAGTATTTACACCTGATAATCAAACCTATGATAATACACATTTCATCATTGAAACCACACAAAATGTTATTTGAATAATTTTTTATTATCATCAAAAAGGGAGAAATAAATTTTCACAAATATTTGTAAAAGCCAACATGTATTATCAAACCACATATCATGAACTTTTAAAACTATTTTAAAACCATCTCCATGATATTACAAAAAAAAATTCAACTATTTTAGAAACCTAATTCAAAGAGAAACCAATAATGGTTTAAATAATAATCCTAAAACATTAAACCACCCACCTTGAAATAAATGAAATTAAAACAATTGAATATGATCTATAATATAACAGGGCATGAGGGTTTAATATGACAAGGAAGAACCCTAATCAAATAGTTCTCAAATGAGAAACTCTAATTCATTATTTCTAGAACAATGGGAGAGAGATAAATCACTTACGAAAATTTTCCTAAAGAAAAAATAATCAATGAGGATCTAGATAAAAATACTAGTTCCATGAATGATATATAAAAACCCCAATTATATCATGTTATAGACCTTATATCTAGGATCAATATCCCTGATATAAGATTTTGTTTTAGGTTTGAAAAATGGATATTGAAAATCAAAAAAATGACAAGGAATGGGTACATACCATTGAAAGACTAGATCAAACACAAAAATATCCATAAAAATATGTTTCTAAGAAGAATGAAATCTATAAAATATCTTTTTTGAGTCTTCTAAGATGAGATACAAAATTCTATAAAGGAATAATAAGGACATATATATGAGTTTAGGGTATTATGAATCAGAATAATAATTTAATGACACGCTATTTGGTAGACCATACACCCCCTTATGGGCTACTATATGAGCTGTACCATTTGGAAGCACAGTTTGAGTGGTTGGTTTCTTGTTATGTACTAACTACAACCTAAATTTTTTTTATCATATAGGACTTCAACACAAGGTATATTGTTTCTTGGGTAGTTCATCACAACTTTTCCAAACCAAGTATCAATTGTGGATAATCATAAAAATAATTAAAACACACTAAAAGTAACCAAGAACAATTCAAGAGAATATCGAAAAAAATAGATTATCAACACAAAGAAAACTATGTTCATTAAGGAAACACTATAGTTTAAAAATTATCCCCACTATATTGGTTTCTAACACCAAAAAATCTATGTCGAAGAAGGTTTTCCACCAAATATTTTATGCCAATACTCTCTTATCAAAGACTCCCACTCCCAAGTCTCATGATAAGCAGAACAATAAAACCATTTAATTCAAACTATGGATATAAAAAACCCATATAAAATATTTAACTCAGAATAAATAACTCAAATTTGTTATCTTTTCACCAACATATCAAGTTAAATATTGAGGACATAACAATTCATAACTGGAGATGAATATAGTTGAAATTTTTTGAGTCAATTCTAATGGAAAACATTATGGATCTATGATAAAGAAGGTGGTAGATCCGAGAGATAAGTTAACTTTTTTATGATGTTCCATGATTTCAAATTCTACCACATACATAGGACTGATATTTATTTTATTTATGAGTCACTAGAGATCTAACTAGGGAGAGGCCTTCATGAATACTTGATCACCAACCAAAAACTAAAAATGACAATAATTCTAACACACATAATATTTTTATTGGCTCTAATATATCACCAATACCAAATTAACAACCTATATTTTTCCATTATCTCATGAACCAAAATCAGTCCTACTATAGAAGATTATCTATCCTCGGACCAACAAAGATGAAAGTAGTAAGGATGATCATTCAAAGCATAAAAATGTGTGATTCTGATAGAATACTGATATATATTATTATTATCAAATTCAACTAGCACCGATGGAAATTGTAAGTGCCTCTAATGTCCAAGTCACTTGCATGAAGGGTATTTTATAGAATATTGGTACCCCTTTCTATCTACCCATGTTTCTGGGGATTATATGTTATGTTGAAAATAACATGAATTTCCATTTCCTCTTGGAGGTCCATCCAAAATTTTGATGTAAAAAAACAGACCCAATATGATTCAATGTTTATATGAATACCATGAATCCTTACAATATATTGGAAATACAAAGTTCCATGGTCTTATCATTTAGTGTTATCATTGATCAGTATAAAATGAACATATTTTTTCAATTAATCTATATCAACATAAATGGAATTGTTACCCTGGGATTTTTAGATAAACCTAAAATGAGGTATATAAAATTTTCTTTCCACTTCTATGTTGGAATAGAAAGAATCAAGATAAAATTTAAATGTTTATTGTGGGTAGTATAACACTGAGACACAAAATTTTCTACATTTAATTTCATTCCAATCGACCAAAACTAATGCTTCATATCATAAAACATATTTGTGGTGACATAGTTGATAACCCATAAAGATTGATGAAAATATTCCATTGATATCTTTCTTAATTATGAAGAGATACAATATTGTCTCTTGAAACAAAGGATATCTTTTGGGGATAGATACCACTCACTAATGGCCTCCCCACCATATAAAGAGTCCCTAACAATCTATAATTCATTATCTTGTTGTTCCTCCTATAGAAACTTATCAATGAGAGAGAATGTCACATGGAAAATTGACATAACATTTCCAAACTCCTCTTCTATTTATCCCAAGTGATTCTGAGTAATGATTCCCATAAATTCCAACTAATCCATTTACTCCATAATATTTTTAGAGGGTAACATCTTTATTTGAGTGTTAGAAACTATGATACATTTCTTGAGTGTATATGAAATGTAAAATTATAATGATTTTAGGTATTAAACCCAATATGTATTCCTTATATTTAAGATGGTTTGAGAAAAGATACAACCCAAACATTATTGGTAAATGTAAATGGTGAACCATTTCCTAAAAAGTTACTAATTATAACATTTAATGGAATTCATAATCACTAAAACTACCAAATAATAAGTGGGATAATTCCTATCATGAGTTCCAATATGAGGTGATCTACAAGGTACTAAAATAACTCCCTATATAATCACATAACCCAAAATTGAACCTAAAAAATCCTAGTAAACCACATAGCACCAACTAAACCTTGATAAATTCAGAATTGGTGTTGAGATTAAATGTTTAATTATCTCATCAAAGGGTTCCTAATACTTTGAATCCTATAATAAATTTACCACATTTTGAGTGAGAGTAGTAAAATGGTATATAATGTTTTATAAATACATTAAAAACCACTGATAGTTTACTACTAAACATAAGAAATTATGGTTCTCATAGGCATTATATATTTCTTCTGATGACATGAAAACCATCACCTTTTTATGATAAACTGAGATCACATATCCTATGAACAAGAATTCAGGTATCTATAATTGGAACATAAAAATTTTAGCATAATTACATTGATCCCTAAAAATTAAAAAACATGCCTCATGTGAGATACATGACCTTCCCTGTTCATAGAATTCAACAGAATGGATTCCATGAACAATATAATAATAGATTCAATATGTTACTAAAACATCTATTTCAGGAAATCCATAAATACTGAATGAGTGTATGTTAGATCAAATGAGATCACAATGTAATTGAAATGGACATACCTTATCTTAAAGGAAGTCTTTAGAATATTTGACTCTTTGAATGTGAATTGATGATAACCATACTGAATATAAATTTTATAAAACCTTTTCTCCCATTCAAATAGTCAACAAAATCAACTATGTAGGTCTCATTGGGCTTCTTAAGAAAAAAATGTGTTGGAATTCCAATATTACACACATGGTAATATAAATCCCTTGGCCCTAAAATCATACAATTTAATTTTGAACTCCTTCAACTCAGCTAGATCCATATGATATAATGAAATTAATATCTGTTGAGTTATATGCACTAAGTCAATCGATAACTCCACCACCATCTCTGGAGGAAAAGAAATGAACTCATTTGAAAAAACTTACATAAACTACATTAAATTTAGAGGAAGTATACCACATTTATATTCTTATTCCAAAATTACTATTTACAAGATCATCAACTTACAAAGCTATATAAGGGATATCCCTAACCAAATGGACCTTAGATGCCAATATCCCCGAAACAAATGAGAGTTCCCATCAAAAGGCTTAAAAAACCCACTAATATTAACAATAAATCTGAGAATTATGAGAAATGAACCAATAAATTTGGATATGTATGAACTATGGAATATCATAAAATTTGTTCATCTGGTATAGATAAATATTTTTATGGACAATGGAAACCTCGGTCCTTCTTTTTTCTTAATTGTACTGTCAATTCCATAATTAGTGATATGAAATACATTAGAAGTTATAGAATATACACCACATAAGGTGATATAAACTAGTGGGAGGAACATCTGTCAAATAATGTAGTTGGTAAGGTAGAAGCAACGGAAACAGAACCACTCACAATCACATGACCATCATCTACTTCATCTAAAAACTCCTCAACTATGAGTAACTTGTTCATTCTAGATTCTTTTTTTCTAGAACCCAATAGTTTTATAAGGATATGGATGACCCAAAAAGCCTATTGGTTCCAATGAGGATATAGAAAATTGAAGAGATCATATATCCTGAAAAAACATCTACAAGTTACCATGACACCCACACGAGTTGAAAAACTTTAGATTCATGGATAAAAATAGTTTTTCATGTATCATCAGTCCAAGTTGGTAACATGTCAAGCAATTATCCATCGACTATGGTTTCTGAAAAGACTACTAAGTAGTTCCACCACTTTTTCACTCATAGAACTCATTCATCTTCCTCTTTCCCTTGAAAATATTATTGGATCTACCACTAAAGGGGAAAGAAACAATGGTCAATCCTATCTTACCTTATAGGTCATGATTCTCTATCAAGTCCATATAAAACAACTCAATTTAGGTGTTAATATTTAATATTAAGACCTATGACTGGATATCAGGTCAATGACCCATCTACAACATCAACATCTTCATCTTCTTATAAGACAGAACCTCAAAATAGAACATGGAGGGATCAATAATGTGATTCAAATTATCCATAACTGAATGATTCCATTAATCTAGTTTGATAAACTCTATAAACTATTTAATGGCCATAGAATATAGGTATAAATTCTTCATAAAAATGACCTTATTGGATTTATATTCCAAGACATCATGATTCTTATCCAAGACAAGAGAGTCTCAAAAAAATCTACTCTAACAGCTATGATTGATGATAGTGCACTTCAATTTGTCTAAATTTGGAGTCTCTAAGAATTTTAAGACCCTCATAAAATGTCCCGACCAATCCACCACCTTCTGAGATCCAATCATCCCATAGAAATATGGACGTTCTTGGAAAATAAATTCATAAGCCGAAATACTATCCTCATCCATTTTTAGTTCTTCCACCCAATCTTGAATATGGGAAGGTTTTAAAACCATGGTACATATGTCAAACCATACACACCATCAGATCAATAAATTTATTCTCAACTAGAGGATTTCCCTACTGTGTTTCATTGACATGACCCTATTAAGGAATATCTTTTACTATTATAGGGGATTTCTACTACACATAAATGAAAAAAGTATACAAAAACATGATACCCATGAATCATTTCTAGTATATAATAACATAATTCAACTATAATTATCAAGTGAGAAACAAAAAAAATATACCGCGATTAAAGATCACTAAATCTGGAAGAATCATTTTTCAAAAGCCATTGAATCTTAAGACTCTTCATGATGAGAGTTGCCTATAATTTCACTATCAACCAACCTGTTAAGTTCTCACATTCCAATCTCATGTCAAACAATACATAAAAATTTTTATATCAGCAATATAAATAAGCATAACCCCTTTGATACTAATTTTTCATTAACCAACCTTGATTAACTAAACCATTCATAACCCAAATTGGTATTGCAACAAGCCTAAGGGTGTTCCTGATACCCATGGTATTGTGAAATGTTCTTAGGAATCATGAACTAGTTTTGGGGATTATTTTTTATAAGGATCGTGAAACAAAGTGGTACATATAAAGAATATTTCGGTATGAAAAAAACTAGACCACAATGGATTGGTACAACTAAAACAAACAAAAAGTTTTGGTTTACATAAAACAAATAAGGTACTAAAAAAATCAAATCCAATCTTCATATGACAAAATTTTACCTCTAGACTACCACTGCATGCTAATAAAAAACCTACCTACACACTGTGATTCCATTCCCATGCCTGTATCAGATAAAACAGGATATATATATATATCCAAATGTGTATATAGGTTGTGAAAATAATATATCATTAGGATCCCATCAAGTGTTTCACAAGAATAATTTATAAAATAAACTCGTTATGATAAAATAAATAAATAAAAGGCATGATATACAACTATAAAAAATTATATTAAAACATGTATAAATAATCCTTTTTTTATTTAAAAAACGCACCAATAAGAAGGTTTCCAAATAAATATTTTATGTATCCCAAAAAACATTTAAAATATATTAAATAATGAAAACAAGAATATATGATTTATAGTTCTATGTCAATGAGGATCCTCATTCTATTTATCATTTTTAGTAGGCTACCATGTGTGCATATTATCGAACCATAATAGTTCTATGGTAAAAATTAAAATCTTGAATGTGGTTCCATTCCAAAACATAGGCAACCTAGTGCACAAATTAACATAGATGAACAATTCTATGGGGAATGTTCAACCCGAAGGATTCCCCTAAATAATCATTGATCACATTTAGGTTTATTACATAAGATTAATTGAAAGGAATATCATCTTTGAAACTATACAATACATGATTTAAAATCATTTCCATTTTCAAAACTAACAGAGATATTCATTTTTATAAACATTTCCAAAACAGAACACATTTTTTAGGTTTGTAATCAATATTATAACATTTATTAGATGTAACATAATCAATTAGAAAACATATATGAGGATATTCATTCATGAAATATGAAGCGGTGTGTAAAACTATAAATATAGAATTGCTAGAAATAAATGGAATACCTTATACAAAAGAGACAATTCATCAGTATTGATCTCCTTCGTATGTGTTTGAAAGAGATCATTTAGTGGATAGTAAACGGATCCCACCACTGTTGGTATACATGGCCTGTATAGAATCATCTGATGTACAAATATGATCCATCTTCTCTCTATAGTATGCAATTACCTTAATATAATAATAAGGAAGACGAAAGGGAGATAAGGGTGAAGGGAGTTTTTTCCAAGCGTGAGGATCCCAATCCACACCCACAAACCACTATCTCATGGTGGGGATCTATATATAACATGTAATTATTCAGAAAAGGTATTATTTGAAATAAATAAGGTGTTACAACACATGTATAAATTCCATGTCCAGTCCATGAATTGTATACATTTACTCCTTGATCATTACATATAAACATGAAAGAATTTTATTTAATGGTAGATTTAAATGAGTTGAATTATTAAAACATTAAAACACATACATTCTGTTTTTCATTTGATAAAATGTTGTATCATGACTAAAATTTTATTTCATGCATGTATCATGGTATCACATGCATATGATAAATCCATTCATCACATACATGCTATAAATTTAGGTCATATATCCTTCAATATTCCACTCAAAATAAATACTAAAAGACTTTTTATTTTTTTACCTTATATTGTATCTTATACAATAACTTGTGATACCATATCCAAAATTATTTTTGTATATCATTCAAAACACATTTGTAAAGATTAAATTAACACCACAATGTATTAAATTATATGAAATAACATGTAAATTCCCATATAAAACATTTTTAGATTGACTCTAAAACTGTTTTTAGAGTAGCCCTCTGAGTCAAACACAATCCTCATTCAGTCAACCATAATGTGTGACCCCATGGGCCTTTATATCACTGATGACAAATATAAATATCAAAATCCATTTTGGTAAAGAAATTGTGGTCCCTATAAAAAAATCAATGGTACTCAATATATTAAGGTATATGGTGTTATCTACATCAACCATATATACATATATACCTTTTCCTGGGATGGAGCCTCACTCTCCTGGTTGATCACATGCTCTCGGCCTGGTCTCCCTCTCATTGGGTTTCGACTTCTCATGGTAGTGGGTCTCTTTCTCTGGGCGACATTCTTGCTTAATCTTTTGTTTCTCTCCCTCCCTCCTTTCCCCCTTCTGTGCTAGCACTCTGTTATTCTCCTCATCCACCTCTATGTGATCTGATCATTCATTCCTCAGCTTCTCTCTAGGTTATATATAGAGCATAGGATATTTTGAGGTTTTTGGTGAGTAGTTTTGTAGGTGTTTTGTAGCTGGTATCTGGTTGAGAGATAGGGGACGATGAAATGTTGATTTTGAGGGGATTTCATGTTCTGGTGTCTTATTGAACAGAGACTATGATGGCATTATGAGGGAGTCTCTATAAGACGATGGTGACAATGAGAAGGTGGTGGTCATCAGTGAAGAGGTCAGTGATGAAAATAACTACAGTGATTTGATGACATGATATGGGTGATTGTGATTTGATGATGGATAATGAGGTGATGATGGAAGTGAGATGTCTTCTCGATGGTAGGTTTCTCGGGATGCTCACTTGCCCTCATTTTTTGGGGCTTCTCTGTGTGAATTTGAAATGTAAAATTTAAATCGGGCTTTTGGGATTTTTTTTTCGTGTAATGATTTATGTGGGTGATGCTTGAAATTTTTTCTTGTTTTTTGATGTTCCCACTTACCCAAAAAGGTGGATTTGAAAATGAAAAAAACGTGATTTGGATGATTTATATACCTTTTTCCACATATCTTCATTATATGAAAACATGAATTCTCATATCTCCCATTTTCCATGACATAGAGTGACCATGGGACATAGAGCATGTCATTATCATATAGACCACTCAGATGTTCTTCACTATTTGAGTGTTTATTGAACTGATTAATAAATATGTCACATATCATTCATCCTTATGGATAATAACATAATATTACCCTTATTCATATAGATATATAAAATATAGGTGCAATCTCAAACTCCAAAAATATTCAATATTAATCAAGGTACAAAATATCATAATCATCATATGGGAGGATAAATATCATATGGGTGAATCTCCAACCGATGATATGATAATAAACGTACCCAACATCCCCTTTATTGGCTAAGTGAACATATAGAAATATGTAAGTATAGTATCAATGTATGAAGTTTTTAATGCTTGGTATCGCATGGACATGAGTTAATGAGGAATGAAATATAATTCATGCACACCTAGTATACCAAAGACATATATATGACACTCTATTTGGAATAGTTGGATGATTATCCGGTGCACACATAGAATCATATTCACTATATTTTTCCTTATGAGCATATTTTATATCTATATATAAGAATCATACCAATGAAAAGATTAACATTTTGTCATAACCTGTAATACTCCATGATAAATATAAGTTAGGGAACTCATAAATTATGATTTTAGTTATATTTACACATCATGAAATATATATCTATATGTAAATTTATGCAGCCAATGTGAATGAATGAAAAAAAAAATCTTTTCGTTTAATATCATACCTTTTAATTTTATTTAATTATTTAATTATTTTTAACAAAACCAAATTAATCACTAGTTTATAATATCATATATTATAAACTTAATGATAATCCTTAAAATTTTTACACATTTTAGGATTTGTTGACATATTATATCATATGTAATCAATGTCACATCGCTATGTGACCATATGATAAAACTCTAGCACTATACTCTTTATTGAAAAAAAATATATGATGTAAGGAAATTTGAATAATGTTGATACATAGGAATCATATTCGCAAATTTTCAATATCTTTAACATATTAAATATTATTAACTATACAACAAAAAAATCTATAATTTTGTCTTTTTTTCTACATAGAACTCTTTGTATGTTAAACATTATTATCCATGAAACACTATTACATCAAACCTTTCCTTGAAAAACTGAAACTACTAACATTTTTATTTACCATTCCTCTTAAACACTTTAACAATAGAATTTCAATCCCTAAATGTAACTCTAACATTTATCTGTATCGTGACACCCTAATCTCATTGAAGAGAAAGTGATAAATTTTCATTAATATTACTAGAAAAATCCTTCCCAAATAGTTTGTATCATTTTTTTAAAAATAAATATAACTCTGTACAATTTTATTTATTATCTAATATCCTAAATTTTTTTGGATATTGAGTTAAAAAACATTTATCTTAAATTGTTATAATATTTATATAATCTTTTTACGTTGTAAATAAATTTATAACAACAAAGTTTTATTTAATATCACATGACCTTATCATTTTTGGATATTAATTCGAAAACACCTTAAATTAATATTCATGTTATCCTTTATTTTTTTTAATTTAGAACATCTCTAAATGGAAACATACTCCCATTAAACTTCAAGATAGTATATTATTTTTAGAATATCATTATATGATACAAAAACCCTTCTATTTAATGGAAATAACACTTATTTACTATTAATGTGATTATTTAACAAATAAACTATTGTTTCTATTTCATACATTTTTTTCAATGTTTTTTGAACCTTTTAATTTGAAAATAAGACTTAATAAAAATATAAAACTAATGGATCGGTGGGACATATTCCCGTATATTTTATCAAATACTTGGATAAACATTTTATATTGGATAAAAAAACATTTATCAATATTTTATAATGAAAACATGTCATAGAAATTCATGAATCATAAACTATGTGTAAATTATAAATAATATCATCTTGTTAATAGAACCTATTTTCAATACATCATCTTCTATTGTAACATAAGATAAATAAAACTATAATATAAATCTATTACTTAAATTTATTTTATCATGACAAGAACTTATACATTCAAACCATAAAGGTAGTAACTATTTACTTTTCTCATGAATATAAACTACAAAATCAATCAACTATTCATTTTATTTTAAACTCTTATATATTTTATAAAAAATGTAAATATATATTAGATATCACACACCGTTTAAAATTGGTGAATTAATTTTGATAACATCTATACCAAACATGGGAATTCTATGGAGTTTATCAAAATCTGTCTGGTTTATCCTTGAAATTCCAATGATCTGAAATTATAATGCCTCCTTCTTGGAAAACGTAGTTTTAAATGAACATGAATGAATTCTTAAAGAAAAAATCTTGAAATTTACAACTAACTTTTATTCTTCTAATTTGAACTATCAAAATCTGATATTTTCCATTAACACCTATAATACAGACATCTCATGCCCAATTCATCTATTCTAAACACTTTTAAAATGTTGGTTAAAATTTTCTATTAATTCAATTATGTTGTAGAAAAACATTCATAGATGACAGAAGGATTAAATCCATAACTAAAAGAATCCACATTAAGTATCCCCTTAAAGAATGTTATAGAACTGGACAAATTTTTACTTCTTATATAAAAAACACCTTATATCACATTATTAAATGAAAAATTATTTTCATGACTTTCCAAAAAAAAGGGACAATACACAGCATTTGAAAACTTTATATAATCTTGACAAATCCACGTTATAAATGTATCAACCCATTTTCTCCATTAATTGAACGAAACCTTCAATATGAAGTTATTTCTTATCTACTGACCTTCATTATAATTACATAACTTTTTAAAACTTACATTTGATATCTTACAACTTTTCAAATAATATAATTTATTTGTATAACCAATAATAATTTAATAAAACCTTTAGTATCATCAATTCCTGTACATATTCAATCATATTAAATATCATTTGACATACCCAATAAAATTGTGTATATATGACTAAAAGCATTGGTGTACCCAATCACATTGAGTATATGATAGGAGACTATGATTCCTTTGGTCATTTATAATTTAATTAATTTGAATCCTTTAATGAATTACCCTATGATTATATAAGAACCAATATTTACTTGTTGAGAAATATTAACTCATGATTCCTGATGAATGAATTGTTCAAATACATGTAATTTTCTTTAAGATGGTTTCTTAGATCACCAATCATGATTATGAACTTACCCTATCTTTCAAGTCTTAAGAGTAGCTTACTTTATTGTTATCTTTTTAAGGATTTATCCCCAAGTTTATCTTGATGATTATAATGATATTTATATATAATATAAGTTTTTATCATATGACTATCATATATTATTAACCATTGAATAAGGAGTTTTATTAAATTATATTCCACTAAAATGATGACCCATTTTGTGGTTTGTATCTATTATTAGTCCAAGGGGAATATTTTAATAAGAAGTCATTTTCTTTGGAGTTTATCACACAACATTGTTATTTAGGTATGGAATCATCCAATTCATATTATACATAACACTTGGATAATCGAGTATACAACCAATTTTTTAATCCATTATATGGATAAACTCAACTACATTACTCTAGTAACCTAATCCTACTAGGGTTTCCCAACTAGTGTAACCTAAAAAATGTTCCAAGAACAAGCTAAAAAATAATCCAAGGGAAAGTAGATTTGGAATTACCTACCCAATGTTGTTCTAGTGTCACCTATACAATGTTTACTTGTATAAGATAATCCAGGGGAACTCGACTTTGGCATGACTTACCTGGTTGGACGATTGATGTCTTAACACGTTCCACTTTGGAATGAATCATACACATAGTATTTGAAGGGGGTTTTAATATCACCATCTTTTCTCATGTTATTCACATTAATGTATAAATGATTCTAATATTTTAGTTTTTAATATTATTCTATCCACTAAATAAATATATTAAAACCGTATTGATATAAAACCCTCTACACAACCCAAATTTTTTACCCACCCAAAAATAGAAGCCAAACATATTTATACATATATAGATTCATCAGATTCATGATTTACAAGAACTCTTCATGTAAAGGTGTATAATTATATGAAATTTAAAATCCCTACATGTGTAATCCTAGAACAATAGATAGCCAACCTCATTTTTTAGTCTGGACAAGGCATAAGCCTCCAGGAAGGTAGGTAGTCTAACCCCAAGTCCCTCTACTCAATGTAACATTACTCAACATACAATCCAATTGATCCAAAATCTATAACCTAATATGGAAAAAATATATTCAAATAAATTCATTTTAATAAAAATAGTTACAAACTATTTTCATGGTGGATGAAAAACTAAATTCATTATAGAGACATTCTTATCATGTAATGTAAGGATCTATCATAAAAGTGGTTTATTATTTCAAACTAAAGCATAAAAAATATTTAAATTTATTAAACAATTTACTAATCATGAATTTTTTATGTAATAACCATTTAAATAAGTTATCAACTAAAATATTTAAACCTAAAAGAAATATTTAGGAACAATTCAAACTTCAATTCTAATTATAAACACTTTTATAATTTTAATCTTTAACATTATTGACATTCCATAATTTTGAATATAAATATTTTATATTAATTACTATATAATCTATTTCATATTTATCATTATAAGGAATTTTAATTTTAAATATTTGATATTATATTCGTTTTAAACAATTTATAATACAACTTTTATTATGTAAACATTTTACATAATCTAAATATCATATACTCAATAATTATCTAAACCTTGATCATATATATCATCCAAAAATTTCTTATATAGATTAAATAATATCCAACTAAGTCCCCATTTTTATTTAGAACAATGAAAAATAATTAAATATAAATAATTCATAATTCAAATATAAACATTTTATATTCTGTAATTATTTCATAATTTATAAAATCTTATAAAGTATTACTCAGGATTTCTAAATAAACTATTTTATTTTTATATCATAATAATTTCAATATAATTTGGTAAAAGGTATTTCAAATATTAACATTTAATATTTGGGAATAATTTTTATCATGAACATTTATTTAATTTTAAAAAAATTATAGTCAATGAATATATAAATGTTTTATCAATTAGTATATCCAAAAATAGATTTTATAATAATTTATAAATATTTTATAAAACATTTAAATCATTTTATATGTTAAAACTATTTTTTACAGTTCATAAAACAACTACTATCACCATTACACATCGTGGTATTCATACATAAGGGTAAAGCCTTATACTCTTACGCGTGATCTCTCGAATCCCTTTTATAAAGATAAGTATCTTCTTACCTTTACACAACTTAAAAATAAATCATTGTGTAAGGGTAATACCTTCAAATAGATGAATCGAATAGGGGTATTCCTTATTTTTAGGAGATATTTCATAATTGTACATCAAGTCATAACTTTATATGACTTCCTAGAACTGCTGTGTAAAGGTACTGTATTTATAAATACCATTTGTGTAATGGTGACCAAGTGGTTACCCTTACACAAAACATCTATGTATGAGTATCCAAAAATCATACAGGATTACATAAATTTATGTATACTTAGTAAAATCATGCTTAGCCTTATGTGAAATACTTCACATAAAGGTAATACACGGGTTACATTAATGTAACACCTCACATATGGGTAATTTCTTAGATACCCTTGCACAAGTTAGTTATATAAGGGTAAATCATGGGTTACTTTTACCTTTCCCATCTCTGTAAGGGTATGTATTTAGTTACCTTTACATAGCTCAGTACATAAGGGTAAAACCTTCTATATATTTTTAAAAAATCTATTAAAAGAACATCTATAATTTTTTTTCTTCATTTTAATGCAATATTTAATAGATATTAAACAAGAAATCCTTTAATACCACTATTAGGTATCTTAATAATCAAATAAAAAATATTAGACATTGTTAAAGTAATTAAAAACTATATCCATGGATCTTAATACAAGAAATATGAAAAACTGTAAAAAAAATATAATGAATAAATACTGAAAATAAATGGTATAAATTACATTGAAAATCCATTGAATCATTCTTTATCTCATTCACATTAATTTGAGAGGGATCATGAAGTGAAAAATCAAGAATCCCACCTTGATAGGTACCCACGGATTGCAAAGAATCATTCAATGTTTTTATGGGATCTATATTATCTCTCTGGTATGCTAGTAACTCAATATGAAATGAAGGATGTTTAATTGGAGCTATGGGTTTGGGAGTTATTTCCAATCATGAGGATCTCTATCTGAACTGACAACCTACAATCTCATAGTAATGATTTATATACAACAACTAAGTAGGATACAAAGGTAGTTTTTGAAATATCTCATGCATTAATATGCATGAATAAATTTCATTGATCATTCACAAATCATATGCATTTATACTTTATATGTTACATAAAAATATTAAATGATTTAATGTAATGATATCTTTAAATTAATTGAAGAATTTATTTATCAACACATTTAATATTAAACTATTCATTTGGTCAAAGGTGAAGGATGCCTAAATTCATATTTCATGCATGCATCTCCACATATCATTAACATTATATATCCATGCGTCACATAAAAGATAAATATATAGGGAATATGTGCTTCAATATTATCAAAACACTCCTCGTTTATTTTTAAAACTATTTCAAAACCTTTTCCGTGGTTTCTTGTAAACTATGTTTTCCAACCATTTTAAAAACCCAATTCAAATGGAATGTTGGAATGGTTTGAATAATAAAGCTGAAAAATGATACCATCTACCATAAAACATTTTATATTCCTAAACTCTAATGGGATCCACTTGATAAGGCAAAATGAGGTTTTAAGAATAAAATGAAGAACCCTAATCCATCCATTCTTACATAAGAATATCTAATTAATAATTTCTAGAAAAAATGGAGAGAGATAAATTACTTACTATAAAGATTCCTGAATAATGCACAATAACAAATGAATATCAGAGGACAAAAAATATCAATCATATGATGGCAGTAGAATAAACCCAATTAGATATAGTTAAAAAATAAATCTAGAAAAAAATGTCCCAATATAGGGGTTTTTTGGGAGATAGTAATAGATCTATAAGATTAATGAAAAATGACAATGAACCAACATATTCATTAGAAAGACAAGATCAAACACCCACAGGTCAATAAAAATATGTCACAAAGAGGAATGAAATAACCAAAATATCAATGTGGAGTCTTTTAGGTTGAGATATAAATTATCCCAAGGACGAATGTGGGAAAATATTTGGGATTGACGTCCTAAAATAAAAATTCATTATAATAAATTAACATCACATGGTTTGGTTGTACATATTGGAAAACCATATATCGATCATGTACGCCCTTCTAGGATACTAAAATATTTACATGATTTGGCTAAAAATTTGGATGTGTGTGCCATACATGAATGGGACAGTATCATATGTTCTGTGATTTGAGGGGTAGGTCGTATATTTTGTAGTAAAAGTGAACCTAACTGTAAACCCTCATCTAGGAATCCAACATAAGGTGCACGATTTCCTGGGTTGATCTGCACATTTTTTCTCTAACTATGCAACAATCATACCTAGGTCAAGAAACCTCCAAAAATATATAAAAGTATACCAAGATAACATTAGATAATATCCAAATTATAGATGATAATAAAGGAAAATAAATACATGGAAGCAACACCGACATACAGTTTTTTGGAAACATTGCATTTCATTTTTTTGACACAGATCATATTTTTCATATTTTAAAAAAATTGATAACATTTAGAGATAATTATTTTTAAATCCTAAATAAGTTATATGATTTACTTATTTTAAAAAATTATTAACTATACTATTTTTAATACAAAACATATTTTTTATGTTTCAAAATAGTTTACCAAATATAAAATAATAATCTATATATCATATGATTTGTTGATTCAATTTATTTCTTATTACATATTTATTGTTTTTATTTAATTTATACATATTTTTTCAACTTATGTATTATTTAATTTAAAATTCATAACTCATCAGTATTTTTAAAAAATTATATTTAAATTTGATAATAACTCTTGAAGAAGATAATATATTTTTAGTGGTTTTATATTTAGTTTTTTTAATTTTTTTTACCATATTCAGTTTATATGTGTGTATTTTTTATAGAAAAATAAATATTGTTCTTTAAAAGTAGGGTTAAATGTATATTATTTAAAAAAATTACTAATGTCATAAAAAATTAATTATATGTAAATCATATATTATAAGTTTTATAATGTTCTTTTTTGACTTGATAAAAAATTTAATGTTTTTGAGTATTTATATATATATATTTATTTATTTTGAAAAAAAACCTAAATATCATGTTTTTAAAACATAAATGTTTTGTTCAAAAAAAAATTCACTAAATTTATAAAAAATAATTTTTTTCAAACAAAAAAATATATGTTTTATTGTTTTTTATTAATATTTTTAATAGTATTGATTTTAAAAATAAAAAAATATTTTCAAAAAAATAAAGTGTTAATAATACGAACATGTTTTTAAAAAAGGAGTAAATAATGTGTTTTTATAAAAAAACATAAATTTTATTTTTCAAAAGTAATTTACTGAATTTAAAAAAACATTTCAAACCATGTAGCAAATTTTTTTGTATCCTTTTTTATAATTTAATGGTTTTGTGTTTATATATAAATAATTTTTGAGAAAACAAGTTTTCATATTTTGTTTCCAAGAACAAAACATGTGTTATTTATTAAAAAACTAGTAAACTATTTTAAATATAATTAATTATTATTAAAAGTTTAATTATTATTATTTTGGTTATATATACATACTATATTGATTAAAAATTAAATATGATACTTTTTTTAAAAAAATATTTTTCATGTTTCTAAAAAAATTGAATAATCTTGAAAGTAAGTGCATTTAAAACACAAAACATATGTTATGTTGTGTTTTTTAATTTATTATTTTTTTAATAGTTATCAGTTTATATATATGAATATTTTAAAAAAAATCAAAATTTTTTTAACATGAAAGATATTTTTTAATTTTTAAAAGCATATTACTGACATTAAAAAAATTCATGGATTTTGTTTTGGTTTTATAAATTTTTTTTAACAATTTTATGTTTATATATGGTTAATTTTTGAAAAAGAAGATCACTTTTTCTATTATCAAAAACATAACTTATATTATGTGCTTCAAAATAGAATATTAAATAGAATGAATTAAGTTTCAAAATTGAATATGACTTATCAAATCCTTTTAGTTATTAATTTTTTAATATCCATGATTAAACACACACACACACACACACACACACACACACACATATATATATATATATGAATCTACTTGTGTTTATTGAAAAATGTTCAAAATAATTTTTAACATGAATCATATCTTCATTGCTTTAATAACAGTAGAATATATTTAAAAAAATATTAAAAACGTAACATATATCTTTAATGGTAAATTTTTTCTATATTAAATTTTTATAATAATTTTTATTAGAAATATAGAAATTTTTTTTAAAAAAAAGTTTTAATATAAATTTTTTAACACAAATCATTTTTATGTATGTCTCAAACACAGTTTTCTAGCTTTTTTAAAAAATTAATAATTTATAAAAATATAAAACACAGTCTTTGTGGTTTCATTTTATTATAATTATGTTTTAATTTTTTTATTTTATAAATTGATATTTTCTTAAAAACATAAAAGAATTTCATTTTTTATATAAAAAATAATTCATATGTTTTAAAATTATATTGTCAACATTAAAATAATAACTTTTTAAAACAATAAATTATAAATTATGTGATTTATTTTTTAATTATTTTACAAATGTTATGAGTTTTTGTATAGTTATATTTTATGGGAAAGTATTTAAATATTATATTTTTAACACATAATATATGTTATATTTTTTTTAAATATATAATTTGTTTAAACAAATTAATCCCATAACATATATTTGACAACCTTATATACTAGTATTTTAATAGTTTTGAGTCATATATGTATATATATATATATATATGAAAAAATGTCTATATATTATATATTTGAGCACAAATCATATAATTATTTAAATTGAAAACCTCAACATAGATACCATAAAAAGGAAATGTACATACCACTGAGGGAAAAGAAAAGAGCCAATAAATAAACCCAACTACACCCAAAAGCTTCTATAAAATGAGATACATGATTCCCCTCTCTCTCAAAAAAGAAAAATAAAAATGAAGAAAAAAATGAACCAATGATATTATGATGTTGATAATATACCCAAATGATCAGTGGCCACCTCCATCCTCGTCCAAAGCATTGATAATAATATGATAATAAGATTCGACCATAATATCCTTACATCCATGAGATGAGAATAACATCATACACATCAAAATACTTATTTACTTTTCACTAAAAGGATACCAACATAAAATATATGAGTAATGATTAGCCACAATAATAGAGCATGCATAGTTCTCTGGGACTAACTGATGCCAACATTGCCATCATCAAGAATCACAGCGTCGGTATAATGATTGAAAACACCCAAAGGGGGAGAAAGCCATATTATTAGAGGGGAGTGAACCGTCATAGGATGATGAACCCCTCAATATCAACCGATTGAGATCCACAATTGTGAATCATATAAAGAAAAACCATATCTTGTTTATGAAATCTCTCAAAATTAAAGTTTTTTCAATAAAACCATATAATCCAAGAATAGATACAAAAACATGCGACAGTCTATGTATGAAAAGATCTGAACCACTCCCCTGCAATAAGTCTCGCATCCCCAAGATTTCTACAAATGATAGGATCATGTTTGGCACATGTCGACAAAAGCCCGATGACCCTAGGGTAGAAAAATATGGCATGGAAATATTTTTCCACTATAACCTCATAGGGAAGGCTCATACTGTTGTCAGAGAGGTTCCTATCAAATAGGTAGGCATATATGTGATGCATTCCACTACAAAATTTCTAGTATAAAATATTTTCCTTCAATGGTGAATTAAAATTCCAAATATGTTTCCACAGAGGAATCAATTCACCTTCTTCACTCACAACACACAAATTATAACCCGATAAGGTACTTTAGTAGTCATAGGAATCATGAGACCAACACATCATGTCTCAAGCTACATCCTATCGAATAGGAAATTCTAGGATAAACTAATAATCAAGCTCAGAAAACCACTAGTTGAGCTTATGAAGGTCCCGGTCAAAAGTTTCATCAACTAAAATCACTCTCACAATGTCATTCGCATGGTAAGGAATAGGAGAATATGCAGAAATCACACCATCAAAAATAGGAATACAATGATCACAAAAAATATTAACCTAATCACCAGATGAGATTATCAAATAGATTATACGATTGAAGAAAAACATTGATCCCAAAAAAATCCGCCAAAAATAACATGGTTGAAGTCCCAAGATAGAAGAGAACAAACCAACATGGGGGAAATACATATCTTTGAAAACATTAGTACACTATATATCTGGGTTATATAAAAGTCATAATCCTTAATTATCTATAAGGTAGTTTTTAAAAACATTCAAATCTCAAAAATCTCCATCGGTGCACATATATTCTCCCCAAAGATCCAATGTAAATTATTTTTTCCATTAAAATGGCATCACAAAAAAATAAAAAAGGCTGAAAGAAGTTGATGGATAATGAAATAAGGATGTTTTAAGAGGGATATCATGTATGATTGAAACGTTTGAACCAAATTTTTAATGAGAATATCCTTTACAGCCTAATAATTATTCTAAACATACCATCCCACTATTTTTATGTACATTATCATGGATGAAAGAGAAGAACTATCTTTTGAAACATACAATGTCTATTGGGAGGCCCAAATATTTTATCTGTTTTCTATGAACTCAATACCAAAAAACCCAAAAACAATGTTTCTCATTGATTTTTTCATACCCCAACTAAAATACATCACAAATTTAGTGAAACTGACTTATTTTCCGAATACATTTGTAAAATCATCACTAATTTTGAGAATCCCTTGTAACTCTTAAGATGTTTCTCCTGAGAAAAGGAGGAAATCAACTGTTTAGAAAATTTTTGTAAAAATTACTAAAAAACCATATCCCCAATAATGAGATCATCTAGAGAAACATTAGATGAAAAATTAGAGAAAAAATAGTTACTAGGAGAAATAAGGGGAAAGAGGGTCACTCTATCATAGTCCTCTAGAAGGATTGAAATTATTTGTGAAGAATAATTTAAATTTGATGATATAAGAATTAATTTTCACAAAACTCATAATTTTTATCACTCATTTTGGGAAAAAGCCTTGTTTACTCATAACCTCTTTGAGGAAGGCCCATTTCACCCAATCATTAGCCTTTTAAATATCCAATTTTATATCCAAAATACCCTTCTTAGAGGATGAATGATTTTCTGTATAAGGGAATCTTTTGTGGGAAATTATTTTGTTATGTGTTATAATACAATTAAGAAAAAAATCAATCTAGTTACTAGAAAAAATATTAGGGAGGAACCTACACCAGAAATGGGAAAGGATGTTTGAAAAAAAAATCTTACTGACCACATTACAAAGTAAATAGTCCTAAAATCAGAAATTTTAACCAAGTATGAATATTTAGGGATAAAACAATAAGAGTTTCATTAACCGTGACCATACATATAGAATTATAAAATAATAACTAAATAAAACAAATAATTTTTGGACACACAATATGACCGAACCTCTTAAAGAAAAGGTCATGGAACCCATCTGGGTTGAGTGCCTTTGAAGAATGAGTTTTTTTTAAAGGACCCTGCAATTTCTTCCCACAGAATATCCACCTTAAGATTAGAAGTAGTGGTCTATGTCACCATAGGCTCTATACAAATCAAAAATTCCCCATGATAGGTGCCTCTATGGAAAGAGAAATTTTTTTTATAAGAGGTTTTGATCTGCTCCTGAATCACCACCTCATCAATGGTAATGATTTTGTTTCCATCCTCCATCGTGGAAATGCAGTTTTTAGTTCTTCTTGAAGAGATGTTTTGATTTAAATATCTATTATTTTTGTAACCATGTTTGATAATTTCCTCCCCTAACCTTTAAAACCCATAATAATCTTTTTCTCTCAGAATTTCATCTAACTGATTTTCTAGAGTCACCTCCTCCATCAGAGAAAAAACAAAAAAAGGTTTTTCATATAATATAGAAATTGATTTCATGTTCCACAGAATTCATTTGTCAAATTTATTAAGTGATGTTTACTCCATAACTATAATTAATAATACAACACCTTATTGTATCCCAAACATGGTCATGGGAGGTGGAAAACGAAATTTCAAAAACATCCTTACAACTATCATAGTGGATCAACATAAATTTGAAAGAAAATCATCCCATTGTCTTATCACCCCTTGAAACGAAATGGGTTTGGAGATAAATAGTGAATTTTTCAAATGATACTTAGGATAAGTGGGAAATCCAATACCAAGGAAACTTCTTCATCAAGTCACAGGAGGCCACAAACCTATCAAGTCTCTCTAAAATTCTAGAATCATGGTCACATCCATAGAACAAAGTTAATGTCATCCCCAAGACACTGAGATCTGAAAATAACATCATGATGAAAATAATCATAGAATAGATGCATGGAAAAATAACTATGTCTAAAACCACCCATCTTCTCATGGTGTTACATGATCTTGTTGAAATCACCACCAAACAAAATGGGGCCTTGAAAATGATTCTTGGTAGAATTAACCAACCCCTAGGATCTCCTTTTACCACTCACTCCTATATAGATGAAAAAAACCAAAATGTACTACATAGATTTATATGGATGGTGGATTGAGATTGTAATGCGGTGATCATTTAATTTAACTAACAAAGAATTGAATTTCTTTCACCACATAAATGGAAGGCCTTCAGTGTGGACCGACCTTCCAATCGAGAATCTATTCTGAAACCCATAATTCGAAGAAATATATATTATTTCCTTGCTTTCCATTATTATTTCATACAAGAATACCATGTTTGGGAAATAATTAGTTCTCCATTGATGGGGTGATCTGACTATAGGTTTACAAGTCAATGACAGTTGCATCATAGTTTTTTCATTACGGTAGGATGGGCTAGTTTATACCAGCCTCTACCTTTGAAATAACAAGAAATGAACCATAATTTTCTACTATTAATATTATTGGAATATTTTATGCTGTTAGAAAGACATTATAGCCTCTCTTATATCTATAGATAACTAGGATGAAACTATCTAATCCCACATCCCCTCTAGATAACATTTTCCATGTACAATAACTTTTTTGTCATATTATCATTACAATGGGAAAATCATTACCTTCCTCCAATAAAGGAATAGAAATAACATAATATGGAGAGAGACTAAATCATGTTCAATTATCACCTATTGACCGTTGAAACTTTTGGTTCTCTGATAATGTGTATATTATTAATCGGTTCAAATCCTTAGTGAGGGTACAAATTTTAATGTTGATTATTTCTAATTTTCCTTTTTAATGGGGTTTTGTTTCATGATCTTTATAAAATTTGTATTTGGATAATTTTTTATTTAAAAATTTGACAAGTATTTGGGTGAGTACATTATTGGAGATTTAATCTTATGATATCCGTGATCTTTGCTTTATATTTCAATAAATTAACACCCACTTCACAAGATGATTTTGACCAGAATTCCAACGTGTCGAGGGATTAATCAAAGTCATAACATAACTAGGCTTCTAATATCAATAAAAATATATTTTTTAGTTTACATATGGATCCAAAATTTAATTTAATTTAAATGTTATCAAAATATTTCATTAATCCATGAAATTTTATGTTTACCATGAACAATGTTAACACAAAGAATATTTAATGAGCTAAATATTTCAATCAATTAGCATCCTTATTTAATTAATCAAACAAATTGATGATTTTATCATATATTTATGTGGTTATTAATCTATTTTATGATTTATTGGTGATGGTTATAAATTATAAGAAAAATAACGGGACATGATAATATTAGTGAACTGAACACACACAAAAACAATGATTATAACTAAACATTGACTTTAAATTCAATTGCAACGAAAAAGAGGAAATGGTTTATATTGATTAATTTTAAATATTTTAAAAAAATTAATATTATTGAATATAATATATATTTGAATAATATATCATAATGAAGAAAAATTCATTAAAATTAAATTGACATTACAACAAACTTACACGATTACTAAAGAAGAGAAACACAAATGAATATAAAACCAAAGAGAGGGTGAATGGTATATAAAGTAAAAATTTGGATTTGGGAAGTCATAATAGGACTTTTAAAAAGAATTTTTCATTCAAATGTATCATCCTATATTCTGAAATTAAAAATACGTGCAAGGACAATAGGAGGATGTATTTATAGCTGAAGGTGGTGTACTGTTTTATTTCCAAAACTACCCCTCAATTTGGATCACCAATATTAAAATTTAGACAGAAGAATCTCAAGATTTCTTATACATATAATCTGTATACAAATATGTTGACCATACACCCTATAGATTGGGTGTCCAATAGACTTATGAAGCCAAACATATGGCTGTTTTTGTAAACTATATGCTGCTATACATTTTTTAGTGTTGAAATTCTCACTAGTCTAAATGTGAATTCACTTTAGGGTAGGAAGATATCCTCAATATTAATAATTTATTGTAAAAAAATGTTTTCATTCATATTTTCTATAATTCCTGAAAAAAATCAGCTAATTTGGATAATTTTATTTGGATTAAAGTCAATAATGGTGGGTTATTTTTAATTTCTGGATTGAATTTTGGGTTCGACTTCAAAGGATCAGAAATTCCCCATTTTGATTTGTTTAGGCTTTGAAATTTTTATCCAATATGTAATATGATATCTTAGAACATATTTTAGATTTTAATAAAACTTGATTGTCTGTATTGATCCAAAAAAATCAATCATTATATATTTTCTACTTTTCTTAATATATTTGGTGGGCCTTCTTCTCTAATCATTATGACCCTTCAAATGGATGAATTGGCCATTGATCCAATATAAGGATAAATTATAATATGAATCAGGAACACTTCAAAAGCATAATAACATAATTTAGAGTTGTATTTTGAAATATATGATGAAAACATTAATTTTTAGTTTAATTTAATTAATTCAAATAATTCCTATTAAATATGTTTATAATTAAAACATAAACATTAAATGGAAATTAATTATTTTTAAGAGAAATTTTTTTAATGAGAGTAATGAAATATCATTAATTAATATGTAATATGAACTCCCAAACCCTTATTTTTTTTATTTACTCAATTAAATCAAATATAAAACATAAATAAATAATTTTTACTCACTAATAAATATTAAAATCAAGTTTTCTCCAATTCGAGGGTCAATACTAGTTCAGTCATCCATTATGATTTCCAGCAAAAATTATTTTAGTAACAAAATTCCTAAAACAATTCATTTTTATGCTCAAAATTAGAAAGGGAAAATGTGGGCACTCATAACTCATTCCTCTTATTATGATAATTTATTTAAATAAGTTCACTCATTCACCATCATAAATTTAAAATATGAGAGTTTGAAAGATTTATCAAACTACATTCCTTATTCTAATGTTAACATGATTCAAGAGGTATTTTTAGGTATTTTACAGTGTCTATGGGATGACAGGAATATATTTTCCAAAATAGGGGAAAATAGGGGTAAAACACTAACATGGAAAAATTAATGCCAATTTTTTTTTGAAATGAGACACGAAAGGAAATGGAAACACATATTTAGAAATACATGAACGTGTGAAAGAAGAAAATTGAGGTAGATAATTGGATGGAGATGAAATAATGAAATATGTACAATGTAATAAACTTCTCCCAAAGATATAATAAAATATGATGCATGTTTTCTTCTTCTATTTCTTGTTTTCATTTAATTAGATCTTGAAAAAAACCTCACAATCATCTCCTAGCCCTGTTTGATCTCCTAAAAACACATAAGACAATATCAAAGGTTTATGAAGAGTGATTTTTGACTCACCCAATACACAACACATTAATTTCTCAATTTTTTTAAATTTTTTTTGTTTTTTTTGTTTTCTTCATATATTTTTAAACAATGTTAAATATAATTTGTATAATATGTAAGAAACATATATAATGTTACAAATCTTGATAAATTACAACCTCTCCCCCATACATAAATATATTATTTCCATCATGAATACGTAACCCCATTGAAAATGAAGGAAATAGTACCCAAAATGAAATTCATCCACCAACACTTAAATTTCAATAAAATATGAAATGTAAATACATGTATATGTTTGGTGCGATAGGGTTTTGGTCTTGAAATTTGGCTATAAAAATTTATTTTATGGGATAAAAGGGGTTTCAAAATGATTATTACAGTAAGGGTAATGGGAATCTATTGGGAAATTTGATTCTCAAGTGGTTCAGAAAACGACTTTATCATATTAACTTACACTAAATTATAAAATTCAGCTCGATGGTCTATAATCAATATAATCAAGATTTATGGTGAAAAATACATAATATAAATATATTTCTATGGGTTACCTTTTCATTAAAGAAAATTTTGTTCTTCACGGTCGGTGAAAATTCATTTTGTAAATCAAAAATTCTGAATTTAAAATTTATTGATACTGATAGAAAATTCCTTATGAAAATTTATGATGAAAATAAAAAAATGTGCAAGATGGAATCATGTAATCAGACACCTCCTAAAGGATAGAAAAAATTTAAGAATTTAATATTTAGTAATTATAACTCTTTTTTTTTGTTTTTTTCAGTTTTTTTCTTAGTTTTAATTTTTTTAAATTCATACCCACAAATAAGAGAATGTGTAAAAAACTATTTTATGATTAAAGAGGTAAAAATGAGAATGATAGAGGAATATGTATAAATGTAGAAAGGGAGGTATAAAGAGAGAAATAGTATGATGAAAAGTGGTAGAGAAGTTAATGGGAAAGAGGTGCCCCTTGTTTTGATTTGGTGGGTTGTTAACTCAATCTAGTGGTCGGTCGATGGAATTTGATGTAGTTACTGGGGTATGTATCCCCTCCAGTGATGTTGGGGGAAACATATATTACCTATAATATAAAAATCATCATTCATTTAGTGTAAAACAAAACTAATTAAAAATTTCATATTCGAAAAAGAAAATATGAGTTTCCTACCAAGAATCATTGTATTAATTTTTTCTATAGGTGGATTGTGGCAGTTTATTACCCATAGTTTCATGGAATACACTTTATTTCCTCAACTACATTGCGCTTCTAGAAAAAATTATCCTTTGGGAGGCCCGATTATTCATTATATTATTTATTCCCTTCTTGTTGTTATGTCTGCAATTCAATGGGTGTAGAACAAGAATGTTGGTATCCTTATTTTTGTCATCAACTTGTGGATTGATGTGTTCCATCAAGGGTTGATTTTATATTATTGGATTTTTACAGAGATTCATTTTTCCTGCCCATTTATTTTTGTGTGGTTCATACAATATAAAATCATACTATAAGATCCTAGTTGTTTTTAACCCATTTATTTCACCACATTCTTATGTGAAGTAATGCGGATCAAAGTGGACATGAATAATAATAGATTTTTCAATTTTATATATATCAATGTTCTTTTCTATATAATTGTTGACTTCAACATCACCAGTGACAACTTTATTAATGATGGGAAAAATGTCACGAACTTCACTACCATTGGGACACATTAATCACATTGGATCATTGTTTAGTTGACATCTAAAAGGATATTTATAATCATGGATATAATGAATATTGAAAAATCTTATTGGAATCTACAAATGATCATTCTAGTTCATTTTCCATATTACTGTCCATGTAGATATTATATTTGAGATGGGATTCCAAAAATTTATTAGGGTCATTTAGATTAATGGAGTTTATATGGTAATGTTCAAAATCAACTTCACCATTTATGACTTGGTTAATGAAGATGAAAAAATTACAAACACTTATTTCACATGAAAAATAATAAAATAATGTTTCAAGGATCACTACCCTTTTAGAGAGACTTTTAGAATCATGTATATAGAATACTTAATGATTCGGCAATGGGTATTGTAGGGATTGAAAAATATTGAACTTTTCTATTGGTCACCAAATTACATGGATAAGATACCATCATGAACATCAATTTTGGTTCTCTATTTCATGAGTGAAAGACTCTATAGAATCAGAGGACATTGACAAGAACTTTCTTCACCTTCTATGTTAAGGAAATAAAATTCAGATAGGAATATATGATCATTGACTCGTAAAAATAAATACTTAATCGTTCCCTTAGGGCTTGTAGTTCATTGATTCAATAACTGGATAAAAACACATGTTTGGTGTAAGGGAACTAGACCATGTTTTGAGAAGAAGGATTTGGGAATGAAATTTATTGAGGCTACTAGTTCGATATGAGCATAATCATAGTTGGAACTACTTATTTGGAATGAAAATATATATTTCCCTAGATATTTGAACATCGTGGGAATGCATTACATGGTTGAAACATTCTTGACGCTCCTATGTTGTCTCTTATTCGTTCATAATTCCATTTGAAACATTATATAATTATGGATTTTTAAAGGAATTTAATATGTTAATGTTCACATCCTATGATCTAAATATGTTATGAATTTCAGAATCATATTTAATGGTCTTATTTGTTTTAGAGATATATTGAGGATAATGAATTAGGTTTTTTAGAAGAATAGGAGGAGGTGTGGTTGTGGCATCAGGTTCATTTTCTGGCCTTTAATTTTTTTATTTTTTTTCTCGCTCACTATATAAAGGGGATTGATTGGATTAATCATGAGGAATGTATATTTCATTTCTCAATATAAGTGAAATTGCACTTACATTACCCTCGGGTTTGGTAAATGGTTAATATGGTAGTTAGGAATAAAAATATTGTTGATGCCGGCTGAGGTGGGACTCAAGTTGATCAATTTTATATTCAATATTTTTGAGCCTAGAATAGTAAATAGAGGGAAAATATTCAATAGATCATTCCCATGGATTCTTGGAAGATGTTTCTTGTCTCGTATTAGGATTTCCTTGATTGTGGTTCTTGGAAATTTTTTATTGGGATGGAAAGTGAGAAGGATCACTCATATTGTGGAAATGAGGAGGTGTGGTAGGAAGATTTCTCATTTGAGGTTGAGGGAAAAATTAATAAGGTTGTTGGGTTTCACCAAAAACATTTCTATATTAGAATTGGAATGGATTTCTATGAGGGAATTAGGTACATTATAGACATGATTACCATACCTCAATCCAATGGTATAGGTAGAAGATCAAGGGTCATGGTGGGATTGGGTGGAGTTTCTAATAAACTAAACTGATTATTGAGCGATGGTGATCCAATAAAAATGATACATTGGGCCCCATAGGACAATAATAATTGAATGTATCATCATGAATTTGTTGAACTGTGTTGGTTGGATGAGTTTTTAAGCTACAAATTCCAGAAATAATTAACGCTTTATCGTATAGTATGTCAAGAATGAAGGGTTGGGACCTCATTAGCCACTACTAGTTGTCTCGTTAGACATATTAGTTCACTCATCCACTTGGTTATCTTGTTGGTCTCAATGGATTGATTCTATTGGACTTATTTAACATCACCATGTCCTTGAGTATGAGATTTTTGTATGTTTTTATCCACAATTCTAATGACATCTCATGTAGATTCATGATTTTTTTTTCAAAAAGAGCACCACCACTAGCAACATAAATGAGTGTTCCCTCTATAGCCACAAAAGACTCATATAAGTATTCGATTAAGAGTTTGTTAGGTTTTTGGTGGTGTTTGAATGTTTCCACAAGGTTTCTGAATGTCTCCCAACACACATGGAAGGATTCATTAGGGAATTGAGGAATTCCACTTATTTCCATTCAAATATGAGCATTTCAAGAAGTAGGGAACAATTTATCAAAGTACAGTTTATTCAGGTCAATCCATGATTTTATAGAACAAATATATAGGTAGTATCTCTATGAATTGGTATAGTCAGTAATAATGAAAGGTAATTCTCAAAGTTTGAATTTTTTCTTTAGAAACACCTAGATTATTCATGGTAGTGTACACCATTTTGAACTCTTTGAGGTGAATATGATGTTCCTCACTAGATAACATATGGAAATATGGTAGGAGATGAATCAAGAATTATTTTATTTTTAAATAATCCCCAATATTTGGAAATTTAATACTAAGGGTTTGGTAATTCATATAATTGAAAATGAGTTATTTATGGTTTTTTCCTCAGATTTCCTATATCTAGTTGAATTGGATGGGGGGAAAATGAGATGTGGGTGATTTGACTATCCCTAATGTTATTCCTAATTCGGTGAAAAGGAATCTCACTTTCATGTCAAAAAAATCTGAAGGAGTATTTATGAGGCTATGGGGAATTCATAATTATTTGGAAATTATGGGGAAGGTGTGGTTTTAATTTTTATCATTTAGAATTTTTATGGGAATGTGGGTTTTTCTTTGGGTTTATTTTATTTTATTTTATTTTATTTATCTGATTTTTTTACAAAAATAAAAACTATAAAATATTAGTTGAACCACCCCCATTAATTGATCCATTTGAAGTGTGAATGAAGTTCCATTATACACAATATAACAGAACAATGGGCCTTTAAATGGTCAATAGGTGAAAATCAACTATACTTTAAATACACGATTTCTATTCAAAAGAAGAGGAAATTGTAAAATGAAAAGAGGATAATTATATATTGTTGAAAAAAGATTAAGGAAACTCTTAGAAAGACATTGGAAAGGATCCAGTCAAGAAAAATCTCTTCATTTGGTTTTAAAATTCCAACTCCTTTCAAGGTGAAGAGGGGGAGGTATCTCAAGCCAAAGGTGGTGGACTGTTATCATTCCAAAAAACATCCTCTCAAGTAGGATAATAAATTTTCCTATTTAAAAACTATAATCTATAGATATTTTCTTATTCCAAGTTGTATATAAATAGATTTATTGTTAACCCTCTAAATTTGGAGGCAAATGTATTTTTGAATCCAAAGGTATTGCGGTTCTAGTAAACCATATGATGCAGTGTAGTTTTCTATAGAAATTTTACCTGGTCCAAATGTGAAATAATTTTATTCTAGTAATATGTCATAAAATATAAAAAACTTATTCTATAAAAATGGTAGAATACATAATTTATTTCTCACCACAAAAATGTTTATCTTTTTTGGGAGATTTTATAGGTTGAAAAGTAAAGAAAGGTGATCTGTTTTTAATTATCAGACTAAATTGATGGATGGAATTCAATGCAGATGTTGGGATCATTTTTGGTTTTTTTGGGATTTGAATTTTTTCCAACATATAATATGAAATATTAAAACATACTATATAGTTTTATCAATCATGGGTTTTTGGATTGATTCCATAAATTCAATCATCATGGATGGTCTAGTTAACTTAACAGATTTTGTGGGCTTCTTGTGTGGTCTGTATGACCCTTTAAATGACAAAATTTGGAAAATCAAGAGAATAATGATATCTTTTAATTTCAATCAAGAACAAAAATAATAATAATTACATAATTTTGATTATTTTTTAAAATTATATGATAAAAAATTTAATTACATTTTAATTTTATGAATCATAACAATTCTCTTTGATTACGATTTGGATTTGGCTTGCATAAAATCTTAGAGGTCTCCTCTATCCCTCCTTGTATCTATGTAGGTGGACCAACCGTTACTATGACATTGGTATCCTTTACAGATAGAAAAATGATATAGGAACTGGATGAAAATTGGATTGTTGACCAGAGCACTTATTTCGACAAATCGAGATGAATAGTATGGGTTACACAAGGAGGATTCTCTTCCTGGTATCGTTCCATGTTCCTCAAGATTTTAGAACATGGTGTCATTACCTCCCATAATAGAAATGAATAGAGTCCATCCCCCACAGGTAGTATGGTTTCAAGTAGAATACCCTCTATTACCTCCTTCTCAGCCAGTGAAGAGATATCTGGCTAGTGAAAGGGAGGTGGATCTATGTTCCTACACTCTACTTCTTTGTAAGAAATTTTCATTAAGGATGACTGACAAATCATTATTGTAATATTGTTCCCAGAAATGAGAGCCTAATCATCCCAATTCCTATGATCCACTAACCTCTATATAATATGGTTAAGAGATAAAGGATACTAGATCAGTGGACCAAGGTTATATAGGAATCCAGAAGAAATTATTAAATATGACGGCCTTAATGTGACTACGACAACCTTTGATGTAGAGGGGACTTTTCCAACATGCCTATTACGCAATTCCATTAACTTCTATTTTTCTTCTTCGAAAGTAGGTGTTCTCTCAGATCATTTTAATCACAACCACATACCATATTTCATGTTCCAACATGAAAATGTAATGCCTTTCACTCGGATCGAGAAGGGTTAATGGGAAAAAACCACCCCAATGATAATAAATCCTTTTTTGAAGTCATTTTTCATGATTATATGATTATAAAAGGTCCTTCGATGTCCTTTAAAGGTGTGGATCTTGTCTGATTACCAATATAATTTCATGATAATCATATGAGAATTGATTTCTGTGATAAAAACACCTATTATAATTTATATAATGACTTAACCTTATTTATAATGTTGTTCAAATTATAATATTTATTTGAAGACTTATTTTTTGACATTTATGAGAATATATATGTGTATTTTTTTGAAATAGACTTCCCAAAATATATTTTTTAATATTAAATATTTATTTAATTTTTTAATATAATGTAATAACATTTATAAAATTGTTATTTTAAAATCATAAACATGCTTCCTTTATTTATTTTATTTTAGTTTAATATTTTTTTTAATATTTTTAATTTTATATATAGAAATGTTTTGGAAAATATATTATTTATTTTAGTAATTAAATTATATTATGTGTTGTGAATGTTGTATTCTTTTTAAAAAATATTTAAAACCACATTTTAATTCCTATTTTTTAATTTTTAAGAATTAAAATGGGAACCTCACACACTAACATATGAGGACAGTGAACCAAACCAGAAACACAAAAAAAATAGTACAACCAAAGATAAGTCCATATAGATATGGAAAAATAAAATCATATGTCCATAAAAGAACTTTCCATCTGTTTCATGTCTTGGACTGAAACAAATGTTTATATCCTCTAAAATTTGGGTTTCAACAAGACCTTAAAAATAAATTTCTGAATGAATATATCCCCATTTTTCATTCTTGATTTTTTTCACTATATCTAATCCTTATTATTCATATACATATATATATATATAATATCTAATACTTAATATATATATTTATAATATATAAACATATATAAACTATGATATTTATTATATATTATATTTATTATATAATATTATTACCTAATGTTTATTAATAACATAAATATACATAATGATAAAAATATAACTATTCAAAGTATTATGTACATATTAAATTTATTTATAATAAAATCATTTTATATTTTTTATTATTTATAAAAAATTATTATATATATACAATATTAATTACATTTATATAATATTTACTATGAAATTTATTACATATAATATTAATTATATATATTTTTAATATGAAACTTATTAATAATATAAATTTAGAGAATAATATAAAAATATATATTCAAATATAGTAACATATAAATAAATAATTTTATTTATCATTGAAATTCTGAACTACATATTTCATTGGAAAATTTAATATGAATGATTCCACTGTAAAATAACTCCTAAAATTTTTTTAGAAAATTTCTGATGCCAATTTCCGATGAATTTTTTCTATTAAAAGTTTTACCTCAAACTCAAGAGTCAATTTATCATTCTAAATTTTAGTGTAAATATATTAATATATAACTAAAAAATATAATTTTGTAATGAAATTCGCATTGAGATTTTTCATTAAAAACTTCTAATGTAATTTTAGGGATACCTATGAGGTTATAAAGACTTTATAAATCTTGTGTATTTAAAATAATCATATTCTGAGATCCACGTGCACATAATTTAAAAATTTATGGTAAGGAAAATGTGTGAACCTATCACAATAAATTCTATTGAAAATTTTTAATAGTAGATTTTTGTGAATATTTCTGATCAAATTTTTTAGTTAAAATTTCCAGTGAAAATTTCCACTAAAAAGTTCTAGTGAATATTTCAAGAATAATATTTCAATGAAAATTTCAATGGAAATTTTGATGTTAAAATTTTCAATTAAAATGACAATGAAAATATATTAATACTCAATAAAATTTTAATTTTTTACTTTCAATTTTCATTGAAATTATATACTAAAAACTTTTAGTGTATATTTACACTAAAAACATATGTCATAATGTTTCAAATATATCTTCAGTGAAATATTTTGTGTATATTATATACTCATTATGTGTGTGTGATAATGTGTGTGTGTGTGTATCTAAATATAAATATAAAATATATTTTCTATAATAAATTTTAGTGTATACATTTATTCATAAAAAAATACATACATATATTCTCTATATATACACATATATTAAAATAAGTATATAAACCCATAGTTTCTCAAATTTATATTAGATATTTGAATGTAAAATTTACATTGATAATTTTCAATGGGACTTTCCACTATAAATTTATACTGAAAATTTTTCGGGAAAATTTCCACTATATGATTACTACAAAAAATGAACCAAAGTGATTTTTCACTGAAAATAAAACACACACACACGGATATCAACCTACCCCCTAAAATTAAATTGTAAATTTCCATTATATATATAACACATATTTACCACTAAAAGTTACACAGGAAATTTCAAGTAACTATTTTCAGGGTATATTAGAATGAATATAACAAAAAAATCTTGTATGTATATATATAAATTTAAATTTACAAATTAATTTTGCAGTACAAATTATGCTTTAAATTTTCAGTGCATACGTACTTACAGGTTAATTTTCGCTAAACTTTTTCATTGTAAAATTTCTATAAAAATTTATAACAAATTTTAATTTTGAATTTACATCAAATACTTCCAATATATACATATATACAAATAAATTTTCATTGAAATTTTCAATGAAAATTCATAGTGAAAATTTCAAATTAAAAATTACACAATTTATATTGAAATTTTTAATAAATATTCAATGTTGTTTTTTTTGTTATCAATATAAATTTATACATGAAATTTAATTTTTAGTGAAGACACTAAGAATTCAAATGACAAATTTTTGTTAAAAATTAGAGTGAAACAATATAATTATTGGTTAAAATTCATACACAAAATCAAATATAATCAAATACATTTATACTAATTTAAATATACACATAAATGCATACTGAATATATATATTTTCACTAAAATTTTATACTAGAAAGGTTCACCATACATTTTATTATGAAAAATATAAACTATATACACGTTTAAATTTCTAGTGAAATATATTGACACATAAATAAATAATGTAAATTTGATGAAAAATTTTCTACTAGAAATTTTCGGTGATTATTAACTTCATTAACTATTATTATGTATTTTATATTTTTGTTTTCCATGTTATAAATGTCTTATAATAACACTTTTAATTTAATATTTCACAGTTTTTTTAAATTTTTTTTATGATGGGTGATTGGGTATTCTGTTCCAATTTTTAAAAATTAAATTCTATCGTTTTTGAAAATTTATTTAATAAAAAAAAGAATTTCATTCGACATTATGTTTTCTCCAGGTTTGGGTCATACAACCATGTACCTGAAACATAGGTCCATGTGCAGACCTGATATGATATTTCCCCTTGAATATGGGAGTAATTTTATGACATGGAAGCTGATTTTGTAAACCTACTTCTCATGTTTTTCAAAACACATTACAAAATTATTAAAAGGATACCAAAGCTACCCTTCAACCAATGTTAGTGTACACCCATTCTTATAGATTTTTATTTATTATTTATTTATTAACACTATAATTATTTAAAATTTAATAATATTAACAAAAATAATAATAGTGTTTAAATATTATTATTTCTATGCATTTTTTATATTTTAAAATAAAAATATATATAACATCAATGTTTTATAAAATAAATGCCTATATACATTAAAAAATAATAGATATAAATAATGAAATAATGACTAAAGTTTAGTAACGTATATGTATAAAAATATAATTTAACATTCATGAATATATTTTATTAAAAATATTGAAATTGGATATATATTGATATATTAAATATTATAGAAATTAGATTTATATCATCATCATCATATATTATTTAAAGACACTATACAAAAAAAAAAGCAAACAAACAAATAAGAACAAAAAAACAAAAACGAGGACCATGGAGGTCTGAAATGGTGAATCCCTTGATCATCCCCTTTGACCAGGTTCTCCCCCTCTAGAAAAAGTAACACAATATCTGGAGAGAAAAGAGTGTTTACCCCATGGATTAACAACGGTTCAAGAAAATCAACGACCTTGTTCCCCTCTCACCACATATGCAATATATCATTGTTTTCATCCAAGAGACTGAGTAATTTCATTATGACGTAGGATATGGACCATGGGATGGGGAACATACCTAATAGAGAGTTTTAGAGAATGATGGAGTCTGTTTCCACTGCACTAAGTGTGAACTTCCTCTGCCTAGATAGTTGGAGATGAGAGAGCATCTCCAAGGCTTCCGCATGCATAGAATGACCCATTACACAGCGGGCAGCAAAAGCATTCATAACTTCCCCATTCTTATCGCGTATAACACCACCCTTGATCATGGTTTCCATAGTCCACGAGCCATCAGTGTTAAGTTTAGGGCCTAAAGGATGCAGGTCCCATCTAACCCACTTCCCCAGATTTCCCTCCAAATGCACCAACAGCCCACCGCTAGGACCAATGCATGAGCCTTCAACTCCTCCCCTTGGCCTCCTACACCATGAAATCATCTCTCAAAGAAGGGAGACTCCCTCTGGTCCATGGATGCCCAACCAGTGAATCCCTCGGGGCCCGCCCATACTACATTGGCCCAATCTCCCATAAAAAACATGTATGTTGAGGTTTCCTCCTGATGCATCCTACAACTGGAGCAACTAGACGCCATCTGAATTCCAATCAATTTGACAATATCGTCTGTTGAAATAGCATGATTCCTAATCCACCAAACCATGAAATTATATTTATTTGAGATTTCATTGATCCAATTAGTTCCCCCCATGAATTGATTTGGTCCGGTGTTGTAGATATCCTACGAAAATTCATCATTGTAAATCCACCAAAACACAAAGCTGTGAAGATACACCTTTCATGATAATCCATCATGTCAATAAGTTCGAAAACATCATGTTGGGTGCTATTAAGAACCGCTGGAACAAATGTGGGATACAATCTAGCTTGGAGAAAGGTAATTATGGGTACTGGGCAGCTTGGAAATCCAAGAATCTCACCGAACCAGTTGTGGTACCAAAAAAGGATACCCCCACTCCCGAAAATCCATCTTGAGTACGGTTGTAGTGACACGATTTGCAGGGCCACCACAGGACAAACAGATGCAGCATGACCAGTCTGATGCCTCTAACTCTGTTTATACTGTAAGTCCCTAAAACAACCCCGTGGAGAGCAGGCCTCAATGGTATCTTAGGAAATCATAACATGCATGGCATTAAGTGTGCCCAAGAGGCTCCTTACATTGATTCCTCCCTCCCCTAGTGGCTTGGAGAGTCTCTCCCAGGATTCCAAGTGGGACTTCTCATCTGAATGAGCATCCCAGATAAAAGAGACTAAGATCTTGTTAATACGAGGAAGCACACACTTCTAGAATTTAATGATGGAATGTTCAAGGAACGGGATATATATTAGGGTGTTATTCACCAGAGTGATCCTACCTCTAAACGATAAGAACATTCTCTTCCATTTCATGACCCGACCAGTAAAGCGAGTTACAATATGATCAAAGAAGCATACTAACAGCCATCTAAGGGAAAGAGGAGAACCAAGGTATTGGGAAAGATCCATGATTCATGTTCAACTGGTTACTCAAGGAGGCGCTTCGAGAATCCGAGTATCAGTTGGTGATGTAGAAAGTACTCTTCCTCCAGTTAATGCATTGGACACTCCAGCAGCTGTATTCTTCCATGATCTTGTTAAGGCCCTAAATGGACCGCTACTTTTCATTGATAAATATTAGTGTATCATCAGCAAAAATATTGTGAGAAATGTAGATCTTCCCTTGCCTACACCGGTATGGAGAGAGGGAAACATTGCCAATGCCCCTATTGATATGTTGGATAAGGGTGTCCTAGGATATGATGAAGATTCTCGGTGAGAGGGGGTCCCCCTGCCTCATACCACATACCATTTTAATGAATCTTTGATGTTTGTGCATGAAACAAATAGCATGCCATGGAGAATTGATGCACCTGAAAATAAGATCAATAAACCAAGAAGATAAACCAAATATAGCAACGACATTGATGATAAAACTCCACTCAAATTGGGCTTAGTCCTTGTCCATGTCTATATTAATGGAAATATTTATGCCGTGGGCATTTAATTGAAGAAATACAATAACATTTTTTGCCAAAGAGATAACCCCCTGAATGGATTTTCCCTTGACGAAGCCATGTTGCTCATTCGAGATCAGGGTGGGGAGGTGGGATGCGAGTCTCC
Source organism: Viscum album (assembly GCA_963277665.1). Lineage (NCBI taxonomy): Eukaryota > Viridiplantae > Streptophyta > Magnoliopsida > Santalales > Viscaceae > Viscum > Viscum album. The sequence goes on from OY728141.1 coordinate 1,017,738,023, forward strand.
TGTTGATGATCATTGCTATAATATTGTAAGGGAAATTGCACAAACTTACATGCCTATAGTGGTGGATGGAAGAGAGATAAGGGATCTTGGGAATCAACCCCAGGGTGGTAGAATAGGCGACACGAGGTAGGAAGCTTCCCTTGAATAAATCTTGAACTGCCGTAACCAAGTCCCCGTTCACCAATTCTTAGGCCTCCCTGTAAGAAGTCCCAAACAAACCATCCGGCCAAGAGGGACTCTCTGGATTGATGCTCAACATCGCCTCCTGAATCTCCTTCTCATTCGGATTAGAAACCAAACGGTCATTATCTTAGCTAGAAATGGTGATCGGGATTACCTTGAAAAAAATACTCATGACCGCTTGGATATCCCCTGATCATGTAGGGATTAGGCCCCCCACCAGTTTCATGAAATGCGACTCAGCCATGCTCCCAACAAGTTCCCTATCATCGATGAATTTTTTTTCTTCAATCCGAATGTTCGGCCTGATAAACATTTGTTCTTACTTGATGCATGCATGGAAATAAGCAGAGTTGTGGTCTCCCCCATGAATCCACTTTATACGTTCTTGTTTGTGGGCCACCCATTCCACCATTAAGACCATTTCTTCCAGATTGGCCTTCTTGCAAGAAATTTCCGCAAACAGGTCGACCCACCAAACTAACTCGAGGAGGATTTCTATATATTCTATCTCCTTTCAAAGATCATGCATGTCACTGTATTGGGAGGGATGACTACTCTACTAGGCTAGGATATCACCTCTCATTATTCTATGTTTTTTGTGAAAATCTAGCTCACCAGCTCCTAGAATAGACTACATCCATGAGTCCCTGATAACCTGTTGGAAGCCCATAAGGTTGGTCTACGTGTGAGAAAAAACACAACGCGGGGTACATTCCTTACATGGGGGGAGTTAGACCATAATAGTGGAGTGATCAGATATTCTATGAACAATATCAGAGACTTTGGAAACAGGGATCGCTAAAACCGCCTAGAAATTCGCAAGAAAACGATCAAGCCGACACCAAGTTCATCGGCCCCCACTTTGATTATTGCACCATGTGAACTTGTTGCAACTGAAACCCATGTCCATAAGATAGTTGCGGGCCATTATATGAAAAACATCCTCACTAGATTTGCAGGGTAAATTATTGAGCCCCTTATTTTCATCCGGATCAACTATGATATTAAAATCCCCTCTAACAGTCCATGGAGAGTTCCCTGGGTCAAAAGCATCAAGATACATCCACAAAGACTCTCTCTTAACAGCATCACAGCTTCAAAACTAAATATTGGCCAGGAAATGAGAGGGGACAGTGATGATTTCAGAAGATATACTCTGATCTGAGGCTTTAATTAAGTTAACAGAGGTAGACGAGTTCCAGAATATCCAAATATGTTGGTTGGATGGGGCTTCATGCATGCAGGCCCTATGTTTGATCCTCCTGGAATAGTATCTAATTTTAGAGGCTGACTATTTAGGTTCTAGAATAACCACAATAGAGTCTTTTTAGGATTTAGCTTCATTAAAGTGATTTCTATAATTCTAGGAACTATTTTCATCTTTATTGATTCTTCAAACCAGTTTGTGTTTATATATGGAATAAAGGGGAAATAATTCCTTTATAGTGCATTGAAATGTGTGAATTATCCATAAAGTATATCTAGTGATGGAAATGTTTCAATGAAGTTGGATACATCTAATGCCTTTTCCATCCTCAAATGGGACATTCTTTTCATGATTCTAGTTTAGTTTTGGTTTTCTTCTAGGTTTATATATTTATTTTAAAATTTGATTAATAGTTACATTTTTTCAATTCATGTGAATAATGTTTTAAGGGATATTTTTTATTCACCTAGGGATAAGGATAAGATACTTTCTCCCAATAATCCTCCATATAATAGTGGAAGATTATATCAGAATATGCTTTCTTAAATCCATTGAATCTGGAAGGCTACCCCCAATTAAGGACTCTATGAATCTTAATTCCCCTTCATGTATTCAATATGTTGATGATGATCTCCTTTTATATGAAGATGGTTATAGGTCTCTTTATTTTATTAATTAAATATATGAATTTTTTTATGGTTAGTACATCAAATTGAAAAAATATATTCATTTTTGGGGTAAGGATATGTTTTCCTCGAGGAAGTATTGAATTACTAGGATCCGTGGAGTTGTGAATGATGAGATACCCTGCACTAATTTAAGAATTCCTATTTTACTACGAATAGTTAAGTCATCATAACTTGAGGGACTAATATCCATGATCCATAAGTAATGTGCAAAAGTAAATTCACATTCTCATATCGGTCATGTTTTCTTGGTAATCTTGGTTATCAACTCTATGGTTGTCCAGTGCTTTAATATTTATAAATGGCATAAAGATATTTGCATGAGACTTGATAAATTAATTCAAAACACTATTTGGACTGGTATTATTTTTTAAAATATGTTTTTCACTGTGTCCTATTGTAAATTTTTTATACCTATATATCTTTGTTGCAAGATCACAATAACTCAAATTCGTTTTAATGCGTATCTTATTTACAACTTCCATGTGTTGATTGTTTATAACCTGAGGTTATATTTTAACTTCATCAATGAAATTTTGATCACACAGTAATGGGAATGTGTGTTCTACTATATGATATATTTTTTTATAATATTTATTTAAGAGATGTTTTCACTCTATTTCAAACTAGATCAAATGGAAACCCTCTAAGAAGTTTGATATGAATTTTTGGGACCCAATCTGGATAGATTTTTTTATTTCTACTTCTAGTATTATTCCACATGAGATATTTAATCAGAAAATTAGGTTTATGATTAATAAATTTGAACATATTGAGCTATTAATCCCTACGTTAATTTTTAATCAGATTTATATATACCATTTTAATGTGAAATACCATTGTTTGTGGATATTTTCATGGTTGGGTAATAATAATTTAAAACATAATTATTATTTTAATTTGGGTAAAATAGCTCCTCCTCCCCATTGGATTTAAATATTTGGATAGAATTTAATCATTGCCTCCATATTTATTTTCTATTGATGTATATGGAATAAAATATTCTTCATTGATGATAAACTTATTTTAACATGTATGAAAATAATATTTATTTTTTAGATTTTCATGATGACACCAAATAATAGAGATCATAGGATATTTTAATGTGAATTTACTATATCTATCATATTTTTTTGTCAAATTCCATTATGAATCACTACATGGTGAAGACATTTCTGCTTTTATGGGGTATTTCATGACTCTCTCCTTGATTAAACCAATGGGTAATCTACTTATTTTTCACCAGTGAGTATTATAAAGGATTTCATGGGCAATAAAATTAGTCTGACCTAGTGTGTTATGTGATAAGGGAGACCAGCAAAGAAACCATTAATTAGCTCCCCCCTATAATATTAAGTAAAGATGTTATGATTATAGAACACCTTAAGAGAGATAATACAGATTGTAATATAGATACTTAAGATAGGTATATTCATATTTCTTGTTTGTCCATGAGGTTTAATTTTAGTGATTTTGGGGGTGTTAAAATGAACATTATTTAATGAGATTTAATAAATTTTATACGTGCAGTATTCGAATATTCCTTATTCATTGTAAAGATGATTAAAATGTTATAAATAATATTTAGGGCAAATAATATAAGTTCATCTGAATGATTTACTAGACTAAGGGTTGGTTAACTCGACATAGGATGTCGAGTCTTAGAGAAGGATGTTTTAGGAGTTTAGTAATTAGTTTTTTATCATGTATAAGGGGTGTTTCTTTAATTTGTAGATGAAGCACCAGTTAGAGGAATTTGAGAGTTCCTTCAGTTGGATCTATGTTAGTAAAGAGCACAAAGTCCCATTGGATATTAGTCCAATAAGAGGAGTTTCACTAGTGGGGAATTCTATTTTTCAAATAGTTCAAGGTGTAACATCCCTTAATCCTATTTCACCTAAACCTCTCATATTTTTATTATTGTAATATTTAATTTGGTTTATCTTGGGGCTCATGAGGTTATAGTATTTTTTGACAAAAATGACTTAGTGTTCCGAGATAGATGTTCCTTCGAATTACTAAAGTATGGATATAAATGTGTAATGTCATTATGGGGTTCTCCCTTAGTACAGAGAATACTAGAGTGAGATTTAGGTTTTTTTAAATAATATAGTATTTCAATAGTCTATTGGTGAAACAAATGTCATGTAATGTGATTACATTTCTTCAATGTTTTACAGGGTATATACTATGAACCCGATGTACAACATGAAGTGTGTATACCCTATGTACTAATTACTTACCTATAAATAAATGATATGTTTTTAATAAAAATGGATGAGTTTTTCATTATACATTATTATCACATATGAAACATCATGTAAAGGAGTTACAAGTCATGTAACTAATATTAGGTCAGTTTTTAGGGTGTCTCTTGGCTGAAATTTCATTTCACTCATCCACTGATCTTTTGGATCTCGACAAATAACCCTTCAACGGAAGTTTTTTGAGTCCTTGCATGATCGAGACTATGTATTTTGGCATGTAATGACAACTGCGGTTATTTCTCATCTCTCCTGGTGAGTTTTCCTTTCCTCTTCATTCTTTGATCACTGTAGCATTGGGGAATTGTGTTATAGTATTTATTGATCAATAATGATGATTCCTCTTGTGTCCTTATAGATTCATCGTGTGATCCTGTTCCAGGGGCCATTTATTTTTTTTTTGTGGTGAGGTTGGTGTACATTCTGAATTTAATTGTCATTTACTATTCTCTATAAACCATTTTGTTGAATTTAATAAATTCTAATCTATTTAGATTGATTATAGGGACCCCATTGTCATTTTTGTTCTTCTTGTTGGTGGATACATTGTGGGTGTCTGTGACTCTATTTTTTGAGGTATGTGGTTCCATATCTAGCTAGTGTTGGTGAAATTAGTTTTTCTTGTTTGGATATACTATTTCATTAAATTAATTGGAATGATATGGTGGGTTTTATTTGTGTGAGTAGAAATGGATTTTATAAAATATTGTTTTCCCATGGTTTTATGTAATCGGAAATGGTTCGCAAAGCATGATCAAACAAAAATGGATATATGAACTAGTTTTGGAAATATAGTACATGGGATGACTTGTGTACATAGGTGTATAGTATAGTAGTAAGTCTAATCCACTATTATAGGATTTTATCATGGGTATTATCCCTGTACTTTAGGCCTATTGTTCTAGGGAATTGTTAGACCTGTTGGGGGTTTTAATTGGTTGTGTGATCCATTTCCCTCTAGACTCAATAAATATTTCAAATAGAATGATGTGTACTTTATTTTCTATGATAGGTATGAGTGTCCTAGCTATATTGACCCAGTGTGATGCATGGTGTGTTGTTACCCATATTTCTTGGCCAATTTTGGAATATATATTTGGCTGTTAATATTTTTTAGTACATCCCTAAATTTGATATGATAAGTGTTGAATTATTTGTTTTGAAATGATATCTCAGTTGATATATTTGGTTTTGAAATGATTTGAAACTGATATAATTTTTTAAAATGTAAAGAAAAGGGAAAATTAAACTATTTTTCAATGTATTTTTAAAAAATATTGTTAAACTATTATCATGAATTTTTAATTTTAATCATGCTTGTATTTTTGTTCATATAATTTAAATGGAAAATATAGGTGATACACTATTGATAATGTTAGCTCAAACCCTATGTACCTGTACGATGATGTGTATAACTGGTAATATATTTTGATGTAGGGAATGGAAAGGTGTCATTGTGAGGAAGTGATATTTTCTATGTTAGCTATGATGGGTAGTTTTTGGTGATATAGTGGGATCATTCCCATGATATCACATGGAGTGGTTGGATTTTGTTATTTTAGTAGTCCATTATGGTCAGAATTATGCTTGGAGATTATTTTTACACCTAATTTGTTTGGTTTCTATTGTTTCCTTTCAGTTATGGAATATATTTATCTTCTCCTATATATCTCTAATATATATATTTATGGTGTATTTTCTTCATGGTGGGAAAAATAATTATCTCTGGTTGTTGTTTGATGCCCATGTGATAGTCTTCGTCCTGTGGGTATCGGGAAAAGCCTTCAGGTATGTGGCATATCAGGTCGGATACTAGTTTGAAAGGGTATTTCGGTCAGTTCAGTACTGTTTGGTATCATAACCCTAGGTTTAGGGTTCATACAATTCTTGGTATGTTTGGTATACTAAAGATATTATTTTCGATAATTGAGAGGTATATTATGATATGTTTCTGGCCAGATATTTCTGTGAGGATACTCAATTTACCATGTGATTTAGGGATGCATTCCACTTATTTTGAGTTCATAATGTTAATATTAGTTTTTTATGGCATTTTTATTTTTAACTGAGATTATTCTATTCTTTTATCACTTCATTTGTTTTGGTGTGCAAAAATATGCCGCTAAGATATGTTTTGTGAGTTCCATAGGAAGTTTCAACAGATGTACCTCATGGGAATACTCTGATGTATCATAACGTTATTGACTCTATCATGTTATTGGTTCGTGTGATTAAATATATTCCCCACAAGTTCATAGTGTAGTTTTTGAGGATAAACTATGAGATGTAGGATAATGATATCAATCCCATAAGTTCTTATGTTACAATCTAATGACCATTAAATTTGTGGATGAACCTAAAGCGGTATAGTATTGTTTTGAAAATATCTATCAGATCTTTGAAATAATGGAAACACTTGAGAATATCAAGTTTAAGTGTATAGTGCTTATACTTGAGGGGCCTATAATGAGTTGGTGGGACTCAATAGTATAAGTATATAAGCATGTGGTCTTGGACTGAAAGGGTTTCAAGTCTATTTTCTTCAACAAGTATTTTCTAGAGCCACTGATAATGGTGATGTCTCTAGAACTCCTCTTTCATAGAAGATACAATGTTTGGTATCGACATACAATAATAAGTTTGTTGAGTTAGTTCTTTTTTCACCAGAGGTTACAATGAATGACCATATAAAGGGTCATAATTACCGGTATGGGTTTTTTCTAGATATGATGCCACATTCATTTTTTGATGAATCTTTAGAACTATGATGAGATTGTGCACATGGATATGATGGAAAAGATGAGTAGGGAATGCAAGGTTGGATATTATTCCCTTTCTATTCCACTCAATGGAATCTTCCGTGGTGCACTTGTGAAAAAGAGGAAGTGAGTGGATCATCATAGGAGCGGTGGAGATGGTTCTCAGTAACATGCCTCTAAAGAACATCCATTTGCATCAATTGGTGTACCTCTAACATTCTATCAGTGTGTCAAGGATGGACACTAATGATATTATTTTCCTTCATGTATAAAAATATTTAATAACTATGGGAGTTATAGTGATCTGAATATTTTTTGTTCGGTTATATATGCACATCGATGTGGTCATGTATCATTGGCTCCAAACTCTACTATAGCGTATTTATATGCTTCAAATACAATAAGGGTATAGTCACAGACCTCATAAGTAAATTAAATTCACATTGTAGATGTTTTTTTAATAGACATGGACATGATTCCAATGATAGTGAGAGGTACCACATTTATTACATCCTCCATAGTGGTTAATTTATTTTATACTGGTTCTTCCCACTCATTTATATATAGACATTATTTTGATATGAATGACCTTATGTAGAACTCATGTCCTTTGTTATGGAGTTTGTAACACCTTTGAAAGTGGATATAGTAGGGGTTTGGGTGTAAATCATGTGCGCTATTGATAGGTGATAGAGTGTTAGTCTATTCTTTTTATTGATGTATATCTATTTGAAGTCATTGTCAGGATGGATTGGATTATTTCTAAAAGTGTTGAGGATGATTTTTATCATCAACGTCTCTTGTTTTTGTGGGATCTGGGAGATGACATGTGTTTCAGGGATAGTAGGATATGATGTATGTTCATTTGGGACCATACCACCTAGATCTCAAGAGTTGTTGTTTGTTATTGCAGTTCAGCCTGATGATTTTCTTTTATTTCTGATCTTCCGATCATTGTTCGAGAGTTTCATAAAATTTTCCAAGATTATTTATTTGGGAATAAACCTAAGAGAGATGTAGAATTTGAGATTTACCATGGGATAAGGATACAGTCTATATCGATGCCTTATTATATTATAAAACTAGTGTATATGAAAGAGAACAATATTCAGTTGGATGACCTAGTGGGAAATGGTTTTTTTAGCCTAGTGCTTTGCCTCAGGCCCCACCAATTCTCTTTTCCTATAAAAAAGATGGTTATCTCGGGTTTTGCGTAGACTATTAAAATTTGAAATAGTTGATAATTAATAGAAAGTATCATTTTCGTCACATGGATGATTTTTTTGATCAGTAAAATGGGGAAAATAATTTTATAGGTTTATCTTCAGCCAGGTTATCACCAGATATACGATCATGAGAGTGATATATTGATGACATCTTTTTGGAGAATGTACGAAAATTTTAAATATCTTGGGATGTTGTCTCGTATGACTAATGCTCTTATAGTTTTCATGGATTTGATGAATCAGTTATTCCATTAGTATCTTGAAACTTTTGTTGTAGTGTTCATAGATGATATTTTTGTTTGATATCTAATCATGAGCATGAGTTCCACATGATTTTATTTTTTAAAATCCTGAGAAGTTAGCTTTTTTGTAGAAATATTTTCAAATGAAACTTAAAATTCTAGAATTAAAATTCATGGGGAATGTGATCTATGAGAATAGATTTTTAGTTTAAAATGAGAATGTAATTTTTGTCTTGTTATGGGAAGATGCACATAATGACTTTGAAATTTTATGCTTCCATTGTATTTCTAGATACTATTGACTTTTAAATTGTCTTATTATGATGCATCTATGACTGTATTGGCTTGTAAACTCATGTATGATGGTCACCTTATAGATTAATTATCTATTTATCTTTGACTGCATGAGAATAAATACTATATTCATGATTTATATATTGTAGTAATTACTCATTGTCTTAAGTGTTGGGGAATTATATTTCTGGGGAAATGATCAAAATATTTTATAACCAATTTTTTTATATATTTGTTTTCTCTTAAGAACATAAATCTTATATAGAGGTGGTGGAAGGAGTACCTTCAGATGTTTGACTTCGATATCACCTACACACAGGGAAAGGGGATGATGTTAGATACACTCTTTGTAGGAAAGTAAGGTCAATATCTATATTGGAACCAAAGTAATAGTAGACCCATATGAGTTTTTTTTTCTCGGTTGAATCTAGATACTTATGATGATTATTGAGGTATAGTTCTGAATATTGTACTTCTATCATCATCCTGACATGAGAATATTATATAGAACTATCAACATGATGTTGAGTTCATCAGATTCTGAGAAACCCTATATGGTGTGGAAAACATTTCTAATTTTTTTTATTTTCTAATGGTATTCACTGTTTTTTGGATGAGTTTGTTGTCCTGGCATCAATGAGTCACATAGTTTTGTCTTATTTTTAAAATTCTTTATAGGCCATTCATCCAATAACTAAAAATATGTATTATCATATGAGATTGAAATTTGTATGGGTATGTATGAAGTGTAAAATTTATTAATATGTTTCTCACTATTTCACCTACCAAAAAATCAAGACCATAAATTTAAAACCTTCGGGGTTGCTCCCTCCTCTTCCCCTTCTAGTTTTAAAGTGGTACAAGTTATCTATGGATGTAATTTTTGGATTTCCATAGACATCCCAATGGATGAAATATATTTGAGTGGTGATTAATAAGTTGAAAAAGTCATCTCATTTCATTCTGATTAAATACACCATATAAGTTGAATATCTAGAAAAGATATATGTGCATTATGTTTTGAGGTTACACAGGGTTCGTTCAGTCTTTGACACAGATCCTATGATTTCATTGATATTATAAAAAAGTAAACAAGAAGTGATGGGGACTTAATTCAGGATGAGTTTAGCTTATCATATATAGAGAGACTATCACATAGAGAATGCTACCAAGATCTTATAGGATATTCTCCTTGAATGTGTCCTAGACTTTGGAGGATCTTGGGTTATCTATTTAGGATTGGTTGAGTATTCTCAAAACAACAATTATTTATCATTGATTAGTACGGATCCCATTGAGTCATAGTATATTTTACCATACATATCACTATTTTTTTGGTAAGATATGGGTGAATATTCCTTGATAGGATCAAGTCTTGTTTGGGTGGAATCTATGATGATCTAGGATATAGGTTGATGTCTGTTTACAATGTAAAGACAATAGAAGTCTTATTAATATCAATTAATTCATCCTTTTATGTTTTTAATAGTTGAATAATTTTTATCAAAATGTTATCCTCATTTGGGTCACCATTAGCTTGGGAAACATGTAAAGTTGGCTCAAAGATATGTGGGACTATTTGAGGTCATTGATCAGCTTGGGATGTTTTCTTATCAGTGGAAATTTACAACTCTGGTGATAGGTATTCATGGAGTTGTAAACACATTGCAGGTCAAGAAATATCATCCTGATCCCTACCCCTTTTGAGTTGGGAATATATTGAGTTAGAGCTAGATGTTTCTATTGTCGAGAAACTTGTTGAGATCAATGTCCCTTAAGTAAAACTCTTGTATGGTAGGTATGTTATTTTGCTCAGAGTGTTATGGTGTACTATATTGAACACTCATGACATTGGGGAGTTCAAATCATTGATAAGGGAGAAATGAAATCAACTATTTACTGGAATCATTATTTCACATGACTTCCTGGTGATAGAAAGTCTTATGATGGGGTGTTGTAACATTTTGTTACCCTATTTCAGGTAAACATATCCTTTTTTTCTTTTTTTAATCTTTATTTGTGTGTGTCTTAGGACTGTCAAGGATTAAAAACATTTTCTGATAAAAATGAATTGAAATTAAAAAATGGATGTTTTTTAATTAATAGTTTCCAGGTAAAAATTTGTAATGGATTTGTATGGTTCTTAATAAGTTTTTAGAAATCATGAGTTGGATTTAGTTTTTGTAAATATTATACTATTTATTTAGTGTATAAGACAAATGCACACCATGTAAGGGGAGTTCACACAGTGTATGTTTGGAAAAGTAGACACCTTGAAACTGATGCACAATGTCAGGTTAATAAATGTGGTGTACTGATTACATGTCATGTAACAATAAAGGATCATTTTTTGAAAAAAGGGTTTGTGGTTTTCGGTGTACTTGATTGTCTTGGATTACATGTCAAGTAAAGGAGTTAAACATCATGTATCTATTAGGAGGTTGTATTTTATGGTCATTATTGGAAGAAATTTCATTTAATTCATCATTAAATCTTTTTGATATCAACCTAGAACCCTTCTCCAACATTTTTTGGAGTTTCCTATCTTTCCAAATTAATTGGTTTATCATGTGATCATTGTTTTAGTTGGATCTCATATTTCCAGGTGTGTGTATATTTCTAATTCTTAGTTTCTTTGATCCCAGTATTTTGGTGGCATTCATTATCAGATCTATTGATCCATAATAATTATTTAGGTTATATTCAAAAATATTTACACTGTGATCTTGTTCCTGGGCCATTTCCTTTATTGGTTGTGGTGAAATGGGTGTGCGTTATAGAGGTTGTTTTTGGTTCCTCTCTTCCAAAAACCATTTTTTAATGTAATCAATTATAATACAATTAGATTGAATTCAGGGCTTTTTCAATCTTTTTTTTGATTTTCTTATTAGTGGATCTTTCATGGGTATGTGCGACCCCATGATTTGAGGTAGGTGGTTCGGCCTATAGCCTATGTTGGTGAAATGGAATGACATTAATTTGATGAATAGTTTTCTTAAATGAATTGGCATGCTTTGATTTATTTGATTTTCGTGAGTGGAACTGGATTTTTTATAAAAGACAGTTTCCGTATTGTTTTGGGTAAATTGAAAGGATTATCAAAACATGATTTGGTGAGAAATTTTTGATTAAATTGATTGGAAAATAGAGTACAACAGAATACTTGTGTAATTAGGTGGATGGTATTATAATATGTATTATTTATTATTTGACGATTCACTCATAAGCCTTATATCTACTCTTTAGGCCTGTTTTTCTAGGGACATATTAGACTTGTTGGGGTTTTCATGATGGGGTGTTCCTATTTCTTCTAGACTCGAAGAATTTGTCTAGTTTCTTGATTCCTATGTTATTTTATTTGTTATGTGTGACTGTTCTAGCTATCCTTACCTATTGGGATCCTTGGTGTGTGGTTACCAGTGCTTCTTGGATGATTTTGGATTACAAATTGGGATTGTACTGTTTTGTTGTTATACCATGGATTTTATATGATATGTGATGCATTCATTTTCTTAAATGATAATTCTACTGAGATATTTGGATATTAAATGCTATGAAACTAATTTAACTAATTTATTTTAAAATTTAGAAAAATTAAAAAATAAACTATTTTTGAATTATTTAGTTATGATAAAATTTTTAAATTACTATCATGTCCTATTTTATGAAACTTTTAGCATGACTGGATTATTTTTCAGAGAATTCATATAGAACACCTTGGTGTGACCCTACTAATATTGTTACATAACTTACTATACACATCTTAGTTGATGTGTAGACTTATTTATGTCTTTCTATATAGGGAAAGGCATGGAATCACAATGAGGCAGTGAGGTTTTTTCTGTCAGTTATGATGGGTAGAAATTTGTGAGAGGTTGGAAGTTTCCCCAAACAATCATTTGAACATGTTGTTTTTCCTATTTTGGTAGTCCATTGTGGTTGGACTTGTACCTAAAGATTGTTTCTACTCTTGAGATGTTTGGTTTCCATTTTTTACCTTCAATTATGGCATATATTTATCTTGCACTATTTTTCTTTGTTTTATATGTTTTCAATGTGTTTTCTTCATGTAGGGTTAAATCATCCACTTTAGTTGTTATTTTTTGTTCTAGATATAGTCTCCATCCCTTGGGTATTGAGAACTCCCTTTAGGTATGTGGAATATCGGGTCACGTACTAGTTTGAGAGGGTATTTAAGTTTGTTCATTACACAAGGATTTTGAGGATTCATGCGATGATTTCAGTAAGTTGTAAAATGTGAAGTTACTTTCATCAATGATGAGGGTAGTGAAGAGGTATGATTTTCTATCCCATTGGTAGGAAAACCTAACCCTGTAGCATCATGGGTTTCAATTCCATGATATTCTCCACCTTTACCTAATTTTATTTAAGATATGGAGTCAAAACCAAAAACAATTAAAAGGCTATAGATAAAGTTATTTTTTAGAAGTTACCCTATTTATTTTTCCTACATAGATAGAGGTGATGAAGTATGAAGAGGTGATTGATAGGATTTATGTACAGTTAGGATCACACAGGGAGGGGAGTCATCAGAACTCTCTAAAGAGTAAATTTGTTATTATATGTCCTCATATGTTAGGGAAGCTGATGTTTTGACCATCATAGAGTAGGGATCAATAGTTTCCCTATCATTTCATAGGATCTAGTAAATATTGAGCATCCACCAGGGGAATCAATAATATTTTTCTTATGGATATCATAGTCATCATTGAGGTTAGTGAGAGACTATTATCAGTGGCTATCATGATATAACTAGACACTTTGTAGTTCATCCACTGCAGAAATTTCCTCAAAGGCCGTTCCAATTAAATAACCAACTTTTTTTCAATAAATCATGTGAATATATAGAATAAAATAGAATAAACCAATATTTCCTCCATACTTAGGCATATAAGGTTTAACACACCCATGCAGTTAGTTCTCACCATGTGAAGTGGTTTAGATGAGAAAGGAGTAATAATTTTCATGACCTAGAGATGTATGTACTAGCTGTAAGAGATCATTTGAGGTTCCAACTTCATATCTAATACCCTATATTTTGATTTATTTGATTATATAGATTTATATTCACATATTCTACCTACATTTTTTTTGGCATAGGAATCTAGGTGTAGAGATATCTAGTTCCCCTGGTGTTGGCTATGCCTATTAGAGGCCATTCTAGATTTCCTGATGTGTGTCGAAGTTGAAAGCTATTGAGATGACAACATCAGCCTTTGAGGGATTTCTTCTTATTTCAGAAACAAATTTGACATAATGGTTAGTATGGATTGGTTGTATTATATATTTACAATCATCAATTACTTATAGATTATAGTTTCATTCTATGATATGGAAGGACAACGTGTGATACTCATTGGTGAATAGGATCATTAGAAGGAGTGTTCTAATTTTAATACTCTTTTGTATCAGCTAGAAGTGTTTTCATTCGTTTTGGTAAAGGTACATGTAGTGGAGCTTTCTAAAGTTTTCAAGGACTTTCAAGACGTTTCTCAAAATAGGTTGTTACAAAAAATAAACAATGTATATTTCCTTGAAAATTTTCACATCAGATATTTATAACCGATGTGAAAAATAAAACAACAAAAATATTCAGGTCGGTTAATAAATAACAAATATTGAATACTATTTTTTAAATTAGTTATTAAATAATATATGGGATATTTTTTCCAATTATATTTTCCAGGTATTTTATTGAATAATTGTTTTCAAATATAAAATAGAAAAAAAAACATTTACGTGATAATATAGTTTTATACATTCATTGTTAAATAAAGGACTTGAAAAAATATAATATAATGCAATGGTTATTGAATAACCAACATGAAAAATATTTATAATTTTAATCAAGGTTAAAAAGTGTCATTTTATTCTTTCTTTTATGCAACAAATCTCACTTATCTCTCACGCGGTGAGCCCCAACCCTTAAAATAATCATTCTGTGGCCTAAAATATATTCATTCATCAATCCTTGTAATTTAATATCATTCATTTGGTAACCCCCAACTCCTTCCATGGTCACCCATAAGTGGTCGCTGCTCACACTTTTTCTCATTTGTTTCGCTCATCTTGGTTCTATTTTCAATCTATGGTTAGTGTTTACTGTTTATATTTTAATGCCTTATAACTATATTTATATGCGATATTAATTTTTATTTTATGTCACTTTATCTTTGAGTTGGAATCTACTAGAGCCGTCCATGATCACCCATCATCGACCTTTGCTCGTACTTCATCTCATTGGTGTCACCCATCTCGGTTATTATTTCAATCAATGTTTAGTGTTTATTATTTCCCTTTTTTCTGAATTTTTGCTACTTGTATTTAAAGATTCAATTATTATTTTATGTTTCTTTATTATGAGTTGGAACCTGCCATCATCATATGTCATCAGCCACTTGTGACTTCTTCTCATAGGTTTTGACTTCCCAGTCATCTCAGACCTGATATAAATTTACTGTTTTTTATTTTTGTTATGTTTTTTCATTTATACAAGATATTTTCATATGTATTTTTAGTTCAAATTTTCCATTAATGTCACTTTATATTTTAGTTTTAATTTACCACTACTGTCAGCCATTACCTTTCGTCATCTTCCACTTGTGCATTCTTACCATTGGTATCACCATCATAATTATCCATGTTGAATTATCAATATATGGTTTCTTTTTATTATTTTGAGTTTTGTGAATCCAATGTACAATCATTTTTATTTTTGGTTCTAATTTTTTGTTGATGATACATTATCTCCTCTATTTGTATTTTTTGTTTTGATTATTCACAAACATTAATTTTTTTAAATTTATGAAAGATGATTTCAGATTATTCTTTCTGATTTTTTAAATAATTATAATTTAATATGTTCCACATTATATTTTTTTATAAAATATAATGATATTTTTAAAATACGGTATCATAATTTTTTATTTATACACCTAAATCTATAATTAAACTATAAATTATAAAAAAATAATATCAATTTTTGATGTTTTTTATAAAAATTAATGACACAAATATTAATTACTATAATTTTAATAAGTGATGAATATAAGGAAGGTGTCAATGATTTTTTATAATTTTATAAATGAAATTTTCGAAACAATGACATTTTTTTCTTTACATTCATGAAATATTTAAATGTGAAGAAGTATAAAATTAGAGAGATCCATGATCATTTAATTTTTTATGGTTTTTTATTTGAGTTATAGCCCTTTGATTTGGCATGGTGAAATTGGGAAGAATTTCATATCAATTAATGATGATGATTTTCAAGATGATAATAATGATTAAATAAGAGTAGAGGAAATTAAAAAAGAACACAAAATTGAGTTTATAAATGTTGATGTTGAAAACCATTGAACCTAGGGTGTTTGTAATTTTTGGTTTTATCAACAGTGATAACAATGATTAACTTGTTGAAAAAAATGGATTAAGTGAAAAGAGTTTTAAATAGTTTCAATAAATGTTGAATGAAAGAATTTCTAAAGACAATAATCTTCCATATTCAATTTATAAATATAAGAAAATATTATTCCCAATTGGATTTGGGTACAAGAAAATACTTATCTACCATAATTATTGTGTTCTACAAAACATGGAATATAGATTTTTGTTTTAGTTCCCTAAATGTGGGGAAGCATAGTATAAATTGAAATAAAAATCACATGATGATTAATAATTATAGAGAATCCTACTAAAGGATATTGGTATCTTCATATAAATATTAATTTTAAACTTTTATATTAAAATTAAAATGATGAAAATAGGTTATGATGGAATTCAAGGTAAGTAGATATGTGATGGAAAATTATATCATCTGCTGAATTGTCTATAGTGGAAGAAGATTCATCAACAGTTTCCTTAATTTGTAAATGAAGTAAAAAATATCATATATGGAATGTGGACTGATAGAATGAGACCATATCAAATCCTTAGTAACACATATAGTTCAGGTCATGTTTTATTAGTAATTTAAAACTTATCTCCTAAATTTTTTTATGACTTGAAAATATATCATGTTGAGATTAATGATACCTAGACCCAATCATGTCGAAAATGTTATTGATTTATTCTTGTCACCAATAATTGATATTTTAAAAAAATTATGGAAGGAAGGTAATATGTTTTATGATTATTATAAAATTAAATACATTCAAATGCACGAAATGATTATGTTCACTATAAATCGCTTCCTGGTATATGTAAATTTTTCTTGATATTTTATTAAGAAAAATAAATATTGCCCAATTTTTTAACAACATACATCATATTATCAACTAAAATATGGAAGACAAACAGTATATATGGTTCCTCATAGGTTTCTATCTATGTATCACTCTTATCAAATATTAAAAAAGGCACTCAAAAACTTTAATGAATTTGATATTCATCCAAAAACATTTTCCACTAATCAAGATTTTGATAGGGTAAAAAAATTGATGAGAAATTTAGAAAGACAAAAACATATAGTAATGATAAAAATATTTGGAATAAACAATCAATATTTTTGAATCTACCATATTTGAGATATATAATGGTCAAAAATAACATTGATTTTATGTATGGAGAGAAAAATATGTGTGATCTATTTATTGAGACATTATTAGATTTGAATGGAAATACTAAATTTTGGTGGAATGAAGTATTAGACGTACTCTAAATATGAATAAGTTTGGAGTTAGCTCCTACTCCTGATGGAAGGGGAACAAAAATTCTATCGACTTTCCATACATTATACAATAGGTATATAACTATCTTTTTTAGTTTCTTCATGTTATCAAAGTTCCATAGGGATATTCTTTAAAGGTAAATAATTATTTTTCATTAAAAGATTTGAAGTTGATAGGTAGAAATATCATGTTTATCACATAATTATGCAACGAATAATACTTGTCTCATTGCATATAATATTACCCATTCTTGAAAAAATGACTATTATAAAGGTGTGTTAGTTTTTCAATTCAATTATTAATTAGTTTATTGATCTAAATGCATTGAACAATTTGGAGAATAAAGTGGTTTCTATACTTTTTCAATTGGGAATGTATTTTCCTCCATATTTTTTTAATAACATGGGGAATTTAATGGTCCCTTTGGTGTGAGAAATATTGTTTTACAGACCTGTATATCTACATTGGATGTATCCTTTATAAATGTATTTGAAGATATTAAAGGGGTATGTTAAGAACCTATATCAACTAGAAGCATCTATTATTGAAAAGTATAATTCTTGAGGAGGTTTCATAGATTTGTAAATAATATATTTCTGAAATATAAAAAAATGGTTTTTCTACATATTTCCATGAATGAGTAAATTATGGGGTAATGGGGTCTATGTCAAAAAAGTAAATTTTTTTACAACTAAACAGATAAAGAAGGTGAATTTATACGCATTGATTTATATAGATATTCTAAAACATATATAACATTGAATATTAATTTTTTAAAGTTATTTTATCCAAAGAATTAAGATATGTGGATTTAGAATGAGCATAAAAAACATTTTTTCCGAGGTTTAAAGCGAATGTTCTTGGTATATTCGGATGCATAGAAAACAATGAGATAGTTAGTGGAAGGTTTTTGACACTCCCTTTAAAAAAATGATGAATAGTAATAAAAGAAATTAAAAATAAATTAGAATGATGGAAAACAAACAACTGACCCAGGATGAGAAGCACAATCCCCCAGTGTGTTATGAAACCTCACATAGGCTGAGGTGGCGCAAGTATCCTATGCACCAAAAGGTTTTAACAATCCCTGCTTGTGAAACCTAGTATCATTAGTCATACCTATGAAAAAAACCAATGATGTGGACCTTATTGAGTGACCACTTTCACCTAGGGTCAATATTTTTCTATTAAATAGGACCACGGGTCTCCTCATTTGAGATGACTAGAATAATCAAAGAATACTTGAAGTTATTATCTCTTTATTCCTTCATTCATTCCCTTATAAAAATTTAAGGATGATTTCTAAGACTCAAAAAAAGGTGAATTTAAGATATATAGTTGTATTAGATTTCCCCTTGTGTTTTAAACACAAAACACCTAGGTGAGACACCTCCTCTAATAGAAGAGTACTACATAGAACTCCCCTTACTAAGCCCAAAACCGGAACATCCATAATCCAAATACTCCTGAGGATACCCTTAAATCCAATATCAAGGCCACTCATAAGTAATGTTCCTTAGGTTTTTCATTAACTAAAGGCGTCTCCAACTCACCTAGGTCTACCTTGTGCAAAGAACCTTCATATCGCACATGCCTACCCTACATGAAGCACCCTCAACTTTCCCAAAACTACCCAACACGATTCGTATTCTTTTCACCCATCCCTCACCTACGTGATCCACTGTTTGAGAACCCTATTCCACAAATAATGTTATTGAACACCTTTCATTTGGACTCTTTTCTATAGGAGACCAAATTTAATCCTCCAACAAATCCTCTATATTTTCATAATCATAGAGAAATACGCATCAGCATTTCTCCCATTTTATTGTGTATTACCTCAGTTATACTTGTCCTAAACTTGTCCTATATAATTTTTATATTCATAAGAGTGTTTAAATTTGTGAAACCTCTTGTAAATTAGGTACACAAACTTGGAATTGGTGTAAGGGACCTTCCCATTTCATACATTGAGGGGAGTCAGTTTTCATTCCATTTTATTAGTGTTAGTGGAATATCCTTCTCTCATCCTCTCTAAAATAGTGAATAAGGAATCCCTCTTATAGAAATCCCCAATTATTTCTTTGTGGCCTTATACAAATGGATACATTAGTCTTGACCTAAGGTTATGAAAATAATAGAGCATATGGGAACACAAAATCCCTTTATCTCTCCCATATTTCTAATGCCATACACGATAGGATGGAGAAGATTGTGTGGTTTTTCATATCTTACTCTTCGTCTTGTTTCTCATGCTGGGAATGAATCATATAATTTTATAGATTAGTAATGATCAGAAAATACAATGGTATCCATAAATTTTTTGACAGAGGGTCCTTTTATGGATGTTCCTCTCAAATTACTATAGGCCCTGTATAGGTTTAGGTCATCAAATCTATGTATCCATCTCAAAGGGTCATATCTCCCATGAGAAAAAACATCAAATGGCCTCCAAATGTGTAAGTCCTCAAATCCATGTATCCATATTAATTGGTCATATCCCCTAAAAGACAAAACTTAATAGAACCTCTCTAGGTGTAGGTCTTCAAGGCCACATATTTATCTCAAAGGTCCATATCACCTATAAGAAAAACCTTCAAAGGGCCTCCTCTATAGTTATAATCCCCAACCTTTCAAAGTATGTGGGATTTGATTCCCATCCAAATTGGATACATAAGAATACCCAATGTGGTCCAAACATATCAACCAAAATCACTATAATATTTTTTTGGGACATATCCTTAATAGGGTCATATCCATCCTAGAAGGTAACATCCCTTCCATGTCCCTCAGGCCACTTCGACGTAAGTCCCACACCAGCCCTTAACAAGGATCCTTTTCCAAGATATACATTATATATTGCATTAAACATAATAGTTTTTTCCTAATCACATGATTGTATCACACTATTATTTTATTTCCTGTCTCTTCTAATTTTTTTTCTCTTCGATAGCTTAAGTTACAGAGAACACCAAACATAAACAAATGATAAAATATTATTATTTAATTGTGATTGTTATCACCCAGCCGTTATATGGATAAGAATGACTGAGATGAAATAAATTATGAACATATATTTTACCCATGATTATAAAATGAATTCATTTTTTATCAATTAATTATAAATGAATATAAAAACAAGTTTAACATCAAGGATGTGTTTTATAAAAAGCTCATTTTTATACCCACAATTGTATTTTATATCAATAAATTAAATTAATCAAGATTAGTAAAATATATTAATGAAATTAATATGTTATATATTAAATAAATTTATATATTAATACAAAATTATTTATATTGTTAGGATAATAATAAATCCACTTCTATACATCAAAAATGATACTTCTCTAAAAGGGAATTTTCCCACCTTTTAGTGGAAAACCCGTTTTAAAAAAAACTTAAAAATTTTATTAATTTAGTTCAAAATAATATAATTATTTTTTAAAATATCAATATAAAAATTATATAAGGGTGAATTTATGGTTTTTTAGTGAGAGGTTTTATTTTTTTGTTGAATAGCGAGAAATGCTGAATTTTTAATTGATAACTACATTTTCATCTAAAGAAATTATAAGTATAAATTATAATTTGAAATATTTTTATATTAAAATTAGATGAATTTGAAATATAAAAATTCAATTTATTTCATTGGAATCGTTTTTATTTTTAAAATATATATAAATACTCATTAAACTTTGAACCATTTCACTTTTAAAACATGCTTTCTCATCACTACTATGGGATTAAATATAAATCTAATTTTTCCAAAATAATGAATTGAATTTCTAAAAATGGATTTCATTTCTTGAATAATAATATCCAAATAAGGTTCTATTAACATTTAAATATTTATGCATAACAAAATTATCATGGTAAAAAAGAAACATTTACCATGGTATAGGTAAAATTATGAGATGAGTGGATGTTAAAATGGAAAGGCCTAAAATACCTAAAAACTAAAACATTTAATGGTTGTTAGATAGGTTTATTGACAATAATAATTCTTTAGAACATTAATTATTAACTAAATTCGAGGAAATTAATGCCACCTCAATGTGGTTGGATTTCATTATAAAATAATCATTATTTAATCAATTAAAATCACCATCATCAATTATAAATACCACCCCTCACCGCCCCTATTATCCTCAAATGTCTTGGAGATACTACAATATCTTCAAAAATATATCTTAATTACTATAAAAACACCCTTGTGCTTATGTATTGACCAAAATACCAAATGCAGGGTCCTCAAGGGCCCTTCAAAATTGTGACATTTAAGAGGTAATTTTCTCAAATCCCCTCTCATAATTTATTTTTTCTTTTAATTTCTGTTCGACTACATATTCTATCAAGGATTGATAAGTATAGAATAATTTATGTAATATATTTAATTTTTAATGTGGAATATCTTATATCTATCCCTTTTACTTCCACCACTAAGTCAAATAAAAAAAACTATTGTCCAAATTATGTCAGTTAATCATCTTCGTTAATAATGATTTTATTCTTTCTCCATTACCAACTTCATGGAAGGTCAAAAAACTATTATCATGGATAAATAATATTTCTAAAAGTATATTATAATTTATTTAATGTACTGTAACTAATATATAGGCATAATATTACATAAAATTAATCTATTTCATGATATTTTAAAAAACCGCAAAAAAAAAAATAAACATTTATCACTACCATTTTATCAAATTAATCCTAATCAAGTATGAAATGAAAATTATAAATGGAACCATTTAAAATTATTTAAGTAAATTAATACCATTTCATTTCACTCTAACGTTTTATTTCCATTTGAAAATAAAATCCATAATTATACACAAATGAACCGACCATGAAACCATGAAATGAATGCACCCAAAAGAAAGAAAATAATGAAATATTATTAGTGAATGGGTGGTAAGATAATATTAACGTATAATATATTGTGTTATAAAAATGAATTTAGTTCATAAATGAATTAATAACATTATTTAAACCATTATACATGAAATTAAATGATACTATAGTAAATGGTTGTGTGAGTTAAGGGTTTATCAACTCAATTTTACTCTTGTTAGATTTATCCCTTATTCACTACTTATTTCTTAAGTGTGGTGTATATACAGACCACTGATCTATCATATGATGAATATAATTATCTTCAAGTTATTAATTTTTTCATTTTAAAATTATTACTATAATTTTTCATATGATTAGACTGATCACAAGTGGTAAGGTATTTCATAACTCAATTTTTATTCATTAGGTTAAACGTCTATTTCATTGAATATGTCATGCTAAGGTTGTGTGATAACTAAATTCTGATTATATTATATTTTATTTCTATTTTTTTATGTGTATTTATAGTGAATAAACATAATCAATTCATTTTATTAATGATAGGATCTTTGTAAGGAATTTCATCTCAATTTACATTTTATTGATACTTATTTTTTATTATAAATAAATTCACTTTTATATGATATATATATTGTCCCTAAGACATGTAATATCATGAATTATTAATTAGCTATAGTATTTTTATGTTTTATTTTTAATTATTTCTTCTAATGGGATATGTATTGAGAATTCACTAGTGATTAATGTTATTGAACAATATCAATTTATTTTGTGATGGTTGACTTTATCTTGAAAATCATATTATAATAATAAATTTTCATTAGAAATAACATTTACATTAAATATAAATATTCTTTGAATTGTTAATATAATAATATCCAAAACCATAATCTATTTTCACATAAATTATTTATTAAGAATTTAATTGATTGATTTTTGGAAATAATCTGAAATCTGTATATTTTATTCAATCCAAATATTTGATAAAGAATATTATTTATTAATTGAATAATATATTTGATATATGAGGAATGGTTTTGACTAAATGATATGTGTGGGACCCAGAAATAGATATCCCCTTGATGCACTAGTATTATCATGGTAAAAATCAATTAAGATAGAATTATACCGAGTTTTACCTATAGATTAAACCACCTTGTGAAAGGTCTTGATGGTTTTCGTTCATGTTCCAGATACATGAAATCCAATAATTTAGATTTTCTTTCATTGATAATTTATTTATTCTTATCCAATAGATTTACACTATAAAAAAATATATGTATTCATTTAAATCTAATTTTATTGATTAAATGGAATGTGTGTTTAGTTATCTATGTTTCTATATTGATTGTGCACACTGATTCAAGTTATCTTTCGTAGTAATTAACCCTTAATGTGAATTTTATCTCACCCTTATTTTGTTTCCTTTCCATAGGTTAGGAAATAGGTATTTCGATTTTTTTAAAGGATTTAGTTTATTAGATTTTTTATGTATTATGATTCATTTTCTGTTCCCAATATATAATGGGTATCATGTTTGTATCTTGTTTCCAAAACTACTAAACTGATCATTACTTTGTTATTCAAATATTGTATCTACTCCAATGTAATAAATATAGGAACTAGATCTGGGATACTAGGGTCGGGGTAATTATAGTTGGTATTAAAGAATGTTTAGTAGTAACATTTGGAACTAGATTTAAAAAATTTAGATTAGATAATGAAACACTTTGAAAAAAATTGGAAATACTCCCAATGAAACCAATTTTATGATTTAGAGATTATTTATAAAAAAAAATTAAGTTGCATTATGTATTTTTGAGAAAATATGATATGTTTCATATTGTTATGACCCAATTTTTTGTATTTTATTATTTAGAAATAGAGCCTAGAGAAAGAAATGGGAGCTATATCAATGCATCTAATCTGGGTGGGGATTTGCATCCTAATCAAGATAATGATTTCAGAGTTAGATATGAAACTAGAACATAATAACTTCAAATAATACTGGGACAACTAACATGGGTTATGAACAATAACCATACCCATATAGAGTTTGATGACCCACATTGTGGTGTAATAATGTTAGAAAAATTTATACAACTACAACCTCCATCATTCGATGAGATTACAAATCTTTTTATAGTTGAGAAATGGATAAGTTCCTTAGAGAAGATATTTATTTCTATGAAATGTAATAAAAGGTAGAAGGTTAACATTTTATTTTGTTATCTCTTGGGGAATGCATATCAATGGTGGTCATTGATTCAAACCAATAAGGATGTAAAATAGATATAAATTAGTGAAGGAAAGGATTTTTAAGAAATTTTCATGGAAAAATATTTTCCTTGTGTACTACCAGTTGATATGGAGAGTCAATTTGTGTGTCTAAGAAAAAAGACGAATGGATTGTTTCAAAGTATAAATCCAACTTTACAAAATTATCAAGTCATGCTGTGATGTAAATTTCTAAACCATGAAGTATGATTAAACATTTAATTGATGGTTGAAATAAATTTTTATGAAGGGAACTTTTCTTTAAAAATACATCATCATATGGGGATATAGTGTCATGTCAAATAATGATAGTGAAATAAAAATATAAATCTTATAAAATTATGAGAAATTGAAAGACGCATAGAAATATAAATCATTAGATAGGTAAAGGAAGGAATGAAAAGAATGATTTTTTAACTTGTGATATTTGTGTAATGAAACACTCTGTTTAATGATTGAAGGAAATGAATGTTTGTTAAAAGAATGGAGAAAAAGGCCACTAGGATCTTGATTTCAAAGGAAATAATGAATATTTAAATGTGAAATGATCAAATTTTTAGGAGATGGGACACTACTCAAATGAATTCCTAATGTGTCAATGGAATATACCTTAGAAGAAGAAAATGCATCAATGTCATGCTTATGTTTTTGATAATACCAAATTTTAATGATTAAAATTATTATGTTTTTGGATTTTAGAATTATATTTTAAAATTATAAAAAATATTCTTCTTTTAGTAATCAGGATATATATAAGGATTTTTCTATTGTTCTTTTTCTAAAGGATATTAAAACATGTGATGAATAGTGATTTTAACTAAGCTATGTTATTCTGTTACAGGTTAATATTTTTGAAAACAGAATAATTGGAGAATATAACCATAACATGTGTTTTATGTTGAGATAATAATGAATGATATATTTTTATAGGATAGTATTGGTGACCATGAAAGAGGATAGTTATTTTTTTTTATTTTTTTGGGTTTTCAACAAGTTTTGATTTAAAGAATATATTCAACAACTTATGATATTTATTTTGGAAGCATGCATGTTTTAATTAAGTTTTAAAGGTCATCATAGTATTCATATATTTTTTCTATGACAATGATTTATATTTTTTTTTTGAGAAATCTTATTTTATGTTTATTTTGGAAAATTTGTTACTTTACTTCTATATTTTTGGTCTTTTAATTTAGAAAGACATATTTTTGGATGATTCATATGATTAAATACTATATGGACTATATTAAGTTGATGTTTGGATATTATTGTTTGAGTTTAAAATATGATTCATCAAACTTGAAAACATGTGAAAACCATTTTACTTTTTGTAAATATTTAAATTCTAAAGGATTTTCTTATGTATATTTTGATAAAAGTGATAGATGTATAAAAATTCATCTTGAATATCCATCTATTGTTTTAAGAAATGAAGTAGATATATATATAAACAAAAAAAGATCGAGACTGTAATTATGAGATAAAATGAAGTAAATATATATTCTAAAATGGTTTTAAAATAAAATGTTATCATATTACCATGATTTTTTATGATATCAATGTCCTTTTTCATACCTATTTGGTCAATGGTTTTTGGTGATTGACCATATAATTAAAATATCATCTTTCATAATCAATACAAACTAATATTAGTATTTCTATTTTTTCCATGTTTTCACTTCTCACTAGCGTTATATTATTCTAAATATTAATTTTTCAGTGACGTTCTCATTTCCCTTTCCCACTTATTATGGGAATGTTTTATTTACAATATTTATGATGTGTGTTTCCTAGAAAGAATGTTCAAGTAATAACCTTTGATTTTTAATGTTCAATTTCAAATTTGGAAGACAACATTTATTGAAGGATGGGGGAATGTAACACCCCAAGAGTTTATGGCATGTATCTTTTTAAATTTAATCTCTTATATATAATACATTACATGAAACACCATGTATAAACATAAATTTATATATTATTATTCAATTGTGATTGATATCACTAAGAATATGGAATAGAGGTATTAAATTAGATTTTCTAAATTTTTAAATTATATTTAACACATGTTTATAAAATGAATTCATTAGTTAGAAAATAATTATAATTCAAAATAAAAACATATTAAACATAAAATATGTGTTTTATAAAAAACCATTTTTATGCCCATAATGGAATTTTATAATAACAAAATAAATTAATAAATATTTTTTATTAAATTTATATTTTATATATTAAATATTTTTTTTAAAATTAATCCAATTATTTATATAGTATTAAGATAATAATTAATCCAATATTAAGCATAAAAAGTTATATTTTTCTGAAAGGAAATTTTTCCAACTTTTAATGGTGCACCAATTTTAAAAATAAATTTTGACATATTTATAAATTTAATTTGAAAAACTAATAATTTTTGAAATTTTAATTTCAAAATTATATTAGGGTGAATTTTTTTTATTTTCCTGAGAAGGGTTTTTTTATGAATATTAAAAAATACAGAATTTTAATTGAAAACAGACATTTTGTATAAATAAATTATGTGGATAAATTATAAATACAACTAGTTTTAATGTCACATAAGATAAATTATATTATATTAATTAATTTTAGTTCATTTTAATCTTTTTTATATTGAATTTAGATATAATAACTTTTTAAACTTTTGAACATTTTCTGTTTTAAAACCCTCTTTCTCATCCCGTCCCTGGGATTAATTTTATTGTTAATTTTGCCAATTATGTAATTTTAATTTTGTAAAATGGATTAAATAATTATAATAAGATTTAAAAATTAGTTTTTTAGGTCAATTTAACACTTATTCATATGAAAACTACCCTGGTAATAAATAATTATTTATCGCGGTATCTGTAAAATAATTACATGGGATTATGATAAAAGGTAAAGGAAAAAAATACATAAAAAATACAAATTTTAATTATTTTTTTATGTCATTATCAATCATAAAAATAAATTAAAACATTAATTATCATCAAAATTTATGAAATATAATGACACCTCAATGTGGTTGGATTTTATTATAAAATAATTATTATTTAATCACTTAAAACCACACCTCCTCAAGTTTAAATACCACCCTCACCATGCCATTTCTCTTAAAAATCAATGAATATCCTGAAATATAAGACAAAAAATATCCTAGTCACTATCCACACGTCTAGGTACTACTTTTATAACAAAAATACCAAATCCAAGGTTCTCATGGTGTCTTTCAAATATGTGTTATTCAAGATGTATGTTTCTCAAAGCACCTCTCTTAATCTATTTTATTCTTAAACATTCTCCTCACCTAATTAATACATAATGATATTATAACTCTAGATAAAATTTAAATAGTATAATTTTATTTATATAGTGTAATATATTATATCAACCCATTTTATTACCTCCTCTTATTCAATTAAATGAAACTATTTTCCAAATTATGTTGGTTAATCATCTCTGTGGAAAATAATTTTGTTCATTTTCCATTACCTCCATCATGGATGGTCATAAAATGATTATTATGTATAAATAATAGTTTAACAATTATATTATAACTTATTTTATGTTCTTAAACTAAGATATATACAAATTATTAAATTTAATGAAACTAGTTCATGATGTTTCGAAAAACTGCCATAAACCATACATTTATCTTTAACATTTTGTCAAATGAATCATTCCTTGTATGAAATAAAATTGTAAAATGGGACCATTTACACATATTTATGTCAATTAATAACATTTAATTTCACTTATAGTGGTTTCTTTACATTTGACATGAAAATCAACAATTATACACAAATCAACTGACCCAGAAACGATGAAACGAATGCCCCCAAAATAGTGAAAAAATAGAAATATTATCAATAAAAGGGTGGTAAGATATTATAAATGGATCACATAATGTATTAAATAGTTTAATATAGTTCTATAATTTAGTAAATAAAACTTTTTAAACCATATATAGATGGTTAAATTACTCTACATAAAGGATAAGTGTGAGGTAAGGGTTTCTCATGTCACTTTTACTCTTGTGACATTTATGCCTAATTAACCACTTATATATTGTTTGTGGTGAAAATATTTAACATTTATATAACATATCATGAATTTTAATTTCTTCCTAGAATTAAATTTTTCATTTTGTAATTATTATTTTTATGGGGCATATGATTCGACTAATTTTAAGTGGTAAGGGATTTCTTAACTCAATTTTCGTTAATTGCATTAAACTTCTATTTGATTTATTATTTCAGTCTATGGTTGTGTGTGAAATGAATTTTTTATTATATTATTTTTTATATCTAATTTTTATATGTGGATTTATGGTTAGTAAACATAAACTGTTCATTTGATTAATTAAATGATCAGGATAATGGATTTTGTCTCAATTTGCATTCTATTGAGACTTATTTGTTTTTTTACACAAATCCACTTATATGTGGTAATTTTATTGTATCATGGACATGTATTATCATGAATTATTCACTAATTTTGGTATTTTATCTTTCATTTTGAATTATTTCATACAAGGTGATTTTACATAAAATTTTCCAAGTGCTAGATGTTATTGAACAATATAACTCTCTTTTGTGATTATTAAATTTATCATAAAATAATAACTTTATTGTAATAAATTTAGATTAGAAATTATATTTTTTAAAAATATCCATATTATTTTATATTGGATGTTATTATAGGTTAAAATATATTAAATTGTTACATATGGTCTTTACATTGAAATTTATTTGATTAATTTCAGAAATATTGATAAATTTGTATCTTTTATATAATACAGATATTTGATAAGATACATTTTTTATTAATTAAATAAATTATTTGATATATGAGGAATTATTTTGAATGGAATACATTTGTGGAGCCATGTTGTTGATATCCCCGTGAAGCATTGGTATTCTCATGGGATGAATCATTTTTTCTATAATTAAATAGGTTTTTATTAGTAGATTAAACCATCTTAAGAAAGGTATCATTGGTAGTGATTCATATGAATCACAAATGAGGTATAATTATTATGAATTTCCTTCATTTAGAATCTAGTTATTATTATCCAACATATTTTCACTAGGTAAAAATATATGGATCCATTACATTATCAGTTTATTGAGTAAATGGAATCTGTGTAGTTTTATATACCTTTTCATGTTGATTATGACCATTTATTCACGTTAGCTTCCATTTTACTTAACCCTTACTAATCATTTCAGTTCAACTATATTTTGTTTATTTCCCCAGGTATTGAAGAATATATTTCTGAATGACTTTTCATGGATTTAGATTATTATATTTTGGAATGTATTATGTTTTATTTTCTAATCCAACTGTAATATGGGTATCATGTATGTCTCTACTTTAGAAAACACCTAAAATGACTAGTCCTTAGAGATTAAATTATTGTATCTATTAAAAATGTAATAATGTAAGGCATCTGATCTTAGTTACTGGTGTTAGGGTGGATATATTACCTTCAAATTTATGATTTGTCACATTAAGTGTCACCAATCTACATGTTTTATGATTCATTTTACAAGGATACATAGGAATCCCATATCATAGGACCGATCTCAACATCCAAACAACCCTTATATACCTAGATTATAATAAATTATAGAGCTCCATGCTGTGTGGATAAAAATCAACATCGTAATAATAAAAATCCATAGAATCTCTAATCTCTACATAAAAAAGGGTACCATTGATTGTGAACCTCAGATACATACAGATGTCACCATCGATGAAGAATATCTTTTATATTCAGATTATTCTATAGTCTATAAAAGTTAATGATTGATTTGTATGTAATGGGGGACCCATATATATTTGGGGCTTAATAAAATATTCACTAATAGGTCCTAAATCGATATGTGTTTCCCAAAGTAGGAAATACCCTCCAAATTGATATATGAGCCTAACCTCCCTTCCCCTTGACCAATGTGAGTACCTAATCATTATTAGAGTCATTTTATAATGATCACCTACCATTAAGAAATCACGTTCATGAAATATCTCAAATAAGGGAATTGTTGTGTGTTTCTTGATCCATGAATAAAAATCATTGGAAACCTCGTGGAAAGGAAATGAAAATATTTTTCTGACATTAATGTTTGTCCACTACCATAAAAAACCATTCACACCCCCATGTGGTTTTTGAGGATGAAAAAAATTTTAAACCTAAACTGAATTTTTAACAAAAATGATTGTGTCACCAACAGTTTAATTCCCTTTTGAGCACAAAATAAAAGAGCTCCATTCATGGTTCCAAAACAGTCAATTACAGATGTGTTCATTTAATAAGATGTATCTTTGATATAAATTTCTTATATGTGTTTTCATATATATTTAGTCACTTACAAAAAGAACTCTATTTAAACCAATTGCATCCTTCTAGAAGTCATGAATGTATGCATTGACTACTACACAATTTGGGTCCTTGTATAACCCAAGGACATCATATCCAACCCAATGTCTCCAACATTGGGTCTGAAATTCACTAATTCGAGAGTACCATCTAAATAGTACCATACCGATCCTGGAGGCCAATTGATAAATCATCTATCTAATGCTACCACACCAATCATCCTCATATAATTGATCATTAGCCCTGTAGTCAATGACACCAATTTCCATATCAAATATCTTTGGGAGCCTATCCCTAGAGTGAATCAACATGTACTTATATTATCTCTGGGAGTTTAATCAAGAGGTCATAAAAAACATCTTCCATAAGACATATGGTTCCCTAAAAAGGGATCCTCCCATCAGTAACCACCACCAACATCTCACAACAATAAAACATAAAATGATGAGGGTGTTGCAATCAGGAGTCTTGTGTAGGTCACCAAGACTCGGGCACTAAAGACATCCCACTGAGGGAAGTGAACCATCAACAGATAATAGGACCCTACCTCTGTTCAGACTAGAGAATCCCACCTACCAAATACAGTGGAAAACCATGAGCAGGAACACACACATTCCTACATATACCAAGCCATATAAAATATTTTAGAAGCATCTAGAGAATCCATCTGAAAAAATATGATGGAAAACCTTGAGCAAGCGCGCATACCTACCTGTATCCATCAATCATACTAGCCTAGTCTTCCATTATTTGGAGAAAACATTCGAAAGGTACCAACAACCAATAGGGGGTATATTTATATCTCTTACCACATAGGTGATTATTATTGGTTTATCCTAGAAATAAATTGAGCAAAAGAGTAGGACCACACCATTTATCCAACAACAAAAATATCATATATCCCTATTCGAGTAGCTGAAGACACCCAACGTATCTTGAAAATGGTAAAAGGGAATATGATAATTCCTTCCCATTTCCTAAAAACCTACTAGGATATAATAGTAGTAGCATCAATGATTGAAGGTTGGATATAAAACTTTTTCATCATTATTGGGTTCACACATCAATACAATATGAGGCTCACTATGGAGAATACACATATACACGGGCACGTTCAAGAGGGTCATGAGCTAAATCACATAATATATAGACAACTAGATCATGATTATACCCTCATTCTAGCTAGAGGTCATCAGTTTATCATAATTTCTAATACATGGTAGGAACATATCTCTAAAAAAATTCTATAAATTCATTGGAAATCATCGATAACAAAAATAGTGCTCATAAAACATGCATCCATATGTGAATGTTTCGATGCATATCAAGTATCCCTAGTCATTCAGAAGAGATATACTAAAAATAATCCTTAATAAATGTAATTGTAAAATGATGAGTCGTTCTATGATCATTATTTTCATAATAATGATATTATTGAAGACTTTAATTGTTTATCTATGGATGATCAACATCATACTACTCCATTACAAAATAATGAAATTAATAGTTGCAGTTGTGAAGGCCCTCCTTATAACTTTGCTTCCACTAATTCTGGAGGCACTCTGTGAACATATTCCCATGAAGTATTACTTCATGTCTAGAATCTGATCAATCACGAGATCCCATATTCTAATGACTGTTATGATAACACTCTTCATGTCTAAAATATCAAACATCAATGTGTACCTCCCCTTTCTACCATCCTCCTTGAAGGTCCTCCCTAGGGTATTCACTAATAGAATTATTATTGTAGTGCGATGTCAAATCGTGATGGTAGTCCTCCCTATGATAGAATTTCCTACAAATGTCCTCCCTATCGTGACACTTCATTCCATTAATATGGTCCTCCCATATCAAATTTAATTATGAGAAAGACCTACAACCATGATTCACTTAGTAAACTGAGGCTAGTCAAGTCTGATGCATCATCATTGAAATGTGAAATATTTTCTCAACCAGAATACAAAACAATGAAATATAATTCTCCAAAACACCCTTTGATCACCTTATTTTTATCATGTAAGAATAAATCCCTGAAAATTCTTCTGTTTATAATATTGCTATGGGGAAATGGTCAATTTGTTATGATCAGGATGAGTAACCACTTACTGATGATAAAGAAGATATATTTATCATGTGGTGAAATTTTGATAAAGAAAATATACCATTCATTTTATGACCTTTTTCCACTCCCCAATATAGCATTATAGAGGAATTTTTGGATGATTGTGTGCATGAAATATTCATGAATAGATTGAACAATCATTTTCACATAAAAAAAATAATTCCCATATGAGTAATATTAAAACCAGGTCATGTTAATAGAAGGGATTCACAGTCCAATCAACTTGGAACATATCCAAGCAGCATGACACCCATAATTGAGAAAATAACAAGGGTCCATTCAACGTACATGTCATGGCATGTTAAAATAATTGTCTTAGATGATCATTGATGCCCCATCTGGTGTTCATATCAGATCATGGGGAAAACATAGGGTGTTTTATTCCATATTTCACCCAAATCATCAAATCCCAAAAATGGTGACATCATGTAATCTCGTAGCCTCATACTAGCATCAACAAATGGGCTTTTTTTGTAGTAAATGATACGCTGAGCAAAAAACCATCTCAGAATAACTCTCAAAGATGTCAGTTTAGAAGGGAGATAGCCATCAAAAGTCTCTATCATCAAGAATTTGAAAATGTTGTGAAATCCTCTTGATTAAGGGAATAAAATCATCATACATCATTGATATCTTTGGAAGAAAGTGGTGTTGGTAAAAACCTAATATGTACCCAGCCCATGTTCAAACAAAGCACCATAAAATCAAAAGAGAATATGCATAAATACAATCCAAGAAAATATATGAGAAACCCCATCTACGGGTGTTGGGGTAATTTTTAACACAACTTTGGAGGCCGCCAAATCAAGAACGAAAAGTTGTGGAAATAGAATTGTAGTATCCCTAGCCCATAGGGATTGGTGATCCTTCTCCCTTACCCTCCCCCACCCATAAATGGATGTATACTTTTTATTAGTTAGGGGGATAAACATATAAATAATCCTCCTAGTTCATCATATCACATGCAAATTACCTCTCTTTGAAAATGCATGGAAAATTGTATGGATATTACCTACAAATCATAGTTCATCAAATACTTCCAAGAGGATTTGAAAAGGAGAAGAAAATACCTCCTAGCTAGCACAATCAAAAGGATATATAAAATAAACTAATGAAATTAAAATAATGAGTTACATGTTGGTGAATTTCAATATCACCACCCTTACAGAATATATAGATCACAAGGCCGGTATAGAGGAATAAGAGGAGTAAATTTCTGTTTGTAATATGGTCTATGTTAAAATTATTGAACGTTTTGTGTATACATGAGATTTGATGCTTTATATGAATTTTGGGATTCCATCAACCACTCCATTACTACCTCCACAGTGAGAATCTTCTAAATGAAATGGTAAGTATGAGTTTTTTCCTCACCCACCCCCCAAACAAATTTAACTCCTCAAACGTGAGGTAAGATTTACTTAGAAGGAGGATGAAATGAAGGAGTTAAAAAATCTCAATAAATAACTACACTAAGGAATCACCCCTACCAAATAGACTCTATAATTATAGCATCAAATCATGCCCCCATCCAACATACCTTAACCAAGAGGGTTCTCCCAAACAAATAAAATGGATCCAGAACATCTTCTCAACATGGGAGACTAAAAAATGATATATTTGGAGCCCACATCAGGGATATATCTTGAGTACCCTTTCTTGGGTACATGACCAAGTCTGGGTTAGACACATCCTCGTAGACTAGACCCTATAAGTTAACCACCATGGGTACAAACAGAGTCATCACATATGGGCCTATATGTTTTTCCCATGTCCAAGCTCCAATTAATCCATCCATCCCTCAAGGGCTTATCGATACTATTAATTTATTTGAATGTAGATTGGAATCTATGTAAGAATGAATTTCACTATTACAACCAAGAAGGATTTTCCTTGAGAATGTGTTGATCCGACCCCTCCCCCACTAATCTTTTGGAACACTATGTTTCATATTTTTAATCGATCAAGTGACTCATAACAACATTTGATGCATATTGTGTCCCATTGGGGTCCAATTATGGGAAAACCCTTATAAAAATATGTTATGAAACTCATGTGATTGTAGTACACACATCACAAGACATCCATCATATGGTACAACAATCTTTCAGCTTGGTGTATCATGGGATGGAATGACCTCCATCGATAGTTTCACATTAAATATATATCACCTCCATAAAAAATAGTATTTATCAACCATTAAAACTAAAAATAGTGGGATGTTGATATATTTTCATATTACATTTCAAGGTTTAAGGGTTCTATCTACTCCCTAAACCTTCACCATTCCTTAGAATATTTTTTGTCCATTCTATATAGAAATTCTTCATGATGAGTTGTGCACACTAATCATCCTAGTGAAATATATTGTAAGGTTTTAGGAAATTTTCATAGTTACACAAATATTTTAAGATTCTATCTTAAAAACAAATGTCAAGTCCCTATTAATTCCATCATCTCAAGGGAAGTGAACTGGAAAAGAAGTGGTTGTCATTGTCATTCTTAATCTAGTCCTTATACTAGCTCCAACTCTAAATCCCACACCAGACTATGTGAAACCCCTTCCTAAGAATCATTTAAAATGAAGACCACATTACGACAAGAAAAAATATCATAGGAAAAAAAATATTTACAAACTGAAGATCAAATTATATTCATTTAGAGATGAATAAGTCCCTGACTACATCGTCATGTGATTAGAGAAAATCATTCTCAATTTACCAAATCTCTAGAGGCACAATCAGTTGGCCTTGGTTATTTCCAAAAGCATTGCCTCATCCATTGGATGTTAGGAGACACACTCAATGAAAGATTTATTTTCAACGAAATCCAGAAAAAATGGTGGAATCTGGGAATGTACAGTAGGGAAGGTCCCCTCCTTAGGTAGTGGGTGTTTCTTCCATCAATCTGGAGAAAGAGGGTGAAATACAGGATATAACCACAAAGATTGAATCAAATATTAGTGCTTGGATGACTATAAAATTAATCGTTCAGACTCACTTTATCCTCCAAGAATGGTTGAAACAAAAAACTATTCCCACATCTACATACAATTGGAACAACTGATTTTATCGGCAGAACCGTCCTCTAATAGAAAATATTCTAAAAAATATGGTTTAAAGGGAAGGAATCAAATGAAAGTAGATGAACATGTACCAACTCAAAAAATATATTTTACTCCCTTATAATTCATGACTTCAATCACATAACCATTGGCACATCCCCACAATAACATTGCACAGGAGTTGACCCACAAGACGAAGTCCTCATAAGATGAAGAATTAATCATTGGTTCCATTAATTTCATCCACAAAATGGACCCATTATTTGGTGATGATTATTGAAATAAACCAAATCTACCTACATCTTATTGAGCAACCATGGGAAGAGTATAGAGGAGGTAATGTTATAGGGGAAGAAACAGTTGTGGTAGGACTCAATATCCCATCCATAACTCATCTCAAAATATTAATGTCAATGAAACTCACAGTAGATCCATCCAGTGAGAAAAAAATAAGAAAGAATGTTCCCTTACATCTTCCAAGGGTCCCCTAGACCCAAAAATCCTAAAATACTAATTAGATGTGATGCAATTGTCCCATCATCCTAGGTGAGTAAAAAACATGTTAAACCTAACATTCTAGGGATTGGAGCACCTTCACCTCTTTTTCCAAGGGTTGTTCCTTCTATATCATGTACTTCATCTCATGAAGTGTCTATAAAAGTGTATATCTATGAAGGGAAGTGTTGAAATTTATCCTATAAATAAAATATTTTAAATCAACAGGCCCTTGTGCGGACCAACTTTTCAATATTGGATGCTCTAAGTCAATCAAAAGTCCTCTATAATGTTGTCATAGAAGCTTTGATGAGCCTTTAGAA
This sequence comes from Viscum album, assembly GCA_963277665.1. Classification (NCBI taxonomy): domain Eukaryota; kingdom Viridiplantae; phylum Streptophyta; class Magnoliopsida; order Santalales; family Viscaceae; genus Viscum; species Viscum album. The sequence continues at coordinate 1,017,775,100 of OY728141.1, forward strand.
GTTTGAATCTATGGTTTAAGTTTCTAAAGATTATAATGAAGGTTTTTATCCTTTATAATTCCATAAAATAGTCCATTTTGTAGAGTAGGAAAATGATTCCATTGTATTATGACATGTTAGAACCTTGTATAATTTATAAAGATAAATGATGTCGATATCCAATGATATTTCATTGAAAATAGTTTATGCTTCAACCTCATTATAGTATGAACACTTCTTTGAATTAGTAATTGCGAATCCCAAATTCCCCTTAAACTTTAACACTAAAGGGTTATGAAAAAACCGTGTAAAAGGCTCTGGTTGGAATTGACCTAAGAGCTTAGTTTGGGGACCACATGTTCGACATAAAATTCCTATTAGTCTATCAATATATGGCCTTCAATGTTCTATTTTGAAGGATTTGGTGGAATCATCACGTGATAGTCCCATCATTTTACCACCAATGCCTCAAATATTTCCTTAATCAAAAAATTTCTGTCTTTCATGGTGATAATGCCTCATTTGAATCCTTCAAATTACAAAATATTGATGTTGGGTTCGATCATAGGGAAGGGTAGTGCCCCATGGTTGATGGTATCACTAGATTCAATGCCCTGAATAGTATAAAAAGGACCCCATTAAATCCCATCAAACATCTTAGTGAAGAATACATACTTCTCATCAATTATATTGAAGGAATTTTCCAAAATCTCGGTATTTATTTAATAATATTCATGATATCAGTCATGAACTCTAATACTAGTGGAACTAAAGAGGCCATCAACTCCCCAGACAATGGTAAAAGCTTAGGTGAAAATGACTGCACTCTATCCCCATAGTTTCAAAAAACCCTTGACTTATTAAATGAGTCATAAAAAGCTATTATTTCACTTGGGGGGAGTGGATTTACTCTTATATCCTTCATCTCCCCACAACAGATTCAAAGAAACCCTTCATCATCCATTGGGTTAGCAGATGCTACTTCACCTTCTTAATGTCAAAATATTGAATCGTCCCCTATTATTGATAAATTTACTTCATCACCTACTCCTCCTATAATTATGGAAAAATAATAAGAGTAAGAGGTAGATAAAGAGGATTATGACCTTGTGGATTCCCCTTTGACATTTGAAAGAGTCTCCACCACTATTGATTACCATAGACAAATATATATGGGTATAGAAGATGACCCATTACCCACATTGAAAGGTGTAGACATTTATTAAACAAATAGGAATCTAAATAATATTTTGAGAAACATATTTATGTTTTTACTTGTAATTACATATAAATTCTGGCACTCAATCCTGACGTGGCCTCACACCACCTGGGCTTGGCAGAAAATAATTTGGGTAACAAACAGGTAGTAGGAATGACACACCAGACTCACCCCACCAAAATCATGGATAACATCGACAAGATTATCAATGAACATTTTATTGGGGAATTCTAGTATCTAAAATGGGTAGACAATATAGTTACAGTAAAGAATATGAATGGTAGAATTAGTGTCTTCGTCGATTTTAGAGACCTCAACCAGCACTGTCTAAAATATGAATTCCCAGTTCCGATTACAAAATATTTTATTGAAGAAATGACTATATATTACACCCTCTTATACATGGATTTATATTCATGGAATAATAAAATTTGATTAGTCCTATAATATAACAAATCTATGACCTTTAGATCACCCAAATAGATATATTTCTATCAGGTAATTCAATTTGGATTGAAGAATGATACTGTCACATACCAATGCACCATTAATTTCATCTTCAAACCCTTTGGGGAAGGTATATTGTATAATATATCGATTACCTAGAGGTTATGTCGTAAAAATGTTCATACCACCTATCCAATCGTGAGATCACCTTCATCATAACATGATAGAATAGCAAGATGGTGAACACCATAAATTTCACTTGTCGAGTTTCCCCAGGAAAATTTCTCAACTTCTTCATATAACATCATAGAGCAAATGGTGATCCTAATATGACAAAGGTTATCTTTAATATTTCACCTCATCAAAAACAAAAAAGTTAAAGGGGATTATAGGTACACCTAGCCTTTAATGTTCTCTTTAGGGTAAACCTCACAAGAAATTCCTTTCCCTTCACTAAGTTGAAGAAGACGAGTGGTCACATTTTAGTGGACTGGTGATTTTTAAGAGGCATTTGAAAATATCATGAAATATCATTTTATTTCACAAATTTTAATTCCACATACTGAAATAATTCCTCAAATTTTATATATGGAATCCTTATAACATTAGGTAAATTACCTCTACAAGAGTATGTTGTAGGAATTGAAAAAATAATTTATTATATCAACCAAACTATTATCAATACTAATACTCGTTATATATATATCAAGGATAGATGTATTTTGTTAACATTAATGGTTATAAAACTGAGGAACTACCTACAACATTAGAGGGTCCATTTCATATCTTGTTGTAACCCACTCAAATACATCCTCTACCATACTTTGAACATTAGATGTTTTGAATGGTGGGTAGTTGTCTTGAATCAGTTTGAAATTTAATTTCTTCATCAAAAAGAAATAGAAGGCTAGGTTTTAGTATAGTTCCTTGAATGGGATATTCTTTTTGAAAAAAGATCATTAAATACTAAATTCCCCTATGAAGAGTTCTAATCTATTTAGGATGACCTCTATACATCAGATATTTGTTTTTTCAATGCATCTAGAAGCCCTATTGGGTAGATAGTGAAAGACAACAAGCTCAAAAAAGACATGTTGGAAGTCGTTCTCATTTATCCATAAATGGAAGTTTTTCCACACTCATTCTTATTTTGAGAAGGTTGTACAAATAGTAAGTCAAAATATTCATCCCTCATCACACGGATACAATTTTCACTTCAAATTCTAGTGGACCACTTGCAAGTAAAAGGATATATATCTTTGGTAATCAAGTAGTTCAATGGTTACTATGCCATCATAAAGGAAGAGATAATACCCTGTGACGACTCGAGAAACCATGTTTTGAGTTTTGACAAGTTTTTTTTACAATGTCACCCGTAAAGTGAAAAAAAAACATCTTATAAAATGATAATAATAAAATAGCATCAAATGAATTAAAGCTCTTTTATTCAAAGGAGTAACATCACGGTGGATACAACTTCCACTGACTGAACAAGATGATAAACTAACCAAAAATACCAATTAAAAATCCAATTACAATAATTGGGAGACCGCTTAAAACTACCAGGACGCCAAGAGGTCGGTAAGGGTTTCTGACATCCATCAGAATGGTCATGAGGATGGCCGAAGCCACTACAACCGTGATGAGAACCAAGGGAATCACATGAACCATCTCTTCCTTTCTCCTTCATTCACCTGGAGTGAGGGACACCCTAAGACCAGACCCTTTATAAGCACACTAATCTGACCATTGAACCCAAATAGCTATAAATATGACCGTTGGATTCTCTTATCCACTATGTTTTTTTGATCATTGGAGATAATAATGACTTACCCCCGAAAGGTTTGGAATGTTAATTATGTATTTTTCATTAATATTTAAAGAATGAAATCAATGATAATTTAATTAATTTATTTCTTGTTTTCCCAATAGTGCGAATTATGTTTTATGTATCAAAATGGTGAAAATTAATATTATTATTCACTACACTTATTTACTTAATTTGAGAAATTAAAATTTTATGTTGTAATTATATTAAATCTGATGTTTTTTTCTAAATATGTACTAACCCTTGAGTTATATATATATTGCATCAAATTAAATGATTATTTTTCTCTAAATTAAATATAAGATCTAATATTAATGCAAATGTTAATAATTTGGATTAACAGTTTTGGAAATTACTTCAAACTATGATTTCTTTTACTTATGTGTTTTTTGGTTATGATATTTATATCAACGCACTCTTATGTGTGATTGAATGTAGTTACATTTAATGTGTAATTAATATTAATCTTTAATTAAGAAAATTAAGCTAATTATCAAATAAAGGATATTATAACGTATATATATATATATGTGATATGTTTTGATTAAACAATGATTTTAACCATTGATCTTCATAATGTAATATTAAGTAATTAATAATTAGGGTTTAATAATAAAAATGATAATATAATAAGGTTAATAAAAATTATTGATGTTTTAAAAATAGAATATATATATATATGTATATACATTTATTTATATAATTATATGTTTTGATTGAATCAATATATATTATTATTGACCAATGATTTTTATTAAAATTATTAAAGTTAGTTTAATAATTGAATTTTTAATAATAAAAACAATGTTTTAATAAATTAATAAAACGAATTTAATTTTTGTAAAACCTGCTGAACCGCGTTTTTTTATACGCCGCATCGAATATAGTCGTCAGATCTTCTCCCCTACGATCACAGCCGTCCAATCCATTTAAATCTGTATCGCTTCTGGATGAACTATCTTCCTCCTTTTAATCTCGGTCGTTCGTCTGTTTTCCGTTTTTTTCCTTCTCCCTACATCCCACGTTTTCTTCTTCTTGTTGTGCCGCTGAACCAGTAGAGCGTAGGGCTCGTTTTCTTCATCTAGGTCGGCAAGTGGACCCTTCTTCTCGTCTTTTTCCATAGAGTCGGCACCGACTCCCCTCGGATACCCTCCATGAAAAGCCATGTCTTCTGTTTCTTTTTTTTTAATCCTGGTTTGCACCTAAGGGTCGGAGACGTTTGCACCGGGCCTATTTGATCATTCCGACCACCGGTCCTCGTCACTTCATTGTTTCCCCTCCTCCTCTCCGAGAAAAGGTAAGGGGCATGTTTTATTTTGTTTGGTTATGTTTGAGCTTCATTTTATATAAATATATATATATATATATATACATGTTATATGTGTATATTTCCGGTGTGTATGAACCTGGTGCAATCCCAGACCATGAGGATCTCCCTCTTAGCTTGGAGAACCGAATAGAAGTAAGGGGGAATCCTCTTCTTCGTTTCCTACCATTTCTATAAGCATTACATAGTTATATAATCTTGTTATATAAATGTGTATAAGAATATACAGGACCATATGAACCTATTTATACCCGTTTTACCACTTCCTAGGACCAAACCTGAGTAGGGGTGGTCTTATTTTATTAATTTGTCACCTAATTCATTAAAGATACATAGTTATATATATGTATATACACTTCATTCATATGTGTGTACATATATATATTTGTATTAGTACATATATATAAGATGATTCATGCATATGTACACCTTTCTTTCACATGTCTATAACCCTAAATTTCTTTTCACCTAGGAAAAATGGAGTTGTTGAATAATTGCATGAACATGTAAAACATGCATGTGTATGGAGCATAAAGATGTATAAGTTCATGTAATCATATAGATGTACATATACATCAATGTGCATAAGGGATGAATTTGGATCATTTGTTTTGTACAATATAATATGATAAATTATTTACTCAAAAGCATATTATTTCAAGAAAAGTACCCAAAACCCAATTATATACATATTTATTTGTATGATGAAGTTTAAGGGTTAGTTTGATATGAAAATAGTTCTTTCAATTGAATTTTATTTTATTTATCATCATTTATGATAAATCAGGATTTTGGTTTTGAGAAAATGGTAAGAATTCTTCAAACGTTTATATACATGCATTCATGTATATGTACACATGTTTATGGATCCACCATGTTGCTTGCATGATTGATTTCATGCCAATAAGGGTTTTATGAAAGTTAAGTTCATTTCTTTTTATAGAAATAAACCCCACTCGGTTTTCCAAACATTATTTTTGTTTAATGTATAACTTGGGAAATATTTTTGAGTATGGTTTAATGTGGTAAACCCATGAATATGTGTAGGTATATATATCATTGTGTTGTCTTCAATTAAAAGTTCTTTTATGATGTTTTCAAACTTTATAAAGAAAAGGGGTCATGTTATTTAAAGTGGTAATAAGAGTTTTTACACAATTATATACATGATTTCCCCAATATGGACATGATTACACACATTGTATCCCTAACTGCATGTATGGTTACCCAGTTTTAAATTAAACACCCACAATACCCATTTATCAACATATGTGTAAGTTATGAATGACCATGTTCTAACTGGGTATTATGATTTTGTGGAATGTTAAGTGTCTGTGTTTATTTCCTTAAAACCCACGTTTCAATTGTTACGATAATTACTTAGGTGTACAAATTTTATCATGCATGTCTCAGTTTATTTATGATTGAATTGTCTTCACGTTATGAATAAGTATGTGAAAAGGGAGTTGATTAAGAATGCATTAAACCCTATAAATGAAAGACCATGTCATGATATGTGAGGGATATATTGGACTTAAATGTGACGGGCGCACCCAGAATTATATAGCGCTCCAATGAATTGGGTAAAGAATGAGTCTCATGAGTCGTTATGTGCGAGGGTCTTGGTAGTTATCCATGGATTGTGCTACCATGGAAACGGGATTGGCGATTAGCTTTGACCTGTTATGTATGTTATATGGTCTTGACGAAAGGTCTTGACAAAGTCCAGCATTATACATTCCCTCTGCATGTGATGATAATTGGTCAACCAGGGGTTAGTTCAACTAACAGGACAACCCCTAGTTGAAAATTACCATGACTATGAAAATTTAATTATATGTAAAGAACTGAATTTCATATGGTAAACTTTTAGAAGAACTGTATATGCTCATGAATCATGTTATGAATGTTTTCCCTATTTAGTCACAAATTTCTTTTTAGAATTTAAGTAACCTTGTTTGAATATTATGCATTGTTTATGTGTTGCGATCTCTGATCATGTTTACTTTAAGCTTATTTCATGTACGTACTTCTCTGGGAAAGTGGTTTTCAAAAATGATGGATTTCATGTTTTTAAGAAAAGATAATGCTTCATTTTTAGCAATGTTTTTTATTCTCTTCAAAAGGACTTCTTTGAGAAATTGTTTTCTTAAACTGTTTTTAAAACCCCTTACTGGGAATATTTTCTCACCATACGTTTTTGTTTAAAATTATTCATGCATGGTTTGTGCTAGTGAAGTTTATCAGAAGCAGCTGGTTTCCCAGAATCCTGAGCCTCACGTTCTTCTGTAGTAATGGGACATGATATCTAAATTGTAAAACGATGTAATGAAATGATAATACATCATGTCTCATTGGGCACCCTGGGTTTGGGGGTCGCTACAGTTGGTATCAGAGGATAGGTTCAGGCAACTCTAGAAAACCATGTGGTGTGAATGTATTGCTATGATTTACTAAGTAAAAATGTTATAACTTTCAGATGGATGATGAAAATGTACCTACCGACCTACTGTCACTTCCCACTAAGGCTCTAGAGAACATTGTATCTCTAGATAGCCGTGAGAAATTTTTGAATTATGCCCGAATTCACATGACGTGTAAGCACCTGTATGATGTGTCAAACTCACCTAGGGTTCTTAGTCTTTACCGGGGATGGGGGATGGATTATCTCCTAATGATGATGACCCAATTTCCCTCTTATGCACGTCGGGGAAAGTATCACGAAGAACTATTCCGAGTGTTCACAGCTGGCGAGGAATTTGTCATAATTCTTGAAACCCCTTTCAAGAAGTTGCTGCTGCAGGAGACCTCCGAGCGGCTTACCTATGCCAGATTTTTCACTACGTCTTCTAGGTCCAGTTAATGGACATTGGAGTGTTGGAAGATTAGTCCAATAAATTGTCTCTTAGGAAAGAAGTGTATATTGATGTTTCCCAACTCCATACCCCTCATGCTAAACTCAGGAGATGTCATAAATGTTCCCATGAGTTTAGTCCTATCTATTCAGCATGTGTGTTGTTTTAAGAGTTAGGAAGTTTTGCCACTCTTTGTGGTGTACATCTAGTAAACTCAGGCTTTGTCATGTAAACTTTTGTATATAGGGATGTTTCAAGTATCCATTCATGTCTCTACCTTATCAATGTTGTTAAGAGTTTCCGTTCGAATGTTTTTTTTCATATGGTTGGTCAATCTAACTTCTCATCACTACCCAATTAGTTAGTAGAAGTTATCTTGATCAAGGGATGCATGGTAGATTATCCATCATTTCTCCACCTATGAGGGTCCTTCCAGCATTTTCTCGATCTAGCAAATGGTCCTGAGATTCTTTGGTTATGTCAAGAGGATGATCATGTTTTTCACCTCATCACCACTACTCAACTCCCATGCTATAGGCGAAGGGGAAGGTACTATGAAGGCCTATTCTAGTGTTTTACACAGGCACAAAACTTCTCTGCCAGAGCGTGCTTCCTCGTAGCCGCACAGGATGGCCAGCTTAGTGCAGCCTATATATTCCACGTCTTGAATTTCAGTCTCCTCAACCACATCATTCCTATCTACTACCTTGAGCATGATGTGGCCAAAAGAGTTATCAAGGAGTTTATCTACTCAGATGTTTCCGAACATTTCACCGCACGAGCCTCCCATTGGAATCCCGTGTGCAGTACGCACGAGAATGAGTTCAGGACATACTGTCTGAAGTGCATCTGGGCTAGGGAAACGGAAGAGCTATGTGCCAACATTGGTATCCCGTTAACCGAGCCAGATCTACTGTTTCAGTAATGTAGTACATGTGGGGTTTTAGTTTTTCTTTTTATGATATAATTGCGAGGGCGCAAATAATTGAAGGGGTAAGTAATGTAACAACCCGATAAACCATGTTTTGAGTTTTAACAAGTTTGTTTTACAATGTCACCCGTTAAGTGATCAAACAAACATCTTATAAGATGATAATAATAAAATAGCATCAAATGAATGAAAGATCCTTTATTCAAACGAGTATCATCATGGTGGCTACAACTTCCACTAACCGAACAAGAAGATAAACTAACCAAAAATACCAATTAAAAACCCAATTACAATAATTGGGAGACCTCTTAAAACTACCAGCACCCCAAGAAGGAGGTAAGGGTTTCTGACATCTATCAGAATGAACATGAGGATGGATGAAGCCACTGCAACCGTGCTGAGAACCAAGGGAATCACACGAACCATCTATTCCTTTATCCTTCAGTCACCTGGAGTGAGGGACACCCCGAGACCATACCCTTTATAAGCACACTAATCCGACCGTTGAACCCAAAGGGCTATAAATATGACTGTTGGATTCTCCTATCCACTATGTTTTTTTACCATTGGAGTAAGAATGACTTACCTCTGAATGGTTCGGAATGTTAATTATGTATTTTTCTTTAATATTTAAAGAATGACATCAATGATAATTTAATTAATTTACTTCTTGTTTTACCAATAGTGCGAATTATATTTTATGTTTCAAAACGGTGAAAATTAATATTATTATTCACTACACTTATTTTCTTAATTTGATCAATTAAAATTTTATGTTGTAATTATATTAAATGTGATGTTTTTTATTTTGTCTAAATATGTACTAACCCTTGAGTTATATATATATATTGCATCAAATTAAATGATTCTTTTTCTCTAAATTAAATATAAGAGCTAATATTAATGTAAATGTTTATAATTTCGATTAATAGTTTTGGAAATTACGTCACACTATGAATTCATTTACTTATGTGTTTCGTGGTGATGATATTTATATCAACGCACTCTTATGTGTGATTGAATGTAGTTACATTTAATTTTTAATTAATATTAATATTTAATTAAGAAAAGTAAGGTAATTAGCTAATAAAGAAAATTAAAACGTATATATATATATGAGATATTTTTTGATCAACCAATGTTTTTAACCATTGACCTTCATAATGTAATATTACGTTATTAATAATTATGGTTTAATAATAATAATAATATAAGAAGGTAAATAAAAATTATTGATTTTATAAAAATAAAAAAAGTATATATACATATGTTTATATGATAATATGTTTTGATTGAATCAATATATATTTTTATTGACCAATGATTTTTATTAAAATAATAAAAGTTAGTTTAATAATTGAATTTTTAATAATAAAAACAATGTTTTAATAAATTAATAACACAACTTTTTCTTTTATTTGTAAATCCTGGTGAACCGCGTTTTATTAAACGCCGCATCGAATCTAGCCATCTGTTCTTCTCCCCTCCGATCGCAGCCGTCTGATCCTTTTAAAGCCGCATTGCTTCTGGAAGCACGATCTTCCTCCGTTTAATCTCGTCTGTTCGTCCGTTTTCCAGTTTTCTCTTTCTCCCTGTGTCCCACGTTTTCTTCTTCTTCATTGCGCTGATGAACCAGTAGAGCGTATGGCTCGTTGTCTTCATCTAGGCTGGAATGTGGACCCTTATTCTCCTCTTTTTCCACAGAGTCGGCACCAAATCCCCTCGAATACCCTCCTTGCAAAGCCGAGTCTTCTGTTTCTTTTTTTAAACCCTGGTTTGCACCTATGGGTTGGAGACATTTGCACCGAGCCTCTTTGATCTTTCCGACCACCGGTCCTCGTCACTGCATTGTTTCCCCTCCTCCTATATGAGAAACGGTAAGGGGAATGTTTTATTATGTTTTGTTTTGTTTGAGCTTCGGTTTATATAAATATATATATACATGTTATATGTGTATATTTCCGGTATGTATGAACCAGGGGCAAACCCATACCATGAGGATCTCCCTCTCATCTTGGAGAAACGAACAAGAGTAAGGGGGAATCCTCTGCTTCGTTTCCTACCATTTCTATAATCTTTACATTGTTATATACTCTTGTTATATAAATGTGTATAAGAATATACAAGACCATATGAACCTATTTATACCCATTTTACCTCTTCCTAGTTTCAAACCTGAGTTGGGGAGGTCTTCTTGTATTAATTTGTCACCTACTTCATTGAATATACATGGTTATATATATGTATATACACTTTATGAATATGTGTGTATATATATATATATATATATTTGTATTCATACATATATATAAGATGATACATGCATATGTACACCTTTCTTTCACATGTCTATAACCCTAAATGTTTTATCGCCTACGAAAAATGGAGTTGTCGAATAATTGTATGAACATGTAAAAATTGCAAGTATATGGAGCATAAAGATGTATAAGTTCTGGTAATCATATAGATGTACATATACATCAATGTCCATAAGGGATGAATTTGGCTCTTTTGTTTTGTACAATATAATATGATAACTTATTTACTCAAAAGAATATTATTTCAAGAAAAGTACCCAAAATCCATTTATATACATATTTATATGTATGATGAAGTTTAAGGGTTAGTTTGATATCAAAATAGTTCTTTCAAATGAATTTTTTTATTTATCATCATTCTTGATAAATCAGGATTTTGGTTTTGAGAAAATGGTAAGAATTATTTAAACTTTTATATACATGTATTCATGTATATGTACACATGTTCATGGATCAACCATGTTTCTTTCTATATTGATTTCATGCCAATAAGGGTTTTATGAAAGTTAAGTTCATTTCTTCTTATATAAAATAACCCCACTCGGTTTTCCAAACATTATTTTTGTTTAATGTATAACTTGGGAAATATTTTTGAGTATGGTTTAATGTAGTAAACCCATGCATATGTTTAGGTATATATATCATTGTGTTGTCTTCAATTACAAGTTCATTTAAGATGTTTTCCAACTTTATAAAGAAAAGGGGACATGTTATTTAAAGTGCTAATAAGAGTTTTTACACAATTATATGCGTGATTTCCCAAGATAGACATGATTATGCACATTGAATCCCTAACTGCATGTATTTTTACACATTTTTAAATTAAACACCCACAATACCCATTTATCAACATATGTGTAAGTTATGAGTGACCTTATTATAACTGGGAATTATGATGTTGTGTAATTTTAAGTGTTTGTGTTTATTTCCTTAAAACCCACGTTTCAATTGTTAAGATAATTTCTTGGGTGTACGAATTTTAGCATGCATGTATCAGATTATTTATGATTGAACTGTCTTCAAGTTATGAATATGTAAGTGAAAAGGGGGTTGATTAAGAATGCATGAAACCCTATAAATGAAAGACCATGTCAAGATATGTTAGTGATGTATTGGACTTAAATGTGATGGGTGCGCCCAGAATTATATAGCGCTCCAATGCATTGGGTAAAGTATGAGTCTCATGAGACATTATGTGCGGCAGTCTTGGCAGTTAGCCTTATCTTGTGCTACCATGGAAACGGGATTGGCAGTTAGCATTGACCCGTTATGTATGTTATACGGTCTTGACGAAAGGTCTTGACAATGTTCGGCATTATACATTCCCTCTGCATGTGATGATAATTGGTCAACCAGGGGTTAGTTCAACTAACAGGACATCCCCTAGTTGAAAATTACCATGACTAAGAAAATGTAATTATATGTAAAGAACTGAATTTCATGTGGTAAACTGTTAGAAGAACTGTATATGCTCATGAATCATGTTATGAATGTTTTCCCTACATAGTCACAAAATTATTTTTAGAATTTAAGTAACCTTGTTTGAATATTATGCATTATCTATGTGTTGTGCTATCTGATCCTGTTTACTTTAAGCTTATTTCAAGTACATACTTCTCTATGTAAGTGGTTTTAAAAAATGATGGATTTCATGTTTTTAAGAAAATATAATGCTTCATTTTTAGCAAAGTGTTTTATTATCTTCAAAAGGACTGCTTTGAGAAATAGTTTTCTTAAAACGTTTTTAAAACCCCTTACTGGGAATATTTGTTCACCCTACGTTTTTGTTTAAAATTTGCAGGCATGGTTTGTGCTAGTGAAGTTTATCAGAAGCAGTTGGTTTCCCAGAATCCTGAGCCTCTCGATCTTCTGTTGTAATGGGACATGATATCTAAATTGTAAAATGATTTAATGAAATGATAATATATCATGTCTCATTGGGCACCCTGGGTATGGGGGTCACTACATACCCCTTCTTGAATATTTTTGGGGATAATTGGATAATTAACCTCAGATCCAACATTGATGCAGATTCCATGATCGCATAACTCTTTTACATGTGAATTGTTAAGAGCATTATTGACTTTAGAGGATCTAGACCACGATGATATACTCCTAAAAATTTCATAAATTTGAATTGCATCACCCTTTTCACATGTTGATATGGAATAAATCAATGAGTTTAATTCCATTCATGAAACAAAAATTATTACAACTATATTGATGATTCACATTATGGACTACATTCAATATATATTTCTCTAATCAGAAAAATATGGAAAAGAGAAAACCTGACAATGAGAAACCAACTTCACTCTTTATGATGGACCAAATCACCAGAATGTCTTACATAAATTGTTCTTTGAGGGAGACGTTCTCAGATGAATTTATGGAGAACAAAATGTCACTTTCATGATACATGTATATTCTAGAGCCTATGGTCCTCAAATGTTAGGGTTCAGGCTTTCCCATAAAACCCAGAGCCTTGGATACTACTGGCCTCCAATGATGTAGGATTATACAAAATTCACCAAAAAGTGACATTCATTCCAATTCTACACAAATTTCATCCATCAACCACCAATGTTTCTACACACAGCCAAATACTCATGGAAATTTTCTTTATAGAGAATGGATTTTGTAGGGTTTTATCCTCTAGCTATAACCATGAAATTCAAATAAATTGTCATTGATACTGACATATTCTCTTAATGGGATGATGTAATTCCCCTTAAAGAATTCAGTACCAAAATAATTTTGAGCTTCATGAAATCCAACATCATCACTAGATTTTCTATCCCTCGTTTGATACTGAGGGAAGATGACAACAATTTTTACTCTGCCGAGTTTGGGAAGCTATATCTGGAGTATAATATCATTTCTAACAATAAATCTCACATTCTTGTGGTGGATAATATAGACATAGTGTCCTTAAATTTGAGTATATAAAAAATACACTTGAAGATTGTGGATAAAGATAAAAGGTCTTGGCCAGATAATCTCTTTCTTAACATATTGACCTATCCAACTAGAACCAGCACCACCACATGCAAAACCTCGTACTCACTTGTATATGGTATATAATAAGTCTTTCCCATTGAAAAACCATTTCCATCACTCTAAATTTCAAATTTGGATCACTTATCTATATAAGAGAAATCCCAAAAATGATTGGATGAATTGGTGTGACTTGAAGAGAAAAGACTATGTACTTTTCATCACTTGTATGTCTACCAAAATCAGATAGCTGGGATAGTTAAAAAGAAAGTCTACCTCTGCTCGTTCCTCTAAGGAGAGATAAAACTAATCCTTAGTGTAATGACGAATAATATATATGTAATATTTTTTAATAAATTGAAATTTTACAAGTCTGTGAAATCTGACGGCGCACAATTTCCAAGGCTCGAAATCCCTGAAATTATCTGATGAATTTGTTTTAAGCTTATGTTAATGCGTTTAAGAAGATTTCCAAAAAAAGTGGAATAACTCATAAATGGTTACTTGGATCAGAAATCCAAGGGCACCATTGCTCTTAGGATGGAGAGTTTACCCTAGGTGCGACTTAAGATTAGTCGGTGCGGGCCTCGAAGGAGAAAAACCAAAAATTGCATATTTGTAAAAATATGAATTAAATAAATTATTTTATTTTTCAAATGCATATAACTCACTAATAGTAACACAAAGGAAAATATGAGGCCACCACTAAACTCATGAGGGTATGATTTTTTTAAGTACATACTAACATTTGTCGGAACGGGCCACCAATGAATGTTATTTTTTTTGCAATATATAAAATAATTAAGTGACAATTAATTTGTTGTAAAATTCATAACTTCAAAATGGTAACTCCAATTGAAAATCTGAGAGTACAGTTTGGTTTATTGGGGAGTGTTTCACCCTGTAAGATCCTACCCATGACCCGCGCAGGATGTGGTTGACTGATAATAATTTTCCAAAAACAATTTTGGGTACGTTCAGTAAACGTGCGAGCGACATTAAATAACTTTTGAACCGGTGCTAAGAATTGAAATTTGAGGGCACCTTTGAACTCGCAGCGCATGTATTTACATAGGATTACTTTCAACTCAATGGAAATGGGTCGAGATTAAAATATATTTTTTTGGGTTTTTAGTGAAACAATTAAATAAAAATAAAGTTGTGTAGATTTCTTTTTATTTTGTTGGTTAAACCCTCCATGTAGAAGTTGGAGGTGGGGACCAATACACCATAACCTACCATGAGAGGATATAGTGGTGGGTCCCACCCGAACCTAATCTCCTCTTCATGTTAATTTTGTTCGGGACCACCGAGCTTTTAAACCCCCTTGAAACTCCCCATTAAGTGTAGGATAAACCATCAAATTTCCATTAAGTATAGGGGAGCCTCTTCAACTCCCCTAAAAATTAATGTGCCAAATCCTCCTTATTGATTAATTAAGCCAACGCTTCCAATTAACTAATTAACCCATTTGAATTTTATACCAAAAATTAAATATTAGATAATCATAATCTATTATTTTGGTTGGAATTTGTATTTTGGTGGAACATGGGAGAAAATAGAGAAAAAGGAGAAAATCTATCTCCAACAAAGAATGAAAAACACGTTATTCCAAGGAAGAACACCAGTGAGGAGCATCTTCGACTTTCTTCCTCGGAACCTCCTCCGACGTAGGACATCTTTCACTACAATGAGCCGACACACAAACTAACGATCTTGGATAACACCGACTTTTGTCTTTTCTAATGGTTTGTCTTCTTTCACGTGACTCCATCAACGAACATTGAACAAAGTACGTGATTTAAATTATTTTAAGTTCCATATTGTTCCTTTATTTCAAAACGAATAACGATGATGTTTTACTTTTGTGTGTAGGTTATTGTGCTTCGTTATTAGGAACTAATTGCTACCACACTAAACACGGAGTGTGAGGGCCAAAATAACTTGGTCTGACTCCCTCTATCGATCTCTTTTGTGATTTTTTTCGGCATGGCGATGAAATGACGAGGTGACGAAGGTGACAGGTAACAATCACGCTACCCATGGTCACCTCAACCCACACCGCCCTCTAGACTCTTCGGTCGAACCGAATCTACCGCCCCAGCTGCTCCTCCCGGATCCGAGCTCCCAGCCACCGCTGGCCTCCCATGCGCCCCAACAGGGTCGTGTTGTCCCGTGCCTTCCAACTCCCAGTCTCCATCGGCCTTCTGTGTGCCTGGGACGAACCATGCCAACCCTGGCCTCCTGGGCCAAACCAGCCAAACTGGCCCCGACCTCACAGTCCGACCCGCCCAAACTGCACCTCTCACAGCGCTTCGGTCCGAACTGGCTCTGTGCCACCGGGCCGAGCCGCCTACGCGGCCCCCCTCCTGGCCGAACCACACTCGCGGCCTGTTGGGATGGGCCTAGTGGGACGTGCCAAACCCAAAGGACCGGCCCACCCAACGGGCCAGGCTGGACCCAATGGGTCTGGCCTGGTCAACCCAAACCGGGTCAGCCCAGACTAAGACAGGTCGGGTCGATCTGACTGGGTCGGACCAGACCCAGGCCTACTACTGACCCTTTACTTTCTATTGGCCATATCATTTTCACCGGGTGTCTATTTGAAAAACCGCTAATGACACTGGTAATATTGGAGCTTGTTTTTCCATTTGAGTATACCCCACTAGATTTTGGGGTATAGTTGAGATACGGTCAGGTTGGAATCATGCACGAATCCAACCGGGGCCCCAGGACTAAAAGGATAATAACTCATATACCGGGCGTCTGATTGACGCGTTGTCAGTTGCGTTGACACCCCTATGATGTGGCGGACCTTTATAATACTTCTTTGTGAGAGACAATTGAATTTTATATACCGAAACATAGTGTTAGGAGCGTACCCTCCATGAATAAATCGTGATTTGTGCGGGAACCCAGTGGCTGGCTGCTTTTGACTACTGTTCTAGGATCCTACGTGGGTTTGATAGCTCTGACTAATATTCAAGGATCCTATGTGGGTAAGACATCCCTGACTACTATTCTAGGATCTTATGTTGGTTCGAAAGCTCTGACTACTATTCATGGATCCTATGTGGGTTCGACAGCTCTGACTACTTTTCATGGATCCAATGTGGGTTCGACAGCTCTGATTACTATTCTAGGATCCTACATGGGTTCAACACCTCTTTCTATTGTTTTAGGATCCTACGTGGGTTTGAGATCTCTGACTACTGTTCCAGGATCCTATGTGGGTTCAACAGCTCTAACTACTCTTACAGGATCCTACATGGGTTCGACAAATCTGACTACTTTTCCCGGATCCTACGTGGGTTCGATAGCTCTGACTACTGTTTCAGGATTCTACATTGGTTCGACAGCTCTGATTATTATACCAGGATCTTACGTGGGTTCGATAGTGAAGATGATTTAGTGGCCACATCTAATCATCTCCATCTCTCTGCATAAGTTGTATAACTATGTGAGCTGAGTCAGTAACTTTTGTGTTGACCTCATGTTTGAAATGGATTACATGATAACTTAGGTATATGTATGGTCATATACCTATGTGGGGTTATCTGTTGATTTCATACTTTTTGGTTTATCTTTGTTGGATTTTGTGAGACCTTGAGGGTCTCAGGGTCTTTACGGACTATCATTATACTCACCCCTACATGGTCTATGCTCTCACCTTGTTGTGTTGGATGTAGACTATGGACATCGCAGATCGAGCCTGAGTGTATTAGTACTGGATGGTACCTGGAGGTGGACCTTAGGACGAGTCGGTACACGGAGGAGACTGACAAACATGGAGTGCTGAGGAGGCTATCTGTACCTACCCTTTTGGTAGTAATCTCGAAGGACAACCCAAAAACTATTTTTCCCTTTCATTTGTTGTACTTTTACTTATAGTTCCTTGTACTTTCCAGTTAGGCTTGTATTTTGGGCCCCTTTTACTTTCCAGCACTATTTTATTATACAGTTTACTTAGTGTTTTGTATCCCGTTGTGTGTTATATTGTGTGTATTTACATGTTATTAAGTCTATGTCTTCCCAGTTTTACGGAATTTCACCTTTGGTGCTAGACCCCAGCCCTTGGCCTATGGTTGGTATGCTTGGGGTGGTCACGGCATGGACCTCAGGGGACGGGTCATAGAAAATTGATATCAGACGAGTCAGTTCTACCAAAGAACATATGACTCTGATGTTTTCTGTGAAGAAATAATGTTATGTTTAGTGACTGTGGTTTTCAGTTCATGGTGTCCAATATAGGTGAGGTGGCCTATGTATCCATACACCAGGACCCTGACTTCTGATGTCCGACTCAGTGCATGAAAACAATAATTTTGTGTGTGTTTTCATTGTGATTTCTTAATTCAGCTCACCAGGTCAGCTCACCAGGTATAATATTTTGATCGTGTCTCAAATGTTTCTTTCAGTATGCCTCCACACAGACATCCAGTTATAGCTCTGAGAGTTGTATGCACTGACAAGCTACTGAGCGACAAGGCTCCTGTGCAGGGCCCTCCTACTATTTTGGCACCTTCGGGTGGTGTACCAGCAGCACCACCACCAGTTGGGTAGTAGATACCACCAGCCACATTGGAGGATGGTGCACACCAACTGAGCTCATTTCATGAGTTCCAGTAGTATAGGCCTATGAGGTTTCAAGTCGAGACATATTCCCACGCAACTGAGGGTTGGCTGGAGGCGTTTGATAGAGTTTCTTTTCTATTTGAGACACTAGTAGAGTAGAGGGAGATCTTACCTACTGGTCTATTTTAGTGAATGACCATGAGGATGGTCTGTATAGTTATGAGGCTTCGGTATGTGGATTGTTCCATGAGATATTACATTCGGGTATTGTTCCAGCTATATCACTTCCAATTGGTCAGCAGTTACAACTAGTGGTACCGGTAGAGGA
The DNA here is from genome assembly GCA_963277665.1 of Viscum album. Taxonomy (NCBI): domain Eukaryota; kingdom Viridiplantae; phylum Streptophyta; class Magnoliopsida; order Santalales; family Viscaceae; genus Viscum; species Viscum album. The sequence continues at coordinate 1,017,793,904 of OY728141.1, forward strand.
CACATGCAGGTTTAGTGCCTTACATGTGTTTCAACATCATATGCCCCTCAGGTTCTGAGGTGAACCCGACTCACAGGCGTCTGAGGAATGGCTCGAGGAGGTGGATGAGTGTTATCTAGAACTTCTACAGCTTCTTCAGGATGACACTTCTATAGCTGAGTATTCATCAAGGCATAACTATCTTTCCTAGTACTCGATGAATATGATATGATCAGTTCTTTAGGGATTGAACTTCCATGATTGGTGTGTATAAAGGACATATTATCCAACACTATTACATTATGCATTCTTAATTATTCTAGGGTGCTAGAGAGAACCATTGTGTTTAAATTTTATTTGGATGAACGAATAAAGCCAGTGAATGTTAGCAGTGGGAAAGCAGAGAACTGGCACCAGTCATAGAGGCTTGGGCGTGAAATATTTTTCAAGAATAGGATGTGTTAGGGACAGATGAATCTTCTGGGTAGTAGAGGTGGAAGCAGATCTTGGAGAGAAACATGTGGTTGTGTACTTTTCGACATGTTATAACCACCCCCTTTTGTGGACCCTACCAGGCTCATGGAGTTGGAGGATAGGGGAAGAGAGTTGTTGCATGCTATCTATGAATGTGACCTAAGGGCTCTATGATTGATTCAATTTATGGTCTATGTCTATTATTAGCTGTCGTATCAATAGACATAAGTACCAATCACTCCTTCCTTCCATGAATCTTTTCTAAGACCTAGAGTTTCCGGTTAAACCGTTGACTTGACCCTAACGTCTGGTGATACCTTTGGGAGGATACTAAATAATCAGACTTACATCGACATTGTGATTTGACCCTTGAGGCGATAGTTTCGGTTGGAGCCTCGTGGTGGAAGCGTCGAGGCCTTACCACGTTAGTTTTGGTTTGGACATGACATTCACAGTTCAGAGTCAGATTAACTGTATTTTGAAAAGAGGTTGCGGTCTATCTACAATGTTGCTACGGGATTTTCCTTGGTTGGAGAAAAATGAAACCCAGGAATCACATGACAAACTCATGTATGGGAGGGTGCAACCAATCACTCGTGAGTCAGCAAACCTCACCCTCGTGGTAGCAGAAGTTGACTTTGAGATTGTCTATAATCCTGTGATGGGGATCATGGTAGCAGACGCACTCAGCAGGAGGCTTGGAAAGCATCTACTGAGTGAGGAAACATATAAACTTCCTGCTTTGTAGATATCCATTGTGGATCGAGAAGGATCAGCTTTTTTTCAGTATCATACAGTCACTCCCACACACTTTCAGCGAGTCAGGGAGGAACAAAACAGAGATGCTGACTGTGAGACACGACGTGCTCAGATATACATAGGGAAAGCACCTAATGGATTATCTGAAGGTGGGGAACATGTCATCCTCTTCATAGGACATACTATGGAACCACTATCACTTCAAGAGGATGTTTTGAGGGAGTTTAAGACATCCCTTCTAGCGGAACATCCAGGAGTGGCAAAGACATAATATGACCTCCGACGACAACAATGGTCACCGATAATGAAGAAGGCAGTTGCAGAGTTTGTCTCTTGGTGCCTAACTTATCAGTAAGTGAAGGCAGAGAATCAGGTACCAGTAGTCATGGTTCATCTTTTAGAGGTCCCAGAGTGGATGTGGAATGGGATATCCATGGACTTCGTGATAGGACTTCCATGTACATCCAGGGGTCATACATGATTTGGGTGATCATCAACCGACTAACCATGTCGGCCCACTTCCTTCTGATAAAATAACAGGGTTCAGTAGAGATCATGGTACAACATTATTTGAATGAGATTGTCTGCTTACATGGAGTACCCTTGACGATCATTTCTGATTGTGATGCACGTTTTACTTCCATGCTATTGATGGGGTTGCAAGAGGCTTTTGGAATGCATCTTTGTTTGAGAACCACCTTCATCCTTAGAGGGATGGCCTGATTGAGTGGTCCATTCAGACCCTCAAGGACATGTTTTGTTCTTGTTACCCCGACATCGGTCATAGCTAGGAGGATCAATTACCTTTGGTGGAGTTTTCATTCAACAACAGCTATCAATCTATAATAGGGATGGAACCTTTTGAGGCATTGTACGGGTGACCATGAATATCACCTTTGTGTTGGACGGACCTAGGGTAGTCAGCACAAGTGGGATTAGAGATGGTACGGGCTACTATAGGGAAGGTTCAGATCATCCATCAACGGATTAATACTGCATAGAGCAGGAAGAAGTTGTATGCTGATAGGAGATGGAGACCTCTGGTGTTTTAGGATAATGACCATGTCTTTCTCCGGGTCTCACCTCCACGAGGTTTACAGAGATTTGGCCGAGGTGGAAAGTTATATTTGATATTCATAGATCTTTTCTAGGTCCTCAGTAGAGTTGGCGAGGTACCATACCACGTAGCTCTTCTACCTCAGTTTCACCAAGTGTATGATGTCTTCCACGTATCTCAGCTGAAGAGATATGTGCATGACCCTTCTCACATCATCGACCATGATGAGCTGGATGTCGACAATGGATAGACATTTCTGAGGGTTCTAGTGGAGATTGAGGATCGACATGAGTGGGTCCTTCACGGATGGTCGAGTACTCTGGTGTGCATTCTCTGGCAGCACAAGAACCTCTTGTAGAGCACATGAGAGCAGGATGCCCAAATGTGTGCTCAGTACCCCCACTTGTTCCCGTAGTTATTAGTTGTGGATTTTAGGGACATAGAGCCCTGATGTGGGGAGAATGTAAAGACCCATAATTTCCATGAATCTTTTTTTAAATAAATATAAATTTTACAAGTCTGCGAAATCCGATGGAGAGTGATTCTGAGGCCCAGAGTGCCTGGAATGATCCGTCGAAGTTTTCTTAAGCTTAAGTTAGCGCACATAAGCAGTTTTCCTGAAAAAGCGGAATAAAACATAAATGGTTACTCGGATCAGAAATATGAGGGAACCATTGCGCTTTGGATGGTAGGTTTACCCTATGCGTGACTTAAGATTAGTCGGTGCGGTCCTCCATTGAGAAAACCCAAAAATGGCATAATCGTTAATAAAATAATTAAATAAATTATTTTATTTTTCAAATGCTTATAACTAAAAAACGGTACCTCATATTTAAAATCTGAGACCACCGCTGAACGTGTGGGGGTTTTCATTCTTTAATTAGATACTAACTTTGGTCAGTGCAGGGCCACCAAAGAAAGTTATTTTTTGGCTCCAAATAAAATAATTAAGTGATAATTATTTTATATGTAAAATTCATAACTTCTAAATGGTAATTCAGATTGAAAATACGAGAGTACCTTTTAGTTAATTGGGGCATGTTTCACATAGTCAGAGCCTTACCATGACTGGCGCGGGTCGAGGGTGACTAATAAAAATTTCCGAACATTTTTTTGGGTATGTTTTGTAAATGCGCGAGTGACATTTTATAACTTTTGAACTGGTGCATGGAATTGAAATATGATGGCACCATTGAACTCACAGTGCCTGTATTCTCTTAAAAATACATACACCTTGATGGCAGTGGGTCACGAATAAATGATAGTTTTGGGATTTTTGTGAAAGAATTAAATTAAAATAAAGTGGTTTACCTTTATTTTTATTTTTTTGGTTAAAGCCTCCATGTGGATGTTGGAGGTGGGGACCACCACACCTTAACCTCCCATGAGAGGTTATTGTGGTGGGGCCCACCCTAACCTAATCTCCTCTTCATGTTAATTGTGGTGAGGACCACCCAAGTTTTAAAACCACTTGAAACACCCCATTAAGTGCAGGAGAAACCCTAAAATTTATATTAAGTGTAGGGGAGCCGATTCAACTCCCCTAACACTTAATCTGCCAAATCCTCCCCATTGATTAATTGAGCTAACGCTTCCAATTAAATAATTAAGCAATTTTAATTTTTTTCCTACAATTAAATAATAGATAAACATAATCTATTATTTTGGTTGGTAATTGTCTTTTGGTGGAACATTGGAGAAGAGAGAGAGCATAGGGAGAAAAGTGCTCGCCAACGAAGAACGAAGAATGCGTTCTACCAATGAAGAAAGCGATTGAGGAGAATCTTCGACATTCTTCCTCAGAACCTCCTTTGACGTAGGACATATTCGACTACGATGAGCTGACACACAATCTGATGATCAAGGAAAACACAGAATTCCTTCATTTCCAATTATCCATCTTCTTTCCCCCGACTCGATGAACAAACAATGAAAATAGGTAGGGGATTAATTTATTCTATGTGCCTGGTTCTTCCATTAATTGAAAATAAAGAACGACAATGTTTTCCTTTTGAGGGGGGGGGGGGTTGTTTTGCATTGTTCTATTGAACTGATTGCTACCACCCTAAACATAGAGGATGTGGGACAAACTAACACGGCCCGACTCTCTCCATCGATATCTTTTGTGATGTTCTTCGGCATGGTGATGAAATGATGAGGCGATGAAGGCGATAGGTACCATCCGTGCAACCCACGTTGTCCTCAACTAGCGCCTCCCTAATGACACTTCAGACAAACTGGCTCTGCCACCCTAGTTGCGCCACCCAGATCCTGGATCCCAGCCACCACCAACCCCCAGTGCACCCTGGACAAACCACACCAGCCTGCGCCTCACATGCGCCCTGGAAAAACTGCGTCGGCTCGCGCCTCCTGGCTCCCAGCCCCCACCGCCCACCCATGCACCCTGGCTGAACCGCACTTACCCCAGCCACCCGGGCCGAGCCTCCTGAACCGACCCCGGCTACCCGGGTTGATCCGACCAAAATGTTCCCCTCACGACGTTCTGGGCCGAACCAGCTCCACGCCACCAGGCAGAGCCGCCTACACAGACCCTTCTCCGGGCCGAACTGCCCTCATGGCTTGTTGGGCTGGGGCCAGTGGGCTGGTCCGAACCTAAACGGCTGGCCCGCCCAAAGGGACAGGCTAGACCCAAAGGGTCAGGCTAGGTCAACCCGAACTAGGTCGGCCTAGGATACGATGGTTCGGGTCGGTCCAACCGGTTCGGCCCAGTCCCGGGCCTACTAATGACCCTTTACTTTGTTTTGGCCATATCTTTGGCACTGGATGTCCGTCTGATGAATCGTCAGCGGAATCATGCTCCATTGGGATACTTCTTCGTGGAACATCATGGTAGTTGATGTATCGACCCATGGCTTGAGGAGTACCCCTCCCAAAATCAAGCATACGTTGTGTGGGAACCCTGTGGTCAGCTGCTTTCTAACTACTGTTCCAGGATCCTATGTGGGTTCGACAGCTCTGACTATTGTTCGAGGATCATACGTGGGTTCGAAAGCTCTGACTACTCTTCCATGATTTGATGTGGGTTCAATAGCTCTGACTACTGTTCCGGGATCCTACATGGGTTCGACAGCTCTGACTACTCTTCCCCGATCCTACGTGGGTTTGACAGCTATGACTACTATTCTAGGATCCAACATGGGTTCGAAATCTCTGACTACTGTTCCAGGATCCTACGTGGGTTCGACACCTCTGACTACTGTTCCAGGATCCTACATGGATTTGATTGCTCTGACTACTATTCGAGGATCCTACGTGGGTTCGACAGATCAGACTACTTTTCCAGGATCCTACATGGGTTCGAGAGCTCTGACTACTGTTCCAGGATCCTACGCGGGTTCGACAACTCTGACTAATTTTCCATGATCCTACGTGGGTTCGACATCTCTAACTACTGTTTGAGGATCCTCCGTGGGTTCAACAACTATTACTATTGTTCCAAGATCCTACATGGGTTAGACAACTCTGACTACTGTTCCAGGATCCTACGTGGGTTCAACAGCTCTGACTACTATTCCAAGATCCTACGTGGGTTCGACAGCTCTGATTATTGTACCTGGATCCTACGTGGGTTCGACAGTAAAGCTGATTCAATAGCTACTTCTAATCATCTCTACCTCTCTACATATGTTGTATACCTGTGTGAGCTGAGTCAGTAAATATTGTGTCTACCTGATGATTGAGATGGATTATTTGATAACATAGGTTTATATATGGGAATATACCTATTTGGGGTTATATATTGATTTCATAGTTTGTGGTTTATCATTGTTGAATTTCGTGAGACCTTGATGGTCTTGGGGTCCTTACCGAGTATCGTTATACTCACCCCAGCACCGGCTATGCCTGCACCTTGTTTCATTGGATGCAGACGACGGACATCAATGATCAAGGCTGAGAGTATCAGGACTTGACGGTATACGGAGGTGGACCTTAGGAAGAGTTTGTACATGGAGGAGACTGATGGACGTGGAGTGCTAAGGAGGATATATGTACATACCCTTCAGGTAGGAATCCCTAAGGATGACCCAACATTTTTTGTTTTCCTTTATTTTGTTGTACATGGAATTCCAGTTCCTTATACTTTACTGTTGGGCTTTTATTTTTGGACCCTTTTACTTTTATGCACTCTATTGTTATACAATTTAAATAGTGTTTTTTATCTATATATGTTCTCTTTTGTTTGTGTTTATAAGTTGTTAAGGCAATTCCATCCCACATTTAGGGAATTACGCCTTTGGTTCTAGTCGCCAGCCCCTGGCCTATGGATGGTGGGCTTTGGGTAGACACGGCATGGAACCCGGGGGACGGGTCGTGAAACATAAGACTCCAATGATACAAAAAAAGTAACCTTCAACGATTGAGATAAAGAGGGAAGGTCCTTATTCCATAAAAAACATCCACTCTAATAGATCTTATTCCATGATCTTGATGGATGGAGATCGTGTTACAGCCCCTACCAATGAAAAATTTCTCAGGAAATATTTCATGTGATAAAGTTACAATTTAAATCATTTATTCATGATTTTAAAATTCATAGGAACCATGGTCAGGTAGGCATGACCTTAAAATGAACATATTTAATCCTTTTCATATGACAATAAACTGCCTCAAATTTGGTCCTAGGTGAATGACCATAAAATGCAAGACATATAGTCCCAGTCATATGACTTAAAGGTAAAAGACATCGTAGTCTGAGTTATATGACTCTAAACAATGTATCTAAATGTCCTAGTCATAATAAATTTAAATTTATGACAATTTCCTTTCCATATAACATACAACATCATGGTTCTCATTTTTTTCATTAGGTAAAACTATATAACATTTTGGTCCATGCTTGAGTGGATCAAGTTACTTAGTGATAGTCTCCCACTAAACCACTTTCTAAGAACGTTGTATCACTTGATTTTCTCATTAATGAAATATGAATTAACATTAATACCTTATGTCCTGGGCCCATCCAGGAAGTAATAAAAATTTACCCTCCCTTGTATTCAATCAAAGATGTTTACAGGTTAATTCAATATCAATGTACAATGTCGATCCAAGTATTTCCTTCATGATTTGACGCATTGGGTCCCCAAAGCATACATCTTATCATGGGTAATCTAAATCTCTATATGACTTGGTTGGAAATTTTTGGTATAGTTATAGATTCCTATTGATTCTTTTATTTTAAATTTTTATTGAAATGCCCTATTTGGATTTACAAAGTCACCCAAAAAAGAGCCTATAAACCAGATGATGTAATTATTTGACAATGCATTGATACACACCAATTTTATTGGCATAAGTCACCCCAAAATGCCATTTTACTAGAGAAACATTATTTTTCATGAGAAACATTATTTTTCATGAGAAACATTTTCTATCTCTGTAAACCTCGACAACATTTTGCTGGAAAGAACTTTTTGAACATGGTATGTTGTCACTCTTTGTGTTCTTTTCCCATATCAATCCTCTATGTCAATGAACCCCATAGATCATAGTTTAAAATTTACTTATTCATGTATTTAGTATTTCAGAACAACCTTGGCCTAGAATGCCTTATATCAATCGTCATTTCCATTAAATTCAATTCAAGCTATATGAACTAAAACTACAAGTCACTATGTTATCTTAATCATATAACATTAAATTGTATGACAATTTCTTTAGAACATGACGTTAAAATGTGGTCTTACACTTTGTACCAAGCAAGAGATTCCTTTGGAAACCATATTAGGAAGCCTTATGCAACAAACATTGGATGTATATCATGATATGATTCTCTGAACACCTAGATAATATATATGGGAATTCATGCATTGTTTTTCATGTTGGGTAACCTTTTTCCTTGACATATGAGGTTAAACCTCTTGGTTTACAAAAACTATTTAAAACATTATCCTCATTCTAGTGAAATATATAGCGATTCTAAAAACTTACATCCATGTCTAGCTACAGCATGATCAAAATTAACATTTTCTTCCATCTAATTAACTCTTTATATTGAAATAAACCTTTTATACTCCTTGTTTGTCACACCATTCATATATAATGGGGGTTTATGAGCATTAGTAATTCCTTCCTATCTTGGAAATGGATTATCAGTTTATGTTAGTTTTAGCATGGTTTTGGAAGAAATACCTTAAAAGGCACATGAAATTTACTTATTTCATGATGTTAAACTTCATGGTAGACACCTCTTGTAAGAAGAAAATCCAAGAACTAATTGTGGCTCAATTATTTATCTAATGATATATATAGTGATCACCATATCATATATCATGGTCCAACTAAATGTAAAAAAACTACCCCACTCTCTTATGAATGATTCAAATCTACATAGTAGGGTCTGTTATAAGTTCTCACACCATTCATGATATCATAATAAAAAACTTCCTCTACCCCAAACAAAAAATTGATTAGTGTGAGACAAATTTCCTAGAACTATGTGTTGATTTATTCTTTACTTGATGGGATACATGGTGATGTATGAATTATATGTCTTGGGACGATCCATAATAAAAAATACACCTTCCCTATATATGGTTATGACCTGCATAAGAAACATTTATCCATTTTCTTGGGAGATTTTGACATGAAATACTCCTTCTATACTTAGGAACCTTCCTTATAAAAACCATACATTGTGTCTAGGGAAATATGAATCATTATAATTTTTCTCTATCCATCAAAGATAGAATTACCAATAACTAAGAATAGTTTTTGGACTATGCATTGATATTCCCCATTTTGGATTTGCTTAATTCTCTATCAAAAGTACTATCAAACATGGGAATATTCATCCTCAAGAGAAATTTCTTGTATCTTCATAATCCCTAATAACATTATTTTATAAACCATTTTTTTGATCTTGGCCCATTTTCATTCCATGAATACTTATCACATATTACTTATTTAATCCACACGCCCTCGTATTATGACATAAAAAATTCTCTCTTCATGTATGAGATGATGGAACATTCTTAGATAGACCACCACGAAGAAAAAAATCCTTAATCTTTTAGTCAAGGATATACAATATTAAATTGTAGCTCCCAATTTCCTTGATAAAATTTATTAAACTAAATAGTACAAGTCTTGGTTTCAAGACACTAAAATTCATAATGATTTACCCTTTATTGGGGAGTATCCTTCCCTCCTAGTGTTTTTCACCCACCACATCAGCATAAAAAACAATGTACGACTTGATTCTCATTCCATAATGACACGTAGTGATTCATAGATTCTCTATTCTAGGTCCATCTTCTACAAAATACAATACATTTTGGTTCAAATATTCATGGTCACAACCTATATTCAAGAAAAATTTTTAGTATTTCTCCTTGAAAACCTAATTTGAAAGCTTAAAGATGAAATAGAAAACCCCTACTTTACACACAAATCAAACATGTATAGGATTGTTTACTCATTCCCGACCAATGCAAACTTAGATCCTCCAATAATTTTTAGACATATTCTCATCAGAAACCGCCTTCCATGGTCTTGAATATGAATCCTCATAAACTCCAAGGACATTGGTAATAGAATGTACAATTATTAAAGAAACCATTTTTTACTATGCATTGATATGCCCCAGTTTGTATTTACAAGATATTCCTCCAAAAGGTCCTATCAACGAGAGGCACATTCATCCATAGGAGAACCTATTTCTATCTCTATAATAAAAAAATATTATAATATAAACTTTTTTTGAACATGGTTCTTAGTCATTCCTTGTGAACTTGTATTATATCATGTTTCAAATCTAGAAATCCCAAAATTGTGACTTAAGATTACATTTTGTCTATCAGAATAATGATAGAACATCCTTATCCAAAAATCCATACGTGGGTCATCATCCAATGTTCAAAACCATTCATTATAAAACACCAATTACATTAGTTTATCTTGATACACTCGTAATTTCCCATTAAAAGTGACATTAAACTCACCCAACTGGTAAAATGTAAAGGGAAACCTAGATAGAAGATGAGTTTCAGATCACTAGAAATTAACTTCGTAAGGTTTAGGTGAAAATTGAGCAATGAAAATAAAGAGACACATATATTTTTAGGTGGAAAATACCAAAAGTGTAGCCTAAGAAAAATCAATGTCTCACTCACTATGTCTTCTTTATATTTGAATTAAGAAAAAATTAGGTTAATGACACAAAATACAAAACTTTTATAGGGTATGTCACCTGACCCCATCAGTATTATAACTACACTATCTAGGTATAACGACTCAATAAAATAAAATTAGAATTCACTAATTATTTTAATTATAATTACAAATCTTTAACACAATTTCAATCATTCAAATGAGTCATTTTTTGTGATAAGTTATTGTTATAAAAACTATTATAATACAAGAAAGATGATCTACAGAAAAAGTAATTATCATTCATGGGTTAAAATAAAAGTATATTTAACATAATGGATTAACTCAACATTGTTTTTAAAGGAGTTCAACAACATATCCATTGATCTTTTGGTCTATGGCTCAATATTTACCTATAGTTTTCTGATACACAGCAAATTATGTGGCACTAGCCTCCTCAATATGAAAAATTTTCTCCTTCTCCATAGAAATAGAATCTCATTTTTGTTCCAATTACCTATTTAATGATTAGTAGAGTTGGACCATATCATCCATCATGTAATCTAATTTTTCATTAAGTCACACAATTTGAATATATTGTATATTAATGTGATGTTAATTCTTCTCCACCTCCTTGGAATGGCTGAGCTCCGTGTGGGTAATAGTATATTTGATATCTTCAAAAAGTAATACTATCTTCACATTATCATTCTATGATATTTGGTCCTATTTCCATATCCCAATTATTGACTTCACAACATGGTGTATTTTGATGTAATCAAACTCATTATACCTTGAAATGAAAAACTAGGTAGGAATTTGGTGAACTTGATATGATAGATCATTGAGACGCATCTCTGAAATTATTATCAAGATGTGTCACCATAAAATGTTCTGAACTGTGTAATTTATCAGGTTCCTTCATGTCTATAACAGAACCATTTTCAAAGGGAGATATTTATTATGGTATTAACATGATCAATGGGGAACCATGCTCTACTCCCTCTGAAAAAGTATCTTATTCATCTTCGACTATTGGATGAATTTGTATGGAAGAACCTCCCTTAGGCTCAAATACTAATGTTTATTTCACTACATAATATTTGGAGATCATCATTAACTATAAGGGAAAATATATAGAATAGTTTAGAGAGAAAATTAGATCAATTAACAATACTCACTCATTTATGGATCATCCGTTGAGATTCATGTATCACTAATACCAGAACTCTCAGAGTTATGAGTAAGGATCTATTAACGAGGAACATAATTCTTTGTTCATTAAAAAAATGGTTTGGAATTACCTTGATAATTTCCAAGTCTAAGACTATCATATATTATTTTCTCAGTATTGGGAGCAGGATGAACTTAGATGTCTTGGTCATGGAGTGACATGGTAATGTTTTATGTGGAAAATGTTTTTTCTAGTCAAGATACATGGTTTGAGATATCAAATATAATGAGGTTATCTATGTTTGAAAAAAAAATTATGAAAACTCATATCAATCAAATTCATTATTACATTTATCAAACTACTTTAGGAATGTGAGAAAATAAAAAAATGGAAAAAGTGCTTCCGTTATAATTAATTCATTAGATGAAACATCGAGTCTCATATTATCATCACCTATTGGAATATATGTGTTTTTGAGTTTAAAATCCCAATTGGTTCTTCCATCATATCCATCAACCACTTTATTGACACATTCAACCATTTTTGGCGCTAGATAATCAGGACTTGCTCTAACACTTTCGTTAGAAGGTCTAGGTCCCTTGTCACCCCCTTCCCAGATAAAAACTGGGTCAATAGTGGTTCTAGGGATCTCCAGTGAATGTGTTATAACTAAAATACCATAATAAATAGTAGATAGTGATTTATACATGACACCATAAGATGATCATATGAGATTACCATGATCCTCCTCCCTCTCCATGGAAACTGGAATAAATGAAACTTTTTCTCTTGTTTATTTGTCTGTTAAACAGACGGACTCACCAGTGCGATTTTGGGCCTCATATGTAATGATCCCCTATATACATTAAGGTTTATTACTAGAACCCTTTAGAGAGGAAAGTGAATTAGATCCTAAAAATGGAATGAATTGTCAAATGGGTATGTTAGGAAAGTTATATGATTAAATAATAGCAAAGTGACTTCCTATGGTGCAAATGCTAGACTAATGAATTTTAAATATTATATTTATTACTTAGATGTAGTGATGGGAAAGTGTTGGTCCTCTAATTTTTAGAAACTACTTATAGATGTTAATATTACCCTCTAACCATCTCCTAGACCCTCATCCTTAAGACCTCAGATCGCATTAAAGACACAGTAGTATCATCCCTAATTCTGATGGTGGTGCCCGTTAGCCCATATTTCAGTGAATAGGATGCCATAACCGGGACCCCTTATCCTACTCATAATTACAAATTTGATCTGCTCAAATTAGATCATTATGGATTTGGTAGTTAAGGGAAAAGTTAATAGAGAAAGAGATACCTCACTAACATCATTGTAGTCATCGCATTCATTGGTTTCAGTATCATCCACCCTTATTAGAACCTCGATTTATCATGCACTCCCCCTGCATTGTTGATAGGATTTGGTCATCAGTGGAAAAATCAACATCTTCAAATCGTGGACACACTACAATATAGTGAAAAAGGTCATTATCATATATTGTTAATGGATTGATGGTGGCTATTAAAACTACTGCATATTGCATGGTCTTTAGCATTTTAGCGGATGTTTATTTAATTTCATGGTTGTTTTGTTATGTGTCACTTTTGGAGAATTTAATGGTTGTTTATTTTTTATTTAGATGTTTTTTATAAAAACATTATGAGGGTAATATAAATAAAATGAAACTAACTACCACTGAACATATGAGCAATGATTTTTTTAGTGACGGTTAAGCATAACCACTAGTAAATATATTTTAATTTATGTACATAGTAGGAGTTACTAAAAACAACTTCTAAGTTAGAGTTGTTTTTAAAATATTTAATAGTAAATTTTAAATATAAAAAATAATATTAATTTCACTTAAAATAATGTATGAAAAAACCATCATACATACATCATACATGAACAATCATATTTACGAACATCCACAATCATCATAATCTCAATCTCAGTCAACCCATAAATCTGTCAACGAATACCTCAATCATCCATATATACATAAAAAAATATTTCCATTTGTAACTCATTCCCAATGCATGTCTACTTCAAAACCTCCACCACATCTACCTTCCACAATGTCATCTCAAAAACTAAAATAAACCACATCATCTGATCAAATGTAATAGAAAAGAAATGAAAAAAATTAAACTAGACATAATCAATAAAAATTACTATATAATAATTGATAAAAGATTAACATACCATGGAAACTAGGAACCATAATGACTGCCTCCTAAAGAATGTCATGGATCACAACTATCAACCTCCTTCCTCTTACTAGTAAATTCAAACTATAATAAAAACAAAAAAAATAAAAAAATAAATGAGAATGTTAAAAGACACATAAAATATTCAGAATGTTTCAAATAAAATTTATCATGTTTTTAATCTAACCGAATAAATTTAAAAATAAATAATAAATAATTAATAAAAAACACTTTGAAAACATACACATACCTATTTATTATTTGATTCAACAATTGAAACTGAAAAGAGATAAGTTAATATTCTTATTAATTTTTAAAACGTTGTGTGGTGTGATTGAAATTTACATAATAATTTTTTTAAATACATTGATATGACACCATGTCTTATATTTTAAAAAAACTACCCAATTTTTTTTAATGATTACATGTCAATATGTGGTTATTTTATATGGTTTGGACCATTCCACACAAATTTTAGTGTTTTAAAACACTAAAAACAAGTTAACAACCATCCAAAGAAAACTGTAATTCGGTATTATGTAATGTTAGGTCATACATTTCAAAATGAAATCCAACATCATTTTAACAGTTTTTACCTCCCAAAACATGTTTTTAATGTCTCTTGTACCTTTATATAGTTTTTACCATGTCATTCCGACAACACCGCACACCTGATTGACATATTTCTTTCGTACATATAAAAAATAACTCAGTAGTGGTTATACAATTATTAAAAATCAATATAACGTTTTTTTTTGTCATTTAACTATTCCACATATGTTTTACAATTTTAAAGCACTAAAAACAATTTATGGTCATCCCAAGAAAACCATAATTTTGAATGATGTTTCATCAGATCTTGTATTTCAACATTCAATCTATGGTCATTTCCCTTGATTTAAGAGCATTTATGCGTCATTTTCATTGTTTTTACACATGCCACTTTTTTAAAGGCTTTTGTACTATTAAGAAGTGTTTACCTGGTTATTATGACCACCCCACACATCCTATTAATGTTTTTTCTATGGGTACAAATCAAATATAAAACAGTTGTGGTTTTCCCTTTATTTCACATCAATCTGAGTCCATTATCTATGTTTTTTACTGCCCAATGCATGATTTAGTGTTTTAAAACACTACAAAGGAATTTACAGCCTTTCTAGGAAAACCATAATGTAGAATGATGTGTCGTCAATCCCGGAATTTTAAAATTTAATCTATTGTCATTTTCCCATGATTTTAGGGCAGTCCAACCTAATTTTTCGGGTTTTAGCCCCCAACTCTTGTTTCTAAAGCCTTTTTTTACTTTAAGAACTATTTACCAAGAAATTTCAACCACAATGCAGATCGGATTGATATGTTTTCTATGTGTACACATAGAAAACAAATCATTGCGGCTTTTACCATGATATAAAATCAATATTAGGATGTCTTATATGGTGTTGACTATTCCACAAATGTTTTAGTGTTTTAAAACACTAAAAAACTATTTATGCATATCTCAGGAAAATCGTAATTTAGAATAACATTTCTTTAGATCCCATATTTAAAAAATAAATCAACAATTTTTTTACCTAATTTCAAGCCAACAAAACATCATTTTTTATTTTTTGAACTCCTGAAACTTTTTTTTAAAATAGTTTGTACTTTTAATAAATGGTTACCAAGACCTTATGACCACATAACACATCGAATTAATATTTTATCTATTTATACACAATAAAAATAACTCATTAGTATTTTTACCATGATTCGATGTAAATATGAGGTCATTTTCTATGGTTTTAACCTTTCCACATGCATTTTAGTGTTTTAAAACATTAAAAACATATTTACGACCATATTAAGATAATTTTAATTTATAATGAAATTTCATTAGTTCGTATATTTCAAAATTCAATCTATGGTCTTTTTTCTTTGATTTCCAAAAAATAAAACACCATTTTTTGTGTTTTGACCCCACAACACCAGTTTTCAAATGCTTTTGTTTCCTTAAAAATTGTTTGTCAAGTTATTCCAACAATATCACATATGATATTGAAGTTTTGTTTATTTTTACACCTAAAAAATAATTCACCGGTGGTTTTCTGATGATTCCACAACAATATGAGGTCTTTTACTATGGTTTTGACAATTTGACAAGCATTTTATTTTTTTGAACACCAAAAATGAATTTACAGCCATCCCTAGAAAATAAAAATATTTAATCGCATGTCGTCAGTTCTTACATTTAGAAATTAAATCTATAGTTGTTTTTCCATTATTTTAATAAAATCTAACATCATTTTCCTATTTTTTGATGCCTAGGACACTAGTTTTATAAGGATTTTGTACAATTAAAATGTGCTTACTGAGTCATTCTAACCACACCGCATGTTATATTGATCTTTTTTCTACATTTAAAAAAAATCATTCATGGTTTTCCCATAATCTCACATCAATATGATGTCATTTTCTATAATTTTGATCATTCTATACACATTTTACTATTTTAAAACACAAATAACATGTTTACGACAATCCTGAATAAACTGAAATTTGGAATGATGTCCCATCAGTTCTTATATTTAAAAATTTAATCTACGATATGTTTCAATAATTTTAGGGTAATCTGACATCATTTTCCTAGTTTTGATCTCCCCACTTTTTTTAAAGGATTTTTTACCATTAAGAAGTGTTTACTAAGTTATTCTAACCACAATGCATATAGTATTGACGTTTTTTCTATGATTAAGTTTCAAAAATAACTCATTGGTGGTTGTCGCATGATTTCACTTCAATATGTGGTCATTTTCATTATTTTTGACCATTCTATTCATGTTTTAGTTTTTTAAAACACTAAAAACACATTTATAACCATCCCATGAAAACCATAATTAAAATGATATATTTTTATTTCACCAATATTTCAAGGAATTCTTACATTGTGTTTTTATGTTTTGACCCCCCCCCCCCATAATTGTTTTTAATGTCTTATGTGTCTTTATGAAGTGTTTACAGAGCAATTCTGACCACACTTCACATCAAGTTGAAGTGTGGTCTACACATACACAACAAAATAAATGCCGCGGTGGTTTTCCCATTATTTCATGATAATATCAAGACGTCTTATGTGGTTTTTACCATTCCACTAATGTTTTATTGTTTTAAAACAGTAAAAACGCATTTAAATACATCCCAAGAAATCTCTAATTTAGAATGGAATTTTATTAGTTCCTACATTTCACAATTTAATATACAGTAATTTTCCCTTTATTTTAAGGAAATTAAACATCATTTTTCTAGTATTTAACCCAGAGACACTTGTTTTTAAAAGATTTTGTACCTTTAAGAAGTGTTAATTAAGTCAGTCCAACCGCACTGCATGTCGGATTGTTGGGATGTCTATTTTTACATGTCAAAAATAACTCATTAGTGGTTTTCAAATGAGTCCACTTCAATCTGAGGTTTTTTAATATCATTCTTACAGCTTCATGCGTGATTAGTGTTTGAAAATAATAAAAAAGTTTTTATGGCCATCCAAAAAAACTATAATATTAAATGATGTACCGTTCTTTCCTACATTTATAAATTCAATATTTTGTCATTTTACCATGATTTCAGTGCAATATGACAACATTTTATCAATTTTGACACCCTAACACTTGTCTTTAAAGGCCTTTGTAACATTAATAATTGTTTACTGAGTCAAAACTAAGAAAAAAATCTTTGATTATTTTTAAACTTGTGGATAAGGGCCGATAATTCATTTTTGAAATGTAAAAATCAATCAAACATCAATCTGATACATTTTGTTTTCTTTATGACTCGTTGTGCATGTTTTCTCTATAAAAGTTTCATTTTAGATTACTTTATGGATGATGTATGCATTCAATGAAAATGTGTCAAATATATATTGAATTCATCATTTACCTTGGAGGGATGACCTATAAGGCTGGATATTTCTTTGGGGATCATTCCTTCTATATAAACAAATACATTAAAAAAGAATTTACCAAGTGTGACTTCAACAAGATCATGTATTTGTCTATAGGGTATTATTCGTGTATTTTTCCTTTCAATATTTCAATTTATATTTTATATTACAAATCAACATAACTACTCAAATCCCCACCAAGTGTAGTAGTAATGGATAATATTTCCCTACAAAGGATAACTAATGGATTAGGACCATAACCCATCCTACATACATGTTTAGGATACTCTTTCCCTAAAATGATTCCAACTGCGTAGTTTTGGGAAACATATGGTAATTGTTAAGGGTTTGCATCACATACTTCTTCAATTTTACCCTATCAATACAAAAATATTAACAATTATTTTTTAAATTATCTAAAATTTTTAATATTATCTAATTAATAAATATCTCATTACAATTTATTATTATTTAGTTAAGATAAAAACATGATGATGATAATTATATTACAAAAACAAACATTCCTTAAACCAAATTAATCGGGGTCAACTAGAAGAATAAAATGGCTCCAAATTTGCATCATTTGATCCCTGTAAATGACCCCTTTTAATTGTGTTTAAGGATTGTTAGTTTTCATAATATAATTTTCATTATTATGTTCTTATAATAATAAAATAATGTAAAATAGTAATGAAAATCAATTACTCTAGAATCATTCAAATGGTAATTTACAAAACTATCATAATGTTTCCTATCAATTGTATACCATAACTTTATCCAGCCAACATAGTGACCTAAACCGTTATTCTATACAAAAACCTACATATTATTTTGTAAAAAAACATGACTTATAATAATATTATATAAATAATAATGAATAAAATTAAAAACAATTTTTCTTATTTTTGAAAAACACAAGTACCCGATGATGTGAGTAATTACTTACATATCATGATTCGTATTATTATCCTAAATAATTCCAAAAAATAAAATCATTAATAAATATTATAATTTTATTATGTTCACGTTTTTAAATAATATAAAATTTTCAACTACCCCATGAAATGCATCTCTATTGATATCGACAAAGAGCTTCCATTACTAACAAAAAATGTCTTTAGGTACTTTGTCATATATAATTTATGAGTTCAGACAACATTCATTAAACTCTTGAAAAAACCACCCTTCTAAATTACTCTATTTGATGCCCAAATTTCACAAAGTCCATGGGTGTGAAACAGAGTCAGGAATATAAAAATAAAAAACATCTTCAAATAAAAAAACATAACACATTATAAGTATATTAAAAAATTATACTCATGTGTTTTAAATTTGGTATCCATTAATATTAAATTCATTTTACCTTAAATTGAGTATCAAATACCACATTTTTTAAGATTAGGAATATTTATCCAATCATTAAAATTATTGTGAATGATCATCAAATCACAAGAATGCTACCCAAGAATATACCCATTAAATTCCGGAAGCTTCACTAGAAGGAAATCTGAACTCATCAAAAGGAATGATAATATTAAATTACTTCAATTCCCATACATCTTATATGTTCATATTTTTATCCATTCTATGGTTGTATTTATCAATTTTACAAATGAAAAAATAATAAATAAAATACATTATTTTTAAAAAATTGAAATATAAACCATTAATGGTAACTCTCCAATATCCCCTATATGAAGGGGTGACTAACAGGTCCATCATTGGAGGTGAATCTGGTAGGGGATACCAATGAAACCTAGGGAAATATCTAGCACTCTAGTATTTTAGGTCCCAACAGAATAAATTGGATCCACAAAATATGAGGGTAGTGGTGGTTTTCTCTGAGATAATGATAAGAAAGGATCATAAATTTTTTTTATTCTTGGAATTCCTTCATTACAAATATATTTGGTATATTAAATGTGTAAAAGAGTAAAAACTAAATTATTTTTATAAAAAAACTAAAACATGTATATTTTAGAAAACACATATCAATGATAAATTGTAATATATTTTCATTATCAATTTATACATTCAATTATCTTTATATTCAATATATTCATTATTATCAACCTCTATTATGATGAGTCCCTCATTTTCACCCTCTCTTATAATTTATAATATTTTTATATTTTCCAAAAAAAATGTTCAATTATCTATGGCTTATGAGGATCATGGTCTCAATGTACCAATTGATCTTCATCACCCATATCATATGATTATCTCTACATTAATTGTAAAACAACACCTGAACCTTCATGTATTTCACCATCAAAATAATAAACCATATTCTCTTGTAAAGCCAATATAAATGGATCATGTGATATTTGATCACCGGTGTCAATCAAGAGATGGAATGTTTCAGAAGTAAAATGTATCAAATATTTTTATTATACCCCTATCAATGTTCAACCAATTTCATTGGAATAATACAATTTAAAACTAGCTATGATAGTTTAGTTCAGTTATATCATTTAACTTCCTATAACATCCTACATATGAAAATGTAAAAACACAACTATTTTGAGTTTTCAAGTCTTTTGGTGAAAAATTATACAAAACATGAAGCCAAGAATAATGTACGAAACAAATATATTATCCTTCATTAGATAACTTCTAGCCAAAAACCTTAAATCATTTGATATTTCAGCAAGATTTTTAGAATTCATTATATAGAAAAACATATTTAAGCTGTAACTTTTAAAATATAAAAAATAACTACACTCTAATAATATATGAACATGAGTACATAATTACATGGTATAAAACCACTTTCCAATCACCTTATTAATCTATTTTGTTAATTATATATCATTTCGAGATTGATTTCTTAATCTCCACTTTGTTTGCAGTTAGAATTACTCAATAAATCGATCTGAAATAACACTATTGACAAGCACATATCTATGTGCTTGTAGAAACTCCAATTCAGTTAGTATAAAATTTAATCCATTTCCAATTGGTATTCCAATAGTTATAAATATTAATGAATAATTTTTATAATGGGATTTATTGTAGATGTCATCAGCACATATAACATAATTGAATATAGCATCAATCCTATCTAAATACATATAACAAAACATAAAATACTCTTTGAATATGTAAACATTATAAATATAGCCTTATAGTTTCCCTTTATTCCTCAAATATTATTTCAAATAACCTATGTTCGTGACAAAAAAATTAAGAAACAAATTAAAAAATATTAGAAAATGATTTGATAAAATAAAATTCACCAATGAAAATGAAATTAATACCTACATACCTCTCAATTGGATACATCCATTGATAGTATACTAGACCACCATGTTTATCTTCTTCAACCAAATTAATATTCAATTAAATCCTGACTATGATGAATGAATAGTAAATAACATCTCTAAATGAAAAAGTGTCAAAAAAGTTCTTTCTTACTGTTTATAATGATCAATTAGATTCAGTGTTATTCCAAAAATCTCTCTAAAAAATGTAAAAAATCCAACTTGAACGATAGTTAAATTTTTTAGGTAATATATTAAACAATTACAATAGAAACAACTACTCCATCAAAATGTGTGATTCATTCATTTACAATCCACAAAAATTTCAATTTTTTATGTCAACGTACTACAATATGTTACTTGAATATCTATGTGTAACTTTTATATTCATTGAATTTTTAAGGAATAATTCTTTCTCATTTTAATTTTACAAATAGTTGAATGGTATATTACATTTTCATTCACCGACAAACAGATATTTATATTAATTTACAAAAAAACAATTACAATCATTTAGATTATCCTTCTACTTACCCTTATCATTAATTAATGTAAAAATTACATTGTCACAAAAATTCTTCTCAATATGTATTATATCAATATTATGATGTTTACAATTAAACTCCCAATATTTTGGTTTAAAAAATATAATATTTTTCTTAAATTTTTGTGTTTAATATTCTTTAGATACAGTACCTTATACCCTTTTCCTCCCTTATATAACTATTGAAATTCTCTACATTCTTCAGTGACATTCATTAAATGCCTCATGATTTCTGAACTAGATAACTACTTAGTGACTATATCATTTTAATATCTCAATTGAATCATGTCTTCGTAAAAATAAATTTATGAGAAGCATAAAGAAATCAACAATTACACATAAAAGGCTATTTTCTTCTTAGAGGTAATCATTAATGTTCAAAATCAAAATTAAAAACTGGAAAATCCAAACTAGTATGAGTGTTCCAACCAGAAAAATATCATTTTCTATAAAATTCAATAATTGTTCACATTAAAGTAGTATAAATTTTATAATATTTGTCTTGTTGAGGAATCATTTGTTTCCATGATATCATACCATAATCTTCACAAATCATTGATTAGAGGTTGATCATATACATCAATGTCATTTCCATGACATTGTTTTCAAGGAATAATCATAAAAATAATGAAAGAATTTTTTATTCATACACATCCAAGGAGTTAGATCTTATGGGATAAAAAACTATCCAAATTCTATAATTAGTACTTAATGTATCAAAAAGGTTAAATCCATCAAAATCCAATCCCATACATATATTCCTAGGATCTGAAGAAAAATCTATATATAGAGAATAAAATATATTCCATGATGTTTAATATTTTGAATGACTCATCAATATATCACATCAATCTTGAGAATTCCACTTCATGTCATATGAAGTCTTATATGACATGAATAGTATTTTCATGAATGGTTTTAGAGGAATGTAACATAATACCTTTGCAAAAATTTTCTTCTTCTATTTTTTCCTAGGGGTTGCATTGATTTATACTCTAATTGTTGTTCATTGAATTATATTTGGATTTATGAAATCAAATTAATTATTCTTTATCATACTCTTTTAAGAGAAAATCAAGCAACCATTAAAAAATGCATGTTTCTTTGTATAATCAAGTCCACGTTTGTTGACGACTTTCATCATCTCATAGAATGATGTAGGGATTTTTTCTTCACTAAATGAACCATGAAGAATATATAGAATCATATAAATTTATTTGTTAGTAATTCCTTAAATACACTATATGTGACACCAATTTATTATAATAGAATACTTTGAATACATGGCACGCCGTTCATACAGTTTTTGTTTTCTGTCTTCAACTAATTCATAAAATTAATTTTTTTGTCGCTAATGTTTTGAGTAGGATTAACCTCCTAGGGATAAATAGAAGGTTATTTTGATCTATTAAATTATTGTTCATTTTATTCTACAAAACCAAATACTTCATTTAGAAAATTTCAAACTGAATTCTCTGTTACCGGGTCACATTGTGTTTCAGTAATATTACTTTCATTGTTTGGACTTTCCATGACATTTTATTCTCCATGCCAAATCCAAAACACATATCAAGAAGGAAACCATTTCTATATCAAGTTAAAATATAATTTGTTTCTATTTATCCATTTCTTGAATTCACAATAAAGACACAATCATTTTATTTTACCATCAACTAATTTATTTCCTATTGAATAATCTAGAAATTCTTCAAAACACATGGCATACTGATGTGTGTTTATATGTAAATTAATCCAAATTTTTCAATATAAAATGCATTTTTACTGTTCTTCCTGTACATTTAGATATAACGTTAAAATTAATAATCAAACAAGTAAAATCAAAATTAAAAATCACCAAACTTCATCATTCACCAGGGTAGGGTCTTGATTCAATATAACACCAAATGTTTTTTTTAAATTATTGGAGTTCTAACAAAAGTTTGTCCCAAGAATAAATTTTAGATTGAGATGATCCCTTCTGATATTATTTATAAAATCATAAATATAGGTCTTTGTTTTGAAATTTTAAAAAAATATAAAATTTTAATAAAATTAATAAACTCCTTATAAAACAATTCTTGAGATTATTCAAAACATTTCGTGATATAAATAAAAAATATACATGATTGTAGCACCCCTTATATAATCCTTAACATCTTAAAATACCTCTTAACATTGATATTAATCCAATATAATCTTAATGAAACCTCATAACAACAAAATAAAAAACCCCCATAAATTCTTGATATTATAGTATAATCAAAACATGTATATTAATAAAAATTTGATATTTGTAAAAATCAATTAAAACCATGAAACTAAATATTTTTAAGACTCCATTTATCATTTGTAGTAAAAAATAAATTATTTTATGAGGAAATTACATTTCCTCAAGATCCATATGTGAAACATTATTTTGAAATTGGATAACTGTATTTGTAATGAAAACCCACAATTTATGACATTAAAACTAAAACACACTATATTATTATAACCATTTACTCCTCAATAATAAACACTTTTTAATCTTTAAGAAAAACAGAATTAAACTAATTCAATAAATAATTGTTATGGAATAAATGTATATATATTGAACCTCATGCCATAGAGGGGTGGATAGGGGTAGAGACTATTGGGAAGAGGTGATGACTTGGGGAAGGGGTGGATTGGGATTGAGGAGAAGGGGGTTGGGGAGTGGTAGTGAGGGGTGCCAAGGGATAGCCAGAGTAAGTGAGAAGTGGTGAGGGGATGGTGTGGTAATTCTAAAGGAAAAAATGGGGTGGGGATTAGGGTGAATGGGGGTTTAAGTGTGTAATGGGGCTATGAGGTTTGACGAGGGCGTAGACAGTGGTGAGGGGAGAAGGGTGGTGAGTGGAGAGGGGCAGAGAGTAGTGAGGGTAGGGAAGGTGTAGGTGTTGAGCGATCTTAGGGAGAGAAGCAAAGTGGAGGGGGTCTGGGAGCGGTATCAAGGGGTGATGGGCAGTGAGGGGTAGCATGGGATTAAAGAGAAAGGGGGGAGTGGGCTCAGGGGGGTTTTGGGTCTCGTGGGGGGGGGGGGTTGAATTAGGGTTTTCATAATATATAAAAGTTTTTTAAATAAAATCAATGCTCAATTTTAATTTTTATAAAATATGATTTATTTAGAAGTGGTTCACAAACCCTTCACTAATAATCTTCTACTCAGACATGTTTTTTTTAAATGCCACCATAGAAGAATTTTTTTTAAATTGAATATCAGGGGGTTCTTGAATATCCCCAACTTTCAGGATTTATATGACAACATGGAGAAATACCCACAAATCTATGATGTCTTGGATTCATCCTTGACATGCCTGGACTACCATAGTCTATACATTATTTGATGTTGATAGAACCAACTATAAAGAGGACCCAAACAAAGTCTATCTTTGGATTATTTATTGATTCTTCACCTCCAACGGTGGGTTGGGTAGTCGAAGTCCAATTCCCCTCTTGAAGTTGAAGACTGGATCGCCCTATCTCATTTATACCGAAGTCAATATTTCACGTTTTACATCTCCAGGCATCCTAGGACTCAGAATATGGAGTATCATCATCATTATCAATTTTAGATTAAATTTTCTTACTTTTGAGGACATGTTTGGAAGCAGTTGGAGCAACCAAAATTCGAGGGACATCCTTCATAAACACCCTTTAGGTGTATGAGGAGATCTAGAAGTAGGAGTATTTTTAGTCATCCCTATTGATGCATTTGATGAAGGAAACTCAATAAACACATAATATGATTCCTAATCCATGATCACATAATTTTACATACCACCATTAGATGATTCTATAATTGACCATATTTGGGAGTAGAGATGGTGGGATATTGCAGAAATTTGAATTCATTAGAAAATTGTTATGCGATGAACGCTTCATAGACAATCTCATAGTTTACTCTTATCACCAATACATAACCTCTCAAAAACATCATGTATGATTTGAGATCATATGTAATATTTCTATTATCAGTGATCATTTTGGTAGGTGGATCACCATATGAGAAGTAGTTGAATTAATTAAACATGAAAAGAGTATTTGAGGCTATATCATGCTCCCTGGATATAGTAATAATACAAGAGATAGTTTAGAAAATCATCTGAATTTTAAAATCCATAATTCTGACACCTCTCAACACCTTATAAGAGATAAAATATGATGTTATCCACCATTATAGTACTTGGAAGGGCCTCTATATTTATAATGGAGAGATCCTCGAATATATGTGTAGCATGAACTGAGGAATCTTCACCAAATTCAAGGCTATCAACCCATTGCGTTCTCCTTTTTCTATCTTCAATGCCATAAAAAATGTTCTTGGGTACACACTAACATTATATTTTCTGACCTTCAGCATGTTGATTCTTATCCACATAGCCAAAAATCAATAAAATTTGGTCTCAGAAGAAATTACAGACCTGATTGAATATCCCCACTTAGTAAGTTCTCTCTGCACCATCATGGGCCAGTATCTAAATATAATCCATTTTTTTTATCAATTATGGGGCATCCCAAGAGATTTTTACATATAGCTCCTTCCCCCATGGGATCTAAAAACAAATTAATTCATTTCTTGGGAAGAAAATCACCCATATGGTGGGGGTATTAATTTTTAATCTCTTTAGTAACGTTCATTAACTCATGAGCTAGTTCAAGAGTTTGTTTGAGATACCACCCATGAAGCCTTTAGTCGAATAAATTGTTTATACATTTCCCTGAGAATGGGAGATCATGATTTTTTGTAAATATCCCAAAGACTGATACAAAATTCTCTATGTGTAGGATAAAATATTTTATCATATTGGCTCTAATGGATAAGAAAATTTGCAATTGTACCATTTGGCTTGTACAAATACGTTCGTTCCACCCAAATAGCTTTGTAAATATTGATAATTTGTAGTTCAATATTAAAATCGTCATATTTTTTAAAAACCCAATAATCCCACATCTATATATCCTTCAACCATCTTCCTAAATGAATGTTCCATTCTACCTTTTATACTTCATTTTGGTTCATCAGTTATTCAAGGATAATCAATGCATAAAAATGCAGTTTGATTTTGGGGAGTGACGTTGTAGGTCTAGAGTATTCAAATTCTGGCACATTAGATACATTGAAGGAATATTTCATTCATTGTTGTTTGAACCCATTCCCAAAACACTGGAAAAATAATATTTTTATATTAATTGAACCGGTATTGAGTCATAATGTATACTGTCCATGATATGGTTACACGTCTCAGGTGTGTGCAACCGTATAACGACAAGTATTCACTCTAAGGGTATTCTACAATGTGATTCTTCATGTTCATTGAGAGAATAAGAAGTACGAGGGAATATATTATTTGATATGTTGGAATAAAAATTTAATATATCCCCCCAATCCAAGAATTATCTTGGGCTTCAAAAATCTGATCATCCTGTGGATCCATCTAAGAAAACTACATGAAAATAGCAAGGAATTCATTAAACACCATGGTTGTAGCCTAGAATAAAGAGAAAATTGGAAAAGATAAGATATTTCATAGGTCACTCACCCGAGTGACCTCATGTAGGCCACTCGCCCGTGTGACTTCACATATGAAACACACTCAAGTGCCCTCACAAATCCAATTCACCCACGTGACCTCATGGAGGTCCCTCACCCATGTAATGAGGTCATGCTTATAGTGATCTGCATCATTTACCAATGAAAGCATGTAGTGTGGGTTAATATAGAGGGAATCTAGTGTGAATGATGATTTTAGCGAGAGTGGTTGAGAAGTAGAATATAGTGACCACCGAGGGAAGGGAATCCCTATATATATAGATGGTCAACCAATGAGGATGGCATGTGAGGTCGACTTATGCAGACGACATGATAGGTCAACTTGTGATGAAGAACTGTGCACTAAGAATGTGTAGTCGGTTTTCCCACTCCACTTTTATTGTGAATAACAATTATGATCATCCTTAATGTGGGTAAAATCAAATATATAAGGTCCAATTAAAAAAATAATAGGTTGGTTCTTTAAATTTGGATCATAATGTCCCACTTATATCATATCCAATCCTGAGGGGGGCGGGGGGATTTTGACATTCCATTTATAATGTAAATGAAGATTACTCTTGAGAAGAATGTTAAATAAAGTACAAAAATGGAATGGATGCATGTTTCTGAGGTTGAGTTTCATAAGCCACCAGTGCGGTTTGGAACCTCACACAGACTAAGGTGGGTTGAGCGACCTGCATGCTAAGAGGCGCATCCAAACCCTACCAGTATAATCTAGTAAGATAATTCATACCTGTGTAAGATACCAATGTGAGACACCATCATGGTGCACTAAAGTTAGTGTACTTATTCTCCTAGGGTCCTATGTTTTCCTATAAATAGGACCATGGGGATCTTTATTTGAGATGACAGTATGACTCAATAAATCCTCACATATCTGCTATCTTTATTCCTTCACCCAAGACTGTAGAACCTTTCATGTAAATTTCTAATCCTCAATAAAATAGGGTTTTAATGAAGAAAGTGTAAGTATAGTACCTCTAATGTATTACACTCAAAACACATGTGTGATCCACCTCTATTGTAATAAAAATTCCACGATGTCCCCTTCTCAAGACTGAAAAATGAGCATCCATTATCCAAAGACACCCAAGAATACCCATAGAGAATAAATAAAGGACTAACCAAAGTATTATAATATAGTTTGTCAATTTAATAAAGGAATCTCCAACTCACCTAGATATACCCTATATGAAGAACCTTTATCTCACAAAAACCAACCTGAAGTGAGGAATCCTCATATCACCCTGAACTACCCTACATGAGGCACCAACTGATTTCACATCCCTCACATTTGTGATCCACTTTCTAATACATCTCATTCACTAATTATGACCGCGAGTCCCTTTCCTTGGGATCCTCTTCTAGAGAAAATGAAATTAAAATCTCTATTGAGGCCTCCATATTTTCACAATAATAGATAAATACACACTGGTGTGTCTCCCATTAGATTGTGAATTCCCTCTATACGAGTTTTTCAAAACTTGTCATAACAAATTCATAGTTAAATTAGGGTGTTAATAATTTTAAATAACCTCTATAATGAAGAACACAACTATAGAGTCAATGCAAGAGACATTCACATTTTAGATAGTGAGGTGAGCCACTGTGTTTTCTTTTGAGGTGGGATATTACCTTATCCTTCTCTAATCCTATATGAAATTGAGAATGGTTATCCCTCATAGAGTAATATCATAGTATTCATTGTGGGAGGTATCAATATGGGTGTTTATGTCATAACCTAATGTTATAAAAAATATTGGATACGGGCATGTAAAATCAATTTCTCTCTCCCATAGCCCTAGCCTCATCCACCAACAGATGAACGATATTGTGTGGTTTTCTGGATATTTTACTTCCTATTGTTTCTCACACTAATCATAACTCATGTTGGATTATAATTTAGAGATGATATTGACATACACATGATCATATTCATGTCTCGATAGAGGGGGATTTTATAGATCATTCTATCACTATACTATATGACCTCCATAGGTGTTGATCCCAAAATACATGTATTAATCTCTAAGGGACATATCCCCTATGAGACAAAAATTAAAAAGGCCTCCGTAGGTGTATGTCATCAAATACATGTATCTATCTCAATGGTACATATCCCCTGTGATAAAAACCTTCCCATTAACAATATAGGCGTAGTTCCACCAATCCACATATTCATCTCAAAGGTCCATATCCCCTGGGAGAAAAAACATTGATGGTCCTACAATATAGGTATAAGCCTCATAATTTTTAACATTGTGGGATATGATTTCTATCCAAACGGGATACATATAAATCCTCCTTAAGGTCCAAACCAAACACCCAAACTCACCATAATCTTCTTAGTGACACATCCCTAGTATGTCCATTTTTATCCTAGGAGTCTATATCCCTCACAGGTCCCTCAGGCCACATCGACATATGTCCCACACTAGACATTGACTCTGAAACATTCACCTATACATAATTTATTTATGACATTAAATTTCCTAGTTTGGTCCTCAACACAAGACCTTAAAAGTTACAATATGTCTTGTTATGTGGAATTGAACAATACAGGTTTTGATTCCTTTAACAAGGATATGTAGGAATCTCATCTCATGGGCCCAATCCCAACATCAAAATAGCTCACATATCACTGGAGGATGAAAAATTATAGAGTGCCAAACATTATGGATTGAAATTGGAAAATTTGTAATAAGTGACCATATAATCTATAATCCTTAGATTATAAAAGATACCATCAATGGGGAACTATGATATATACATATTCCTCCATTGATAAATAACCTAGAATACAAATAGATAATTCTAGATTCCATCAATACTATTAATTGATTTTTAACATATGGGTGGCCTATTGTAAATTTTGGATTTAATAATGAATTTACAAATATGTCTTAAATCTATATGAGATTCCTAGGGTAAGAAATAATACCATCCAAAATGGATGAGATGAGCCTGACATCCCATCCTCTCGACTAATGTGAGTCCCTAAGAATTGCTGGAGCTATTTCCCAAAGACCACATTGATTGGGAAATAATGTTTGTAAAACATATCAAATAAGGAATTTTTTGGGTGCTTTAATATTAATGAATAAAACTAATTAGAAAACGCATAGAATTTATATAGAATTATGTTTTTGATGTGAAGATTTTTCCACCACCACCAGCACAATTTTCCATTCACAAACTGTGTGGTTTTTAGGGATGAAAAAATTTTCCTTTTTTGAATTTAATAACATAGTACATGTAGGAATTTAATGTCTATACATTACATATGATAGGTCATGACAAAATATTTTAGGTCATAATAGTAGTGTATCGATGTTCACAGAAGAAATTAAATATTTGAGTGCTAAAGAAAAAAACCAATTTGTGCATCAATTGAATATTAAGGAGTCATTGAAGAAATGTGGGTTGTTTATTACATTAAATTTCATGTTATAGTTTTTAACTACAAATTTTTTATCGATATGAAAAGTGTTAGACACAATGAATTTGGAATTTCCTACTTTATCTAAGTAGATTACAATATAAATATCATCCTTTTATAATTTATTCACATGAAAAACAATTTTTTTTTGTTCTTGATCAATCAGATATGCAATGGTATATTATCTTACAAGAAAAAAATAGAATGTTGGTGATGATAAACTTTATAGAGATGATGATTATTGTGAGATCCACACTTCCATGGAAATATTAGGAGATAATATTGATGTGCACGATGTAGACATGGTTTTTTCCATATGGGTTGATCATGAGGATAGAGTTTGGGAAATCAATAATTTAGTAAATTTAAAATATTACAGGTAACAATTTCTTTTGTTTTCTTTTAAAAAATTTCATAAAATTTTAGATATATTAATAAAACAAATATTATAACTAATACGTTAAAATTTTTATTTATATAATTTTTGTTGTGTTTGATTTACCAAGTTTACACATACATAACTCATCTATTTATCTTTTGTGAAAAAAAATATTTTTAATTTAATGTGACAAATAATAATAATTTTTTTTATAAAAGAGTGTATTCAAATAATATTCTTTTTTGTGTACAAAATGATGTAATAAATAAGTTCATTTTAACTATTCACATGCTTTTTTTTGTTTTTTTGAAATTATATTATGTCTTTTAATTTCTAATTAATGTTTTTATCATTTTAGTTAACCACTATAAAAAATATGAATTTAAATTTTTTTGGTTTAGTTTACTTATTTTGGGTCATTTTTTATATATTAAAATAATTTTCTTTTCGGTTTCAAAAATATTGTAATATATTAGAGGATTTTTACTATTCACACTCCGTTTTTTCATTCATTTACTTTATTTTATCTCTCATTAATTTCTTATCATTTATGTAAACAATAAAAAATAATGAATAAAATTTTGTATAATTTATTTTTATTTTTTTATAATTTTTTATTTTTTATTTACATTTGTATGTATTAGTTAGAGTTTTATGTTTTTGTAATAAATAATTATGACTAATATTTATAGCTAAATGATAGATCAAAAATATAATCCACCACATTATTTTGGGAATGAACATAGATATACCTCTTTGGAGGAATGTACACATACTATTATTGATGATATTCCACATGCTTCTAACCAAGGGGTATCTACTTCAATGTGGGGAAAAAAGAGTTTGAGGGTTGGTAAACATGGAGTCACATATTTTCCAAAATTCGCAGTTACTCATATGCATGACCATAGGATACCAGTTGAATTTGAAGATAATTATATTACAAGGGGTAAAAATTTAAAACAATTCAAGAATTTTATTACAGTTTGGCACAAAAGAAAAGTTAATTTTTTGATTGTTGGTTAGATAGGTGTAGTAAATGATAATATCATAATTTTGGGAGATATTTTTGCTAAGACTATTGGTTATTATTTTATTTATAATGAAATTATTATAATAATATATGTTTTCCTTCTTCTTATCAGATGACATATGATATATGTAACATTAGAGGAGTCAAGAGAAAATTATTAGCGCTGTCTACTAGGAGATGGGGGGATTTTAAATCAACCATCACATTAGATATTATTTTTGGGTATAGACAATATCAAAATCCATTTGACATATATACATTTATAAATTAAGATAAGTGGAAGAAATTTGTTGAAAGTAGATGACAAGAAGAATTTTTTGTAAGTGAAGTGTTACCATTCAGTAGATGTTTTTATCTAAATGGTTATATTAATGATTTATTAATACTTAATTTATATAAAATAAGGTAATATTATAAGGAGATCTAATCTAGAAATATATAACCTTATACATTATCATTTGGAGGATATTCATTATTGGTAGAACAAATGATAACTAAAATTTTTAAAAATTGAGAGATGAGTCATTTGGATTTATAGAGGTTGACCCTCCTATCCCAATCTATATATTTAAAATGGAAGAGCGGTCATATGAGAAAAAAGTAAAATATCTTATGTAAGATGAAAGGGTTATATCTTAGAGGATTTTAAGATATTTACATAATTTATTTATTTATGTTAAATAACTTCTTTATATATTGTGATTCCCAATGTATTTTTCAAATATTCTATATAGAAATAGCTTGAGGATAAGATCACATAGTGGGACTTAATAGCTGAGGGTGGGAAGAATATTTTAGCTACAACATTGGGAAATCCTAAAATCCCAGGTCATGTACAATCATATCTGATTGGTGTATTAGTAATAAAAGTGTTCCCATGTTCTGAAGCATCATCAATGGAGGATGATTATATAAAAAACAATCTTTCTAAGTTACAGTTTAGGATATTCATGAGATGATGAAGGAAATTATCAAAGCATCAGTATATTTGAGGTTTCCATACATCAAAATATAGTTTTCGATAGATAATACAACTCTTACACCTCCACCAATATATCCCACACCTCATAAGTATCATAATCTTCAACTCATCCTCGACAGCTTTTGGTTTTTGTCAATATGTATGTTTATGATCCCCAATATCATATTTTAGCATATTGGATGATATATTATATTAGTGACACCATTCATCATCAATAGATAGATATAGATAATTATAGGGTCATTGTATGGGATATTATATATAGATTAACAATCATACTATATCATAAATAATAGGTGAGAACAATTGGACAATGTATTGACCATTTTTTTTTCCCATCAAGTGTTGTTCGAAAAATTACCATAGAGGTATGTGTATATTATATACATTATTTCATTTTTCTGTTAAATTTGTTTGAACATTTTAAGGTGTATATATATATATATTCTTTCTGAAGGAATAGTTTAAATGTAATTACATACTATATAGAAAATATCAAATACATTTTGACATGACATTAGATACAACCACTACTAGTCTTGATATACTGTCAAAATATTCAATAAATTTATTGGATATTTATGATATTCTAATGTTAGCTTACATTTATAGGAATTTAGTGAATTTTATACATTAAAAACAATATCATGGAGCTTTTAACTAAATATGAGTTGGTAGTCAACACGATGCATGTTTTTTCAATGCGAGTAAATTATCATATATATATTTCCATTATTTTAATTTATTGAAATTTAATAAATATATTTTTTTTATTAGGTGTCTTTATAAAATTTGTACATAAAATGACATGATAGAATTATATGGATTCAATTACCCACTATTTTTTTCACCTATAGTGAGTACAATGACTGATGGGGGAAGAACAGTTTATATTGCTAAAAGACTTAAATATATTGCAATTATTCAGTGTTGGATGGATCATTATCTTCTAGTGTAAAAAAGATATATATCATAATGTTTTATATCTCTCTTAATAAAATAAATACTAACATTATATTTACTTATATATTATTGTCCATTGGATGTTGGGTAATTTTTTCTGTTGGATAAGACACTGTAATGGCTATGCTATATCCATGTTGAACTGTGAGAAAATTTTATAAATGTATTGAACACATAAGTTTGAATAATTTAATTATTTTTTATATTATAGTTAAAATTAAATTTATTTCAATCATATTATTTTTAAATATTGAATGAAATTAATTTAGATATATAATGAGAAAGAAGAGTGAAAATATCAAATATGTAAAATCAACGATGAAGTTTTATTTAAAATTACTGTATTGTTGTTGCATGTACATAAAATGATATTTTGAATTGAAAAATTATTTTAACAAATTTCATAAAAAAACATTGTAATCAAATTTGGATACCATGTTATAATATTAATTTTGGAAATAATTTCAATTGGGACAATTATAATGTTTTAGAAGTTTAGATTTTGATATAAACCATTCCTTTAATTTTTTATTCATTTTATTCGTAATACATGTTAAATAATTTTATTTTAATTTTTATCAATTTTATGAACATTTTCCTCTTACTGGACAAGATCCAATACACTTAAAAATTGAATGGGTGAATCATTTATAGGTATAAATGTATTTTAGTTGATTTCTATTATATATTGTAAAGTTGAGAGTTAAAATTTTAAATATTTATGATGCTATTTTTCTACATCTGATTTTCTGGTATGTTTTGGTTTTTATATTTCTTGTCAGGAAAATATATTTGAGGGGTTGAATAAATTTAATTTTATTTTAAAAAATATTTTTCACACTAGTTATTTTATAAGTAACATGGAAAAATTAAAATAATATTTTCTGCATTGTTTTTTTAACTGACTTAGTAATTGTTTTTTCAAATTTATTTTAAAATTATAGAGATAGTAAGACATGGATAAAATTGTATTTATTTTCAGTTTTCATATAAATTATGTGAGAAATCCTGTGTGATAGATCTGTCACATCTTTTATTTTATAACTAATGTGATAATTTATTTTCCACATTAGTTTTAAAATAAACTGATGTGGTAAAATATTTTTCACATCAATTCTAACATAATTAACAGAGTAATCCATGTATAATATTTCATTCATAAAATTTTTCATTTAATTGATGTTAAAAATCAAGTATGATAGACCTTTTATATTGGTTGTTTAAAAATCTAACATTGTAAAAAAAAATTACTCATATTATTTCATAATTGTTGTGAACATTTTCCACCAAAATGTATTTATAAATTCCATTTTTATAAAAATATGTTAAAAAATTATTTAAAACATCACATATTATAACATCATATAGTAATCAATGTTAAAAAAACTATCTAAAAATGACTTTTTTCACTAGGGTACCCAACCTCTTCAATATGATATCATGTTTTGGATGGAGTTATAACCTGGTGCATATATTATGTCAATTGATCATTATAAAATAGGACATTTGTAGCTATGGAAATTGATAATTTATATTGATTATTTTATAAAAAATGGTGACATGTGGCCTTGTGTTTCGTCTTATAGAGCTCTAGTATTGTTTTTCAAGAAGGAATATGGTTTTCTGAGTATAGAAATAAACTACGGATGATAAAATTTTGAAATGGTAAAGAACAATTTTTCCCTCCAAAGAATCGATGATTTATTCAATTTGTTAGAGGGATATATCTAGTTTAAAATGATTAATCTACAATCTAAGTATCATAATATGAGTATGATGTAATAGGATATTCCAATTATAGAATAAATATATTTTTAAAATATTTAACAATTTTTTTTATAAAATACTATCTCTCATAATTTATAAAATTCAAATATTTTAATGAAATAATATGTTATTATTTTTATATTTTCATGTTTATTGATTTATTATAATCTTATTTTTATATGATTTATATATATATCTCTTATAACATTTCTTGGCATATTATATTAAAAAAATTATAAGGGCCATCCATGTATATCCTGGGCTTTCCCTCAACCACAAAGTAGACCCAATGGGATAAACCTGTGGAATAGCTAGCCTAAGGGACATCCACAACGGGAGTAGTGGGAATGTTTATAAGGAACTATGGAGAAAATAAATTGGGTCACATATTCTATAAGGTTGTGTCTTTTGTGTATACTAGTGGGTGTGTGGGTGTTGATCCCCTACTGGAAGCTCAAAGCGATGATAGAGCACATTGATTAATAAATCACAGCAGAGACATATCATGTTTTTGATGTGGGGATACAACATGTGATACAATTTTCATCCGTTTTAAGATATAGATAAATTTTATCAACCACCATTTCAGATCCTTACTATCCATTCGATCATTTTTGTGCGATCATCTTCATCCTCTAGCCTTTTCTGAGTTCTCCAGTTTTCCGGAACTCTTCGATGGACCACCTTCAATGAAATACAATGACTATCATCATCACTCTAAGGCCAGTTTTGCGATAAATATTGACTTATATCATCTACCTCTAGATGCAGATAGATCTTGGGTTGATTGTAGATCACTCCAACATTCTTCCATTTTACCGTTATGCTAGCCTCCTTCATGATGTTACTGTACGCTAAGGGTTATACCATCTCATTCATGGGTTGTGGTAGCACACTTCATTCAACAGTGTTTCATGATATACTGTGGGATGGTAGATCAACTTACTTATGTGGTATAAGTAGTATTTTACTCAATAGTGGATCTTTTCTGATGGTAGTTCCTCTTCTTTTCATTGGTAGTATCATCCAGCATTCTTTATTACAATGTTATATCTCATTACAATAGTGGATCTCCTTCCAATGGTAGATCATGGCCCTCAATGGTAGTGCATTCTACCATGTGACAGTAATGGTAGATCACTTAATGATAAACCATACTAAATGGAAGATCATAAAAAATTGTATATCTTACCAAATTGTAGATTGTGATGGTATCTCGTCAGTATTAACAACACCATGCTACCTCCATGTAACATTCAGTCTACCATTAGTTCAAATATTTTCCAAAAATATATTTTCTTATTATTATAATTCTTATTTTTAAAATAATAATTTTTAAATACCATTATATTATATTTTTTAAAAAAAATTATTATTTTCCGTGATAAATTTATTTTCAGTATAATTAATATTTATAATAGAAACATGCATGAAATTTTCTACATACAACAATTTTTATAATGCTTTTTTTATATGAAATTTTTAATTTTTTAAAAAACTATAATTATATTAATTTTATTTATATTATTTTATAAATTTTTATTGTATATGTTCTAATTAACATATTTGATGTTTTATACTGTTATTTGATAAAAAATAATGAGTGTGAATTTTCTTTGATATTCATTTGGAAATTTATAATGAATATAATAGTGATATTATATTTTTTATGTGCTAACAAGTGGCAGGAAGTGATTAGATCACATGACACTAAAATAAAATTTGGTGATTTAATGAAGAAAGACTAATCTATTAGAGATATGATTTGTTTATAAAAAATCAACTACAAATATTTTTTAAAATATATCTTTTAAAACACTCATGTGATAGACGTTCTTAATACTCATTCAGTCCAGAAGATATGAAACTTTTATTTTATTTCCAACATCATGAAGAAACATGTACTGTACCATCCTCTATTACTATAGTGAACCATATCATCCATCATCATAATCCTCATCATCATTTCTCTTTTCTGTGTTTTCTTTGTATTTTTTTTCTTCATTTTAGTTTTATTTTTCTTTGTTTGTAATATTTTCATGTTTGGATTATTATTCTCTCCATCCAATATAGGTATTTTTTATTTTGGTAATTCTACTATCTATAAAATGTAGGGGTTTTAAATCTTGGTAAAAGGTGAGATGATAGACTAGGTTTATAGAATCATTAAAAATATTGGTTTTTAATCCAATTTTTGTAAAAGGTAGAGTATGCAACAGGTTCTCACGCCTATAAATGTGAGTTTCATAGTGAGAAATAATTTACTAACAGAATAGATAATGTTGTGGAGTGGAATAGGATCTTGGTGATCTAAAACATTATAAAATCTATGTGTTATTTTCTTTTATTTCCACTATACTAATCACCTTAACCACATATCTCACTAAATTTTCTTGAATTAATAAAGCTATGATTATTTTTGAAATTAAAATTTGAAATTGACTAGTCACCCTATCCATTATCAATTGAAATCAATTAAGATCTAACAATTTAAATATGATATAGGTTAATAGTTATATGGTTGTGATACCAAACAATTGGTATTAGAGAAATCTCTCTATTTTGTTGGTGTTTTTTTGTTTTTTTTTACATTTTACTAACCTAATAATCCTAGATCTAATAGTTTAAGGAATACAATTTTAGTATTTTAAGATGATGTTTTTCATTGAAATGATGGATAGAGTCTATAAAAACCTCTATTATTTGATGGTAGTAACTATGGATACTAGAAATATTGAATGGAATCCTACCTAGAATAGTTGAATGTGGATCATTATACTATCATTGAGAATGCATATAAGCTACCCAAATTCTATCCAGAGACACTTATAGGTAATGATATGACTATGTATGTTTTGAATTATAAAGTCAATAATATTTAGTAATGTGTTATAAGTAGAAGTTTCTGTAGTCATGATTCAGCTTTTAAGACAACCTATGACATATAGAGAATAATTCAAGTCACTCACCATGGGACTAAAAATCTCAATTAAACCAATATAAGAATGCTCTGAGGAGAATACTAGGACCTCAATATAGGATATAAAGATTTATTGAACCAGATTATATGACATTTAACAAGTAAAAAAATGTAATGGGTTCTCTTGGTGAAGTATTTGACAACAAAATAAAGTTAAAAGAGTATTGAGAGAACTTTAAAAAAAATTTTAATCCAAAAGAGGTTTTCATTGATGAGAGTAATAATTTGAAAGAGTATATCATTGATTAACTGATATGAACTTTTTTTCGTATGTGTTTGAGTAGAAAAAAATTTCTTCTAGGGAGTTTATAAAGGGAAATTTTATATTATTTAAGTATAAAATAAATGAAATATCATTCAATTCCCAATCATAGTTTTGGGAGTGTAAAAAATAGATGGATAAAATTATCAAGAAGTTCATCATGCTCCTGAAAAATAAAGGTGGAAGGAGACATTTCAAAATAAAGTTGAAATTAGATTACAAGAAAGGTAATTCTAATAATAGTAATGATGTTTTTGAACTAACCTATTATGATTTCATTAAGAAATAATACATTTGAAAGGACTACCCGAAACTCAAATATAAAATGATAGAAAAAAAAGTAGAAAAGAAAAATAAATCTTTTTTTGGAGTTCGAGAATACTCAGATAGATTTTACTCTTGAAGTGAATCTAGAAGTTAATTTGAGACCGGTAATCTTTCTGCGATGGGTGAATCATGTAATGTAATTGGTTCCCTTTTAACTTAATTTATTACTCCTAATATATTGGATAATAATTCTATTTCTAAAATGATAATGATAGTGATTATAATTCATGTTCTGATTTAGATTCTATAAGTTCTATAGACAACAAACAACTTAAATAAAATTAATAATTAAGTAATGAAAGAGTTAAGATAATTGAAATGTATACTAATATAAATATTAAATAATAAATTGGTTAATTAAAATGAGGAACTGAAAATTGATTTTTATAATTTGTATACATTTGATTCCCAAAATGAATAATGAATTGATACTTACAATTATGGAAATTTTAAATTAAAAGAAAAAAATAAAATACATAAAAAAATTAGAATATAATGATAATGGTTAAGAAATAATATTTAATTTAATTCTATATGATTTAATTATAGTTTAAAATGAATGTTAGAAACTGATGCTATAAAATAAGAAACATGGAAAAATATCGTTTGGAACTAATGTGAATGTATATATTGATTTAAATTTTATTAAAAAATATAGTTATTTCCCAAAAACCCACTAATAAAATTATTAAAACTATTTGTGTTCTAAAATTCTCTGTTTTTAATCCTATATGAACGAAGCAAGCTTGAGTACCAAAATACTCTGTTTAATTATTTAATTGTAGTAAATGTGTCTTAGCAGCCTCAATGACTCTTTGTATTTAGGAAATGTATGATCCGAGCAGATGAAAAGTGATATTTTATAATTTTAATCTTCTAATTTCTGTTATTGTTTCCTTATCACATTTGGAGACAATTATAAATTCCAAATTAACGGTATAAGTGAAGTTGGGTCTTCCTAAACTATTATTATTCCAAAATTAATAAATTTATATTGTTCAAAATATAGTCTAAAAAGTATATCATAGATTTGAGATGATGGATTTAAAGTTTTTTTGTAAATGATAAATGTATAGTTATGAAAAAGTAATCAGTATTACTTTATATAAATAGAAAATAAAATGATTATATTATTGATTTCTCTAATCTAACAAAAAAATGTTAATTTTGTAACAGCTGTATATGAAGATGAAATTATATTTCTTATAGGACTTGATCTTGAAAAAAACATATTATTCTATAAACATTAAAATCATGAACATGTTATTCATTTGTAAAAATTACATATAATTACGTATTTTATGTGTGATTCATATTTAAAGGGTAAGTATGAAAAATAGATTTGAATATATAAATGATATTAGTACTTCTAGATGATTATAAATATTACATATTTACTTGTGTGGAAAAATAGAACATGTTAGTTTTGGTGGTAATATGTATGTATTTTAAATTTTTATGATTATTGTATATCTATCTAGATTTATTTATAATCACATAAAAGGAGAAGTTTAACTATATTTTTTGTTTTTTGTAAAATTATTTAAAATTTCACGAACCTGAAAAAAAATATAGATCAAAATTGATATAGGTGGTGAATCGTTTAATTTATAATTTGATAATTTTTTTGAAAAAATAGATAAAAACATTTTTCAGCCTTTAGGACAACACAAAAAAATTGTTTGGTAGAAAAATAGAACAGGTCTGTACAATAAATGGATAGATCAATTATTATGGTATTTAATGTACTTAGGTACATTTGGGAAGACATTATTAATATTTATTTTCATTTTTAACTATATCATCAACTACAACATGTTTAATTAATTCTTATTATGATTTTTTTAAAGGGTTTGAACCTAAGGTTGGTTATTTTATTGTATTTGGTTGGAATGTCCTTATCTTAAATATAAAATATAATTTATAAAAAACTTATTCTAAAACTGCTGATGGAATATTTTTATTATATTTTAATAATATAAAAACTACTGAATTTTCAATATTATAACTTTAGTTGTTGAAGAGTATGTATATGTTAAATTTAACAAAAATATCAACAACAAGAATAATCAGGATTTAATCGAAGTTGATTAAGAATTTATGGATTTTAATATTGGTGAAGAAAATGAAAAAGATATTGAGAATAAATTAGTTAAGGGAAAAAATATTTCTTCTGAAACTTATCAGGGTGGGTGGAAATCAATGAAATATCATCTAATTGATTAATAAATTATAAATATAGAATCTAGTCTAAAAACCAAAAAATTTATTTTTTTTACAGTGAAAAATATGATTTTGTTTTTGATTGTTTTTTGATTACCATTGATGAAACAATAATTTATTCAAGTTGGATAAATACTATCTATGAAGAGTTAAATAAATTTTAAAGAAATATTATTGAATTTCATTTAATTTCTAAATGAGAAAAATATAATATGAACTAAATGGATTTTTTTAATAAGCTTAATGAAGATGGAAACATAGTTAAAAATAACAGAAGAATAGTTTCTCAAGGTTATTCTCACGAAGATATAATTGAGGATAAAGATTATTTTACTCATGTTCCTAGGATGAAAGAAATAATAATTCAATTATCCTTTTCTTATTTGAAAAATATAAAATTATTTTATTTGATCCAAAAAGTGAATTTTAAATGGAATCAATTATGAGGAATTTTATATTAAACAACCCCTAGATTTGAGAATGAAAAATTCTCAAATAATTTCTTAATATTTAAAAAAGCATTATATTGTTTAAATCAAGATACTCAAAGTTGGTATGAAATTATAACTCTATTTTTCATTCAAAATATTTTTATAAAAGGAAATGTTAATCCAATTTTTTTTATAAAGGGAGTTTTAAATGATATACGTATAATATAGATTTATGAAAATGATATAATATTTCTATCAACAAATTATTCTACATGTAATTATTTTTCTATAAACTAATGTGAATTTAATTTTGAATGATATTAATGGTAGAATTATAAATTTTCCGTACTTAAATAAATAATTAAGAAAAAGATGGTGTTTTCATAAATCAATATTAGCATTATAAAAATCATGTAAATTTTTTTTTGCAAGATTCTAATAAGAATGTGAAAAATCCAATGATTAACAATTCCAAATGGGACTACAATTAGTCGATATTATACAGTTTAGAGGAATGATATGAAGTTTATTTTATCTCACTACATATTGACCAATCATAATGTTCATAATTTGTTTATGTGCTGGATTTCATCCCAACCCTATGGAATGTAATTTTAAAGAAAATAAGGAATTAATTTGATATATTAAGGGTACTCTAATCACTATTTTATTATATTCAAATAAAAATTATTATTATTTACTATCTTCTTTTTATTTTTAATTTGGAGGTTATTTGCTTGACCGGAATATAAAAATAGGAATGTTCCATTTTCCTGGTTAAATTTTATTTTCATAGAGTTCAAAGAATCAACTATTAGTAGATATGTCTACAACTGAGGATGGATATGTTTTTTATGCTTGTTTTTATTCACAATGTATAAGGATAAAACAATCCTTATGTGATTTTAATATTTATTTTGATAAAATTATAATATTTTATGATAATTCTAGTGCCATTTCAATTTCTAATGACCCTCTACAAATATTTATAAAAAATATTAATTTTATATTTCATTTTAATGGATCTTTTAAGTAAATATTATATATTCTTATAATTTGTTTCAAATAAAAATTGATTGGATGATGTTTTCACTTGACCTTGAGATTCTATCAAATTTTAGAAAATGAACTTTGAACAGGGAATTCATGTAGCTTCAAATTTCTATTATTTATAATTATAGCATTGTTAAAATTTTACCCAATTTTAAATCTCTATTTACTTCTGTATAATAACTGAAAGTTAATTTTTATGACAAAATAATAATATGTTTCTCCTAAGTAGTGGATACTGATTGAATTAGATATTATTTAAATGATTTAAATTTTAATGTGATTTTTGATAAATTTTAAAAAATGTGATACTCTTTTTGAAAATTTAACAAATGTTTTGTTTTTTAATTTACACAAAACCAGGTGATTCTTAGAGTTTGAATAACTATTTTAATTCTTGAAATGTTTTTCTATAAAATACCATCTCCTCTAATTTATTAAATTCATTTTTTTAAATAAATAATAATACCTTATTTATAAGTTTTAATTATTATTTATTTATTATAATATTAATTTTCAAATATATTTATTTATATCTCTTATAACATTTCTTTGTGGCATATAATAAAATATTATGGTCCAACCATGGAGAATCCAGGCCAACCCACAACTACATTGGGGATCCATGGGGTCAACCTCTTAGGAGATCCAACCTATGGTCCAGCCATAGTGGCAGTAGTGGGCCATTGAATAAGGCCCAGAGGATCACATAGTTTGGACTAACTATTCCAGTAGGTTGTATCTCATTTTTGTATGAATGGGTTTGCTGGTTATAATCCCCCACTGGAAACTCGATGCGATGATGGAATACTTTTATTAATAATTTGAAACCCATATATATCACATTTCTTATATAGGACTACAACACGTGATAAAGGATTCATTATCGTTTAAATATATATACATTCAATTGGATATATGATTAGTTCATTATGATCTTTTTGACCAGTTCTGATTAATCAAATTCTTCTTCAAACCTTATCCAAGTTCTTCATTGCACCAAAACTCTTAGCCACACCGCCTTATATAGAATCAGAATACATTCATGATCCCTCTAAGGCTAATAAAAAACAACGATCGAGTCAAAAAATATAATTTTGGATGACATCAAATTCTCGGTTGGTTGTAGATCACTCCAATATTCGACTATTTGACCATTCTACTAGCCTCCTTTATGTTGAAATTATAAGTCGATGGTTTCACTATCCAATTCATTCTTTGAAATTGAAAATATTATTTAGGAATGTTTCATGTTATATTATATAATGGAATATCAACTTCTTTTAGTTTTATAAGTTATAATTTACTAAATAATGTATATTTTATGATGGAAGATCCATTATTATTCAATAGTAGAATCATCTAATATTCCACATTTTAATGTTAGATCTCCTTCCAAAGATGGATCTCCTTTCGGTGGTAGATAATTTTACACAATAGTATATAATTATACCAGGTTACATTAATGGTTGATCACTGAATGGTTGATCATACTGAATGGTATGTAATACAAAATGATAGATCATACTGAACTATAGATCACAATGAACTTTAGATCCTACTAAATTATAGATTTCAATGGTATATAATTAGTGGTAACAAAACCATGGTACCTCTTGGTAATCATCAATCTAATATTAGTTAGAATATATTTATAAAAATATAATTCCTTATTATTTTAATATATGTTTTTGAAAAAAAATTTAAATATTTTAACAATATTTT
This sequence comes from Viscum album, assembly GCA_963277665.1. NCBI lineage: Eukaryota > Viridiplantae > Streptophyta > Magnoliopsida > Santalales > Viscaceae > Viscum > Viscum album. The sequence continues at coordinate 1,017,838,531 of OY728141.1, forward strand.
TTGATAAAATAGGATTATTTGTTTTGAAAAAATTATTTAAAGAATGTATAATGTTTTTAGTGTACATATTTTGTAAATTTCATACAAGATGTATGTTTATATGTTTCTCCCTTTTATGATATTTTTAATGTTTTAATAAACAAAAATCTTCCTCATTTTATTATAATTTTTTTATGAATTTATATCATATATATTTGTTTTAATAAAAATGTTGGACGGTTTATACTATTATTTCATGAAGAAATGAAAAATGAAAATTTTATTTTATATTCCCCAGGATATTTAAAAAAAATAACAATAATATTATATTTTTTAATGTGCTAACATGTGACATGAAGTGATTAGACCACTAGACACTATGAGATGATTCATTTTATATACAGAAATTATATTATCCAATGAAGGATACAATAAAGTAATAAAAATCAATGATATAAAGGTTAATCAATATAACTACCACAAAATTCGTGTGAGACACATTATTTCTGCTAATTCAATCAGGAATCTCTACAATATTTATTCTCCATTCCAATATCATTAATGAAAATTTAATTTAATATCCTCTACTACTATAGTGATCATGATAATCAAACATCATCATCCTCATCATCATATCACTCTACTGGGATTTCACCGTATTTTTTGTTCATTTTATTATTATTTTTATTTGTTTTCAACTTGTTCAAGTATGGTTTTTGATGGTCCCCCATTAAAATTATGTTCCTTTGGTTATTATACCGACTAAAAAGAGGTATGGGTTGTGAGTCATGATAATTATTTAGGCCACAGACTAGGTTCATAATCTTATAAATACTATGGGTTTTAGATATGGTTTTTGTGAAAAGAAGAGCGTGTATCATGTTCTCACAACTCTAAAAGTGAGTTTTCCGCAGGTACCAATATTTTTGGGGGATATAGAAGAATGAGGAGTGTAATATGATATTATTTATTTAAAACTCTATAAAATATCTGTTTTATTTTGTTTTATTTACACTACACTACTCACCTTGAACATCACACTCATTAAAGTATGTTGAATTAAAAAAACTCTATTTATTGTCTTCATTAAAACATTTAAATGACTATTCACCACACCTCTAATATCTATTTACAGTGTCTATAATCCAAAAACATTGTATCAAAGATATGTCAAAAGCTATATGGTTTTGATACAAGTCATTTAGAATCAGATCATTATATCTTAAAAATTAGTGATTTTCGGTTTATTTTAATCTTTTTTCTAAACTGATCAACCTAGAAAAAATAGTCTAAGGGATAAAAGTTTAGGTCTGTAATATGGTACCTATCAATTCCAATGTTGGATAGATTCCAAAAATTCCTCCATTATTCAATGGATGTTACTATGGATACTGAAAATATAGAATGGAATCCTACATCTTATAGTTCATTTTGGATCATTACACTATCATTGAGAGGCCATATGAGCTACCCAATGTTTATTTAGAGACACTAGTATGTAATTATAATACTATGTATGTTTTGAATTATAAATTAAGAAATATTTTATACAATCTTATAATTAGAGGTGTCTAAACACATGTTTCTTCTTGTAAGATAACCCATGGCATATGAAGAATAATTCAAGTAACTCATAGTAGGAATAAAACTATCATAATAACCAAGCTAATAATGATCCAAGTAGAATAATAGGACTTTATGATGAAATATTAATAGTTAGTGAACTAATTTTTCTATTAGTATACAAGTATCACTAATGGTATGACTGCTCTTGGTGAAAAACTAGAAAACATAGCTCCAATGGAAAGAGTATTGATAGAACATACATATATATGTAACAAAAATAGGTTTTGAATTATGAGATTAGGAATTTTAAATAGTATACCTTATATGAACTAATAAGATCTTTTTTACAATATGATTTAGAGTTGAAAAACATTATCGATGATGAGTATACAATGATAAAAGGTATATAATTCAAGTATAATGTTAATGAAATATCTAACACTTACATAATTGAGTTATATTAAAGTAAAAAAGATATGGCTCACTTTAGCAATAAAATTTTCATGTCCCTAAAAAAATATAAAGAAATTTTTTAAAATAACATTCCAAAAAGATTGTTTAAATTGTCATTATAATGACGATGTTTAAAAATTAAACTATTATGAGTATAGTAAGAAATTTCACCTTATAAATGACATCCCTAAATCCATACATCCATATAAATACAAATAGAAAAGGATAAATGAAAAGAAATATTTTTTAGTAGGTTGGAAATTGTCAAAAATTTATGACTCATACAGTTACACTAAATGTGAACAGGATATAGGGAATATTTATTTGATGGGTATACAGTGTGATGTAACAGATTCTCTTTTCCCTCAGTTAATTACTCCTTCTATTTTAGATCATAATTTTTTTTCTGAACATGATAATGGCATTGATTCCAAATCATGGTTTCATTCTGATTCTATTAATTCAAAATTAAGGGAACTGGTTAATGATAATTAATAATTAAGGAATTATGGAGTTAGGATAATAAAAAATTATACTGATATAAAAAATAAAATTAAGAAATTGGTTAAATAAAATGAGAAAATAATAATATCTTTTGATAATTTTAATATCTTTTTTTTCTAAAATGAAAAATATAAAAAGAATTATGATTCTAAAATGTTAAAATTAAAATTCCAAATGAAAGACATGAAAACTGTGTGGAAGTGAATGATAAATTCCATGAAATATATTTAATTTAGTTATGGTTGACTTAAGTAATATATAAAATGGATATAAGAAACCTAATGTGGAAAATAAGATACTAAGAAACACACCTTCTAGCTCAAATGTGAATGTTTCTACTGATTTAGAGTTTTTTCAAAAGGATATTTATTTTATAAACTTCCCACAAATAAGTTATTTTAATTTATTTCAATTAAATAATTTTCTAATACGAATCTAGTAGAAACCATGTTAGCGTGGATACAAATAAAAGTATGTTTGAATTCATAAATTCATGAAATATTTATTATAAATCACAAAGTCTCTTGGTATTTAGTTAGTGGTTTCTCCATGAACACGATAAGTGATATTTCAAAATTTCAATCATTCAATTCATGTGAAGGTGGTCTTGTGAAATTTGGATACAACTATAATGATCATATTGAAGGTATAAGGGATGTGGATTTTTATAAAACTGTTATCAATTCCTATGTATTATATATTAATGGTTTAAAACATAATATCATAATTATATCATAGCTTTATGATAATTGATTGAATTTTATTTTTAAAAATAATAAATATACAATTCTAAAAAATAAATCATTATAATTTTCTACAAATAGAATATAAAATTTTTATACTATTTATTTTTGTCATATAAGTAAAAAAAAGGTTAAATGATTAATTTTATTATAACTAGATGAATTTATATGGAATGAGTGTCTTGGTAATGAAATCTTCATATTATTTCACAAAAATATTAAAGTAGTAACATGATTTCGAATTTCCAAAATTACATATTAGTAAGTATTTTATTTGTGATTACCATTTAAATTATAATCAGCACAATTAAATATTAAAATCTATAAATGATGTTAGTACTGCTAGATTATTATAACTATTACATAGTGACTTATTTGGACTAATAAAACCTTATACTTTTGGTGATAAGAAGTTTATATTTTTTCTTTTTTATGATTATAGTGTATTTATCTTGATTTATTTCTCATTAAAGAAAAATAGAAATTTTACAAAGATATTTTTTTGTAAACATATTCAAGAATTCAAGAATTTAAAAACCATTTATATCAAAATTGACATAGGTGGTGAATTTGATAACTTATATTTTGATAATTGTTTTTTATGAAAATAGATATAAACATGATTTTCAACCCCTAGGACACCACAACAAAATGATGTGGATTAAAGAGTGAATATTTCTATAAAAAAACTGACTAGATCAATGCTTATTAAATTTAATATGCCTAGATACTTTTGAAAGATGATTTTAATATATTTGGTCATGTTTTAAATAGATATTCAATTAGACCATTTTTAAATAAGACCCATTCTAAACTATTTAATGGGGTTAAAATTAAAAAAAAATTATTTTAGGGTATTTGTTTGCAAAGAGTTTATCTAAAATAAAAAATATAAATTAAAAAAACAAATTCTAAAATATATAAAGGAATATTTTGAGTATATTCCAACACTAGAAAATAGTATAGCGTTTTCAATAAGATAAATTCATTTTTTAAGAAGTCTGTAAGTATAAGGATTTATGAATATTTTTATAATAATGAAAATCCAAATTTAATCAAAGATGTTGATGAATTTAGGGATTTTAAATTTGGTGAAGATAATGACTGAGATAATGATAATGTATCTGTTTTGGGGGAGAATATTTCTTCTCAAGATGACCATAAAGAATAGAAATCACATAAAGATCATCTAATTGAAAAATTAAATGGAAATGTAGAATCTAGTATTCAAACCAAAATAATCTATATTAATTTACTGTGAAAACTATACTATTGTTTCTTATTTTGTTCCTATTATCATTGATGATTTTTTAATCGATATAAATTTGGTAAATTCAATGAATTAATAATTACATCAATTTCAATGAAATAAATTGTGGAATTTTCTGAACTTTTAGACAATAAAACTATAATTATGACTAAATGGATTTTTCATAATAAGCTTAATGAATATGGAAACATGGTTTAAAATAAAGTAAGAAAAATAGCTTAAGGTTATTCATAAAAATATGTAATTTACATTGAATAATATTTTACTTCTATTTCAGGGAGGGAATAAATTATAATTTTATTAAACATTTATTTATTTAAAAATATGAAATTGTTTTAAATATATGTAAAAATTATCTTTTTAAATGGAATCATTTATGAGGATTTTTATGTTATATAATCTCATTTATTAAAGAATGAAAACATTTCAAATCATGTTTGTAACTATAATAAAAAATTATATTTATTTAAATATATCATTGAGATTGGTATGAAATATTAACTGTATTATTGATTCAAAATATTTTTGTAAAAGGATATTTTAATACAACCATGTTTATGAAGAGAGTTCTGAATGATATACTAATTATACATATTTAGGTTGATAATAAAATTGTTTTAGTAAAATATTATTCTATGTGTAATATTTTTTTAAACTAATGACAAGTGAATTTGATTTGAGTTTAATCGGATAATTAAAATTTTTCCTCGGTTAAAACATTAATCAAATAAAAGGGGGTATTTTTTTAAATCCAGGTAAGTATTATAGAAATATTATATAAATGTTTTGGATCTATTAATTTAAGACTATGAAAAATCCAAGGAGTACAAATTTTAAATTGGTCTTGGATGAATTTGTAATGTAAGTTGATATTAAACTGTAGAGAAGCATGATAAGTATTTTTATGATATCTCACTACATCAATAACAAACTTAATGTTCTCAGTTTTTTATGCGCTAGATTTCAGTTCAACCCTACATAAATTCATATAAAATAGGTTAAGAGAGTAACTATATATATTAATGGTATTATAATAACTATTTTATTATATTAAAAAAATTATTTACTATCTTATTCCGATTATCAATATATAAGTTATATGCATGATCGGAAAATCACAACAAGTCTGTGTTATATTCTGGGTAAAAGTATAATTCTATGGATTTAAAAGAAATATATTTCAGTAGAACTATCTATATCTAAGGAATAATATTTTAATGATGCTAATTTTTATTCATGAATATATGAATAAAATAAACTTTAGGTTATTTTAATACTTTTTTTGATAGAATTCAAATATTATGTGATTATTCTAGTGTAATTTCAATTTCAAAATACCCTCTATAATACTTTAGAATGAAAAAATATAAATGTTTGATTTTATTTTCTAAGGGGTCATGTTAAAAAAAGGTATTTGTTTAAAATTTGTTCTTACTAGAAAACCATTAGATAAAATTTTCACTAAACATTTAAATTCTATAAAATTTAAGAAAAACATGTTTGAACTATGTATTCTTGAATTGTTACATTTATATTTTCTATAATTAAAGCATTGTTAAAAAATTAATTCTTTTCTATATCTATTTACATGAGTACTATAACGAAAAAATTATATTTCATGAAAAAATACTACTATGTTACATAAAAGTAGTTAATAAAAGTTAAAATGGAGATTATTTTAATGATTTAAATTTTAAGGTACTTTTCAATAAATCTTAAAGGGTGTATATTGTTTTTGAAAATTTAACATATTTTCTGTTTTGTAATTTATAAAAATGGGGAGATAGTTAGAGTTTAAATCTATGTTTTATAAATTTAACATTTTTTGGTACATTATTATCACCACTCATTTATTAAATCTGGATTGATTAAATAAGTAATCATTTATTATATAAATGTACTAATTATTAATGATTTATTTTTATCTTAAATTTATATGATTTTCATTTATATATATTCTCATATTTCTTGGAAGAATTTTAGTATTAAATTTTGGTCCATCCATGGCTAACTGAAGCCATCCGTCAATTACATAGGGGACCCATGCTTTCTACCATGTGGGAGATCCATATTAAGGGTCTACCACGATAGTAGTAGAGGGCCCTATTATAATTCCTAAAGTAGTGAATTGATTTATCCAACTGTATTGGCATGTCATAGGCCATGTGTGTGTGAATGGGAGTGTGGGTGTAGATCCCCCACTAGAATCTCGAAATGACGATAGTGAACTTTGACTAAAAAATCATAGATGATATGTATTGCATTTATAATGTGGGAAAATAGCATGTGATACACTATTTATCCACCTTTAAATATGCATACATTCTCTCAATTGTAAGATTAGATATTTGTGGGTGGTTTGAGCGGTTTTGAGCAATTTCTTTCTTCATCAATACTTACCATGTTCTCTAGCTAATTAGAACTCTCAACCAATCTACCTTTGATCAAATCCAATACCATTAATGATCACTTTCAGACCAATATCACAAAAAACATAAGTCAAAGAATCTACTTATGGAAATTGGTAGATCTCAGGTTGATGGTAGATCACTCTGGAATTCTATCGTTCAACCGTTCTACAAGCCTCCTTCATGATGATATTGTAATCCAATGGTTTCACCTACTCATTAATGTGTGGTTGTAGCATTATTATTTTAGAAATGATTCATGTTATACCATGGGATATTATATTATCTTCCATTAGGGGTATCATTGAAATATTACTCAATTGTATATATTTTTTACCTAAGTTCATCTGTTCTTCAATGGTAGTATCATAAACCATTTTTCATTACAATGGTTAATCTCCTTCTAGTAGTGGGTCTCCTTCCAATGGTATATTTTTATCCTAAATGGTTGAGTATTCTACCATGCAACAATGATGGTAGATCACCTAAAGGTAGATAACCAACGGAAAGGTCATACTAAAATATAATAATGAATGATAGATCATGACAAATGGTATATCATACAGAATGATATATTTTTTATTGTAGCTCATCAGTGGTGGAAATATTGTGCTATAGTCAAGAAATATTCGATTCATTGTTTTTTAAATATTTTTCAACAATAAATATTATTAATATTATTTTTTTATGATTTTAAAATAAAACATTTTAAATAATATTTGATTATATTTTTTTAAAAAAATAATTAAATGTTTTGAAAAAATTATTTTGAGTATATATACTGATTATAACACACACATGTAACAAATTTTATACATTATGTTTGTTTATATGATGCAATATTTTTTTGGAATTTTTAATGTTTTAATAAAATGGTTGTTTATTAATTTTTTTCATTTTATTATAAATGTGTATGATAAATTATTTTTTAATTAAAAGGTTGGAAGTTTAATACATTTATTTAATAGGAAAAAGTGTGTGACTGTTTTTTGATAATCAACATTAAAAGAAACTTGTAATATAATATAATGTTATGCACTAATAAGTGGCATTCCATGATTGAATTGCATGATTCTCTAAGAATATTTATTGATTTAATGATTCCAAATTAATTTGTTAGATATATTATCTAGGTATGGATAATAAACTACACATATATTATTCTATAGATCTTTTACTACATTTGTGTGATAAAATTCATTATATGCGTTAAATCAAAAACCTTGATGACTTATATTTCCTTGTTAAAGTCATGAAGTGACTTGTATTATAAAATCAATTAATGATGTACTAATCATGATCATGAAAATTTACCACCCGCATCATCATATCTCTTTGTTAGGTTCCCTTTTTATACTTATTTTCCTTGTTTTATTCTTTTATTTTTTCTTTTTGTAATATTTTCATTCCTTGTTTATGATTTTTCCCATAAAAATATGTCCATATTTGTTTCATTACCACAGTAAAATTCTAGATTGTGACGCCTGATAAAAAAATCAGGTTACAAACTATGATCAAGGATCCTTTAAAAATTATTGGTTATGACTCTGGTTTTTATAAAAGGCAGAGTCTATAATAGGTTCGCACTCCTATAAAAGTGAGTTTTATAGTAGGTGACAATCTTCTCACAAAATAAATAAGGTTTAAGAGTATACTAGGATATTAGTGACCTAAAACACTATAATATATATATGTTATTTTCCTTCATTTACACTTCACTAATCACCTTGAATAGATCTCCCATTATAGATTCATGAATTAATAAAACATTGATTATATTACTCATTAAGATTTTAAAATGATTATTCACCGACTGTAGTCTCTATTTCAATCACATATGATCCAGAAATCCCAAAGACCATTATAGGTGCCATTATAGGAACTTTGGATTCTTACCTATTATATTTAATGTAATAAATGTCGTATCCATTTTCATGGGACACATAGACAATATATTTTAAGATTATTTATTAGTTTATTATAGTGTTCGTCAGTGAAATTCTCATGTACATGGAGTTGGATGAGGATCATGTTGTGTATTTTAGAATTTTATTACAAGTCCTTTGGAACCATCTTCTCTACGAGAAGATTTCCACCTTAAATGGTTGTCCGTTTGAGGTTAATTTTCAATGGAAAGTAGTATCTCAAAAGAGATTAGTAGTAAATACTTTTATAATCAAGGCGTTGGTCTCCTGGACATCACCTAAGAATGTGTAGGAGGTTCATGATTTACATGGTACTGAACAATATTAGCATAGCTTTCTATTTTATTTCCCTTAGATTATATCCCATTTGATATCATTGACCATGAAGTACTTGTATATTTTATGGATTGATCACTGTTTGGAAAATTTTGACCACCTGAAGGAGAAGTTGGTCAGTGCTCATGTACTTTGATTTCCAGAGGAGGGAGTTATGTTTAAGGATTTATGTGATGATTAATGTATCGTAGATAAATTACCTATTAAGAATTTGTATAGTCAAAAATCATTGAGTTTAATTATTCCATCCATGATTTGAGTTGTTATCATTTGTTTTTTCATTAATGTTTTTGTGGAACTGACTCTTCAAAAAATACTTCTGTGCCTTCATAGATCATAAGATCTTGGGGTATATTTTCTCCCTTTTAGATTTAAATATATCTATGTGGAGGAGGATGGAGTTCATTTAGGACTATGACTTTGATATCTGTTACACACCATGAAAAGGGAATGTAGTTACTGATTCATTAAGAAGGATTTTGTGAAGATATGATGTTATGGAGTCTAGAGATGATTGGGAAGATTTAGAAGTGATTCTAGTAATGAACCTTGATGTGTAGGAGGATGGTTGTAGTGGCATAATTTACTAGATAATAGTGTAATAATTCCCTTTGTGTTTGGTGGAAGAGTTTCAATGGTTGGTACTTGGAGGTAGAGTTGATGTCGGACCACAAATTTCATATTTATGCTATTTAGAGATGGTCATAGGATGATTGACATGAAGTGATGTTTTGAGGTGATCATTTTCTTTATAGGTGAAGTAAGAGGTGGTTTCCTATGAGTTTCATAGCTCACCCTTAAAAGTGTATATTAATGTATTAAAAAAGTATTTTTCCATTATGAGTCAATTCGGGTGGTTGCAGATGATGATTTCTATAGATGATTTAATGATTAATTTCATGATGTATTATAATTTGAATGTAGATCATCATGTCCCATGTGGTTTTCTACAGCCATAATATTTACCTCATTCGATGTGGGTGAAAATTTTAATATTCTTCATTCATTGTTTTCCCCAATCTCAATTAGGATATGATGTTATTTTGGGGATTGTGGATGAGTTGGTAAAGTTTTATTATTTCATAATAATCAATGATTTGGGGGTTCTGAAAAATTTTATAAGGTTCTATGTGGATGAGATAACGAACCTTAATGGGTTTATATGATGGCCATTTATAATTTATACACTTTTCTCCTTATTTTGGTTAGTTATTCATAATTATTTTTTCTCCCAACAATTCCTTAATACTTCTTTTTATCCTTAGATAAATGGTTAGATTGTAATGACCCACATATATATTTCTCATTGTTTTATTAGAATATTTGAATATTTAGGATCAGAGCTGGAGATGATTTGAAAATTTCAATTTGTATTGGGATTATGAGGGTTATAATGTATATTGGAGATGTTTTTTGATATAGTTAGAGGCTTTAGAGGTGTTTTTTGAGCTTTGTTAATTTTTGGAGCTAGGTTTGGGTGATATCATAGATGATTTTTTTTGTATATGGATCTTCACATTGTGAAAATAGATGTAAAAATTTTAATGAGGAATTATTGAGGAGTTATTCCATTCAGAATGATTTTCCACAACATAGAGGATGAAGGTCATATTGTGACCAATTAGTGTCATGTGTGGTGGAGGCATGATAATAGCTAGTCATTTCATCACTAGTAGGTTTTATGTCATGTTAAATTTATTAATGGGATTTTAAAAATGAAAAAAAACCTATTTATAAAGGCCACATAATTTTTTAAGGATACACATCATATTGGTTCTTCTTATATATGGGGTTGGAAAAAAATAATGTATTCCTTTGTTAATTTTCAATGAGAAAAGTTGGTTATTCTATGTAATCCTACCATAATGATATTTCCATTGCATGGATTATAAAATACACATCATGGAGTGAATGGGATGTGAATGGGAAGGGAAGGTACACCTTAAAGGGTGAAGGCCACACCCTATAGGGTGAAGTTCATGTCATGATGGAATGAGGACCTGCCATTTTTGAATGGACCTTGAATTTTTTATTCAAGATATGGAACATGTATTATGAAATCACCCAAGCAGCCCCACAATGATAGGTGATATCGGGAGGGAATCACTCCATGACCCATATAGTTCATTCCAGGATTGGGAATGTCCCATTTTTTTAACAAGGGAACACCCATCATTTCAGGGTCATCCCCATTCATACTTAGGTAAAATAGGGGCTCTAGGGGGCATTTTGGAAAGATCATATCCCTCTTATTCATCCCTTTGTCTCCGTTGGAAAGGGGTGATTTTTATATATTAACATGGAGGATTTATGGAATCATTGTTCCATTATTCCATTTGTTTTTCTTTTCATTCATTATCCACATGTTCTAGTGTTTTTAGAAAATTTTATAATAATGATTTTTTAAATCACGATATAAATAGTCTTGATTGATGAATCTTGTTCTCATCATGGATAGAGGGTATTTGAAGGATTAATTGACTATTTTATGTGTTTTTTGGGTGATAATTTGTTTCTTGGTGAGTCTTTATTAGATTATTCCTTTTTTTTTAAAATACATTATATTTTAATTTTTTTAAATAAATATTTTGGTTTTATGGCTTGAGATAGGATCTTCAGCACTAGTAGAAGTTTGAATGAGGTATGTACAAGCATGGATGAGGATGATTGGATCATCATGTGGTTTATAAATCCATGTTAATCATATTTGGTATCTTTAATTCAATACCATTTTCCCTTTTTATGCATAATTTTTATTATCTATATGAATGTATGGGATCAAGTAAATATGACATGCAGATTATTTTATATATAATAGATTTATTAGTATTTAACCTCATAAAGTATAAGTTGGTGATTCTTTACACCTTGAGTATTTTGTTTCATATGGTTACTATGTTTCCAAGTGGGTATTGATTTTGATTTATTTTATGAGAGAACATTGGTGGGTATTGGGATATTGAATGTCTTAGGAATGTCGTTGGTTGGATTCCTCACAATAGTTGGTTGGGTATGTGATTATTGGGTCTAGGGGTGATGGGAAACATGATAATACACTTCTCATGTGATGGGGAACACCCATTTGAGGGTGTATTGAAATCTTTATGTGTGATACAAATAGTAAAATACCTCTAGGTCAGGAAAATATATGAAGGGGGTTTCCCCCAGTTGATGAGATTTAGATCTCCCTTGGGAAGTTATGTGATGGGACCCATGATTGGGTCATGAGAATTGGATGATAATTTGAAATATGGATCTCAAAAGGTTCAGTGTGAGTTATATTTGAATATTCTATATCATAGTGAGACTAAATGATGATGAGTAATTAGAAGAGGATATGGGGAAGTATTTTAAGAATAGGGTCAGGTAGATCATACTAGTTGTGAGAAAATAGTGGTTTGTTAGATGCAGGTCTTTATAAGTGAATAGTGACCAGGAATCCTCTAGGGGACCTAGTGGAAACCTTTATGGGTGAGGTGTGGATGGATATGGGTTTGGAATGTTGTGATTTTGGGAATGATATGATCTTGAGAAGATAATCTGGTGAGGATAGATGGATGATGAGACATTCATAGAGGTAAGGGGATAGGTTTTAGTGAGTAACATGATGGTTGTGTGACAGTTAGTTTGTGGGATTAGTTACATGACATTTTTATTATTGTTTTCAGGTCTATGATTATATAAAAATATAATTATTGAAAATAATGTATGCATTCACATTAAGTGATAAGATGTTGACATATACCTTACCTTGAGTGATATGTTACCCTATAATGGATGAAATGGTAGTGGTTAGTTTAAAAAACAAGACTCTACCTTTATTGATATGATAATTGTTAATATATGAAATAGTAATCAACCTTATGTGGTAAGTTAGTGGTTAGGATGTGATATATGTCTCTACATTCAGTGATAAAGTGCTGGTTAAGACATGGATGTATGGCCTCACCTAGAGTGAGAGGTGTTGGAATGAATTCTTTACATGAGAAGGTGTGTTATTAGTTTTAATACGACATATAGTTTGATGGATGAACTCAAATTGAGTGATATGGTGTGGGAAGGAACATACATTTTCTTAGAGGGAATTTTCTAGTGTGATAGGATTGATGATGTGATGCAATGGATGGCCTTTTGTTATGTGAGAAAGTATTGGCATAACTATACCTTCAATGAAAATGTATTGGATGAGTTGTGATGTGGTAACCTATTATAAGAAAATATTTGTGGTTGAGACATGTAAATATACCCTCTCACGAGTCTTCAATTATGGGTTTATATAATGGGATAATAGAAATTCCTTTTTGGTATTGGTTGATGTAGATATGGTCAGATGTCATGGTGGACTAGTTAGTACATGATATCCTGATGTTCATTCACTTGTGTTCTATTATATATTTACTTTTCTAAGGAATATATATGTATATGATGTCATATAGTAGGGGAATTTGGTGAGAAACCATAGAGATGTATTTCCCAAAACCCTTAAGGGATCTACGGCTCATGTATATACCTTATGTCTGCAATATAGTTCTGAACCTAGGTAGCATGGTAGATTGGGTTAGAGTATCTTGATGGGGATATTGACGTGAGGATTAGGAATGGATGTTAACCCTCATAAATTATTTATTTCTTTTGTTTATTTTTTATATGTGATAATCCAACCGGGTTATTAATTGAAATGTATACATGTATAATATTATTTCATTTTATATAGCATGGGTAAGATTTATCATTTTTTTATACTCTAATTGGTTGGTATGGATGTTTTTGGGTTATTTTATTATCATTAATGATATTGATATTGAGGTAAAAAGCTTATCTTTGATGGATTTATGAAATTTATTCTAGTAAAAAATCATCTGGCATATAGGGAAACATGTTTGAGGTCACATTGAACTCAGATTAAGACACCGATAAGTGGTCTCAATTGGGGGAATCATAAAATGGTATCATAGTGTCCTTATTTTGTCTTATAATTTTTGATATAGTTAACAATAAATATGGATGTTTTAGATATTGTTATGGAATTTATACTTGTGATTCATGAACACCCTTCTGGTGGGATGTATAGGTCACTATTATGACATTATAATTTTTTTATGGATTCACTATTATAGTTTATTTGGTTACTGAACTATGAAGTGTGTATTTTATATTTATATTTATGGTTTTGTCTGATGGATCATAGTTCCAAGAGTCCTATGTACATGATTCATATTTTTTATGTATAATTCATTTGACATATTTGTGATTATGTGTAATTTGTTGAATTCATGATAGAGTATTTAGGTATCTAAGTCTCTATAATAACTTAAATGTTGTTTTCATAAATTAAATTTTTGTGAAATTATACTCTACAAAACCATAATATTTTCTCTCTCATGGAATTTTTTGTGGGTATTACTAAGAAATGGTATAAGACGATGGGTATAATGTCCCTCTATTTGAGGTATGTACATAAACCCTTGATGGTTTTGTTTAGGATTTGGAATCAAAGATTATGGTGTGGAGTATGTGAATTATTCCAAATAGATGTCCAAAGTGGGAATGTGTTTCCCATACATGTTGGATACCATTGTGAGGGTAGAGGAACGGTATGTGGTGTTCCTTGGGGTCTGATGATGTGAATCACTCCAAAAATATGTTGGTATCATGGTTTGGTTTTGGATGTGAGTAATAGTTGTCTGTCTAACCTTGTAAGATTGAGTTCATGGATGGGTATTTCTAGGATATAAAGATAGTAGGTAGAATATTTTCATTTTGTTAGGACAACCAGATGGCGTGTGATCGCACAGTAGGCCTTGAAATTATTGAGGTTACATAGACTTGTTGGAGGGGAATCATAAAAGATTTATTATGGATATATCAGATTGACATGTATAATGATTATATGTAGTTTTTTGGGCATGTGGGATTAGATTGGAGGAAAAACAACCCATTGGAGTGTGATTCGGAGTTTTAAAATTTGGAAGTATGGTTGTTTACAACCGTTGGATTTGGATGACTTTGAGAAGGTTAGTTGATGAAGACCTATGAAAAGGTTCATTAGAATGTTTATCACTCCCTAAGGAAGATTATAATGATTAGTGGAATGTATATTAATGGAAAGGACTGGATGTGTGATGGAAAGTGTGCACTAGTTATGTGTGGTATCATTGGGTTATAGATTGATGAGTAGTTGTGTATGGCCTAATGAACAATATATTTAATGATATTATTTTGGGAATTTGTTACTATGGTCTGGATGAGAATTTTAGGTATCCCTCTATGGTTATAAGATACATTAGAGAAAAATTTTATTACATTGGTATAATTGATCTAACCATATTCCATGATTAGGTTTTCCATGAGCTATTGAGTGTGACTCAAGATAGTAAGACTTACGAAATCTGGGGACCCATGAAGGATTGGTATACAGAATCAGTATATGATTATAAATATAGTGGAGAGTCCATCTATGTTTTTTTGAGGGGGAAACCATCATTGGTGATGCAGACTATGATGTTACTAGTGGGCTAGAAATGGGAGGTAATCAATGTTTTTTGCTGGTGCTCAATTATGAGTGTGATGGTTATGTCCAATCATTATATTCAGTAGTTTATGGATCATTGGATATAGTGGTAGGGTATTTTTTTCATTGGGGTAATGATAAGGATTATCTCATGGAAAAGAACATCGTATTAGTCATGAGTGTAAACCCTCATATTGTAAGGGTCATAGGTGTGGTGAAACCATTTGGTGGATGATTTGGATATAATTGGGAGGCTGGTGTATAGGTATATTTTTTTAATTTCTTAATAAACACAATATTTAGGAAGAATATGTGACATTAGATGGATTTAAACTTTCAACGTTGAGATAGGGGTGGAGTTGGGAATGATCTGAGAGTGAGTAATATTGGAGGTGCATATATGATCATGGAGATAGTATGATGAATGGTTTGGGTGGTTTAGGACGTAACAATGGAATTACATTGAATGTCAAATTTCAAATTTATTGTGGGTTTTTAGATTATTTCATGACACATATATGGAGTTAAGGCCTCAAGAGACATGACCGGTCATTAGTGGGTGTCGTTGAAAGCTTTCATAAGAGGTCATCTAGAGAAGTACCGTGTGATTTTTTTCCAATGTCTGATGTGGTTAGGTAGACACCGAATATGGTGAATCATATCAAGTATGATTGGTGTAATTGTTCGATCAAACTTGTGATTTTCAGAGAAAATTAAATTTATATGTGATTAATTCAAGGGGAGTGGTCATACATATTGTTTGTTTTGGAACCAGGAATGAGGAATGGCATTGGAATTTGATTGATGGATTCAATATTGATATATATTCTTATGTGCCTCTTAGGGATGAGAAGAAATATCTTGGGGAGTTTATAACAAACCACATTTATATGAGTCATATTTTGAATGGTAAATTTTTATTTTTTATTTTAGAAGAAGATCTTCTAACAATTGATATTGAGATTAGGATTATCCAAGTTTAAATTTCTATAATAGAATAATGTGTTCATTATTAGAGTTATGGGA
Source organism: Viscum album (assembly GCA_963277665.1). Lineage (NCBI taxonomy): Eukaryota > Viridiplantae > Streptophyta > Magnoliopsida > Santalales > Viscaceae > Viscum > Viscum album. The sequence goes on from OY728141.1 coordinate 1,017,855,252, forward strand.
TATGTTTTGGGTGCTATCGTGGATGTCATAAGGAGTTAGGAGATACACTTTTTTTGACATTTATACATATGAAACATCACATTATGAAAAGATAAGTTTGTGTTGTGCTAAGGGATGGTTGAGGAATAATGCCATGTGTAAGGAGGTGATGTGGCATTAAGGACATAGGTCACGGTTTGACTAGTGCATTTCATGGCGTGGTAGAGGTATGATAAAAACATGTCACATTGTGACTTATGAATTTAATGGTGTGTTGTATTTTTGTGTGATATTTTTATATGGAAGAAAACTTTTCTATATGTTATGCTCAGGTCCTATGGAGAAATCAAAATTTTTCTCTTCTTAGTTACGGGGATGAGAAATATTATATACTCCTTTTTAATATTTGTTGGAAAAAGTCTTTCAATGAATTTAAGTATTTCCTAAAAGTTGTATCATTTCATAGAGAATGAAGTCTATAATATGGAGTATGGAGGTCATGACTGGGATGGTAGTCCACACTGTAAAGTGGGAAGGTCACACAATGGAGGGAGAATTACATGCCTAAAGTAATGAAGCCATTCTTTGTAGTTCAATGCCCATAATTTGTGAATTTGGCAGAGTAATTTTCTACACTCTATGAACCAAGGGGTCATTCCATGATGGGTGACCATATAATGAAATCATAGACTGAACCATATAGGTTACTATAGGAGGAGGTCATATCCTAGTTTTTTTTATAGGGGGGACCCATAATTTCGTGCTTTACCCCTCAATATTTATGATGAATATTGGGTTATGGGATATCTATTTATCCCAGCTTCTCCCCCACTCATTCAACTGTTGGATCCCTCATGGGGAGTGTTGAATGTTTTTATGGTTCTATACAAGATTCAAGGAATTAATGTTCCTCACATCCCTTGACTAAATAGGGAACTCCCCATGATAATGTTAATTCATGTGTGTCACCCTAATACCATATCTGATAGGTTATGGGTTAGTGATTACAACTGAGTTGTCATAACACCCAATATGGGAGGCCTTAACCTATATAAACCTACAATAGAGCCATATCACTAATGAATAAAAAATATGTAAAATCATTAGTATATATATATATAAATAACTAAAAAATATTTCAACACATTAATAAGACATAAAAACAAGAAAAAAGGCATAGGAAATTTCCAAAGGAAATATACATTGAAACACCTATTATTTTAGCAGAAACAGGACTCTAATAAGATCTTCCTCATTGTGTGTACCATTGGATCAACCTCTAGACACAACGGTCACTACCACCATCATTAATTTACGTTCTCTACTATTTCTATAAGAATCACAAGTCATCATCATCGTAAAAAAGAAACTATCTCCACATCCACTATTACCAACTTTGAACCCTATTTCATATGCATATACATAATATGTGTGGGAATAAATCCTGTACAAGGGTGAGTATAAACATACCAAGTATTACATATTGAAACTAAAAAGGTAATGAATAAGAAATAAGTAAGAACAAAACCCATTTTATGATAGGCAAACAAGGAGGAAGATAATAAAGGCTCTATATAATCCTTTCCACAAGAATATATTGGGACTTAAAGAATTCCCAATCATCTAAACTTATATACTTAAAGTTCATAACTCATGATAAACTATGGATGCTCGGATAACCAAAAATCACATAATTTCTGATGTTGATAGCCTAATTATACTGAACATCTCAAATGAAACCAAGGTGTCCCTGAGGGATCACAAGTCTCTTAGAATATGATCTTATAAATTTTATAACTTCCACATCATCATTGGGATGCTTAGTGGATAAACAACTCCCCCATTGAATCATGTATGATATTATTTTGAGTATCAAACATTACTATCCACTATTACAAAATTACCATTCTATAAACAAATTGATGGACCCTTAACTTTACCAAGGATATAGTCTAGTAAGGTGGGTACAAACCTATAATAACGTAACTACCTAGCTATGAGAAAACACACATAACCACTAAATAACTATTGTGGGGGAATCTCACATCAAAAAAGGATATGTATTTTTTGATGGTGTAATTGAATCTACTGCAAGAATTTCACGCTATTTGATCACAAATACAATATGGATCTTAACCAACTCCATAGATATAATACCCTCATATTGTGTATATTGGGGTTAACCCACCCTATATGTGATGTGATGGACCATGATTTTATATAAACTCATCACCAAGGGGTTAACTGCCACAATAATTCTCTGATCACCATTATTCAACCTTATCAGCATGCATATGGAGGTAAATCCTGACACCACTTATCATTCCACTCAAACTATCTTATATGACCTAAAATTCCATTCCATTGTGTTATATGAGGAAAAATGTTAATAATGGATATTTATTTACCTAAAACTCACACATAGTGTAGAATTAATGAAAACACCACCACAAAAAAAAGTCATATCATAGGGTGGCCCCTGGGTAGACCATGTGGGAATTTAGTTCTCATGATCATCATGTACACCCCCTTCCTCGTATTAGGTAAAATAATCCCAACATGGTTGGGTTTCCCACCCGAACATGTGGCCATCCATCTTATGATGATGTTATATAGGGAAGGCGCTGGTAGGTTGGCTCATCTAGCCAGGAAAATACTCCACCTAGTCTAGTGTATCAACCTACAACATGGTAGATGGGTTATTTTTCCAATCTCTATGGATTAGATAGTTGGTGGTGGTGATCTAGCCACCCTATATTTCCTCCTTAGTGTTGCATTGTTGGAGTTTCCACTAAGGATGGTCAATGTTTTGGCCTCCATATGATCCACTACTATTTGATAACACAACTAACCTAAACCCCTTCACTTCAACTTTTTTCATATCCCTATTTTTCACTTCACACACCACCCTTCCACTCCATTCCTTTTGTTGTGTTGTGTTATTTTGTGTTGTTTCATTCCACGCCACTACTCTAAAAAAATACATAATCTACTATCCTTAATTATTTATACTTGTATCTAAATGGTTATTTCTAAATATACTATCCATATTCCTAGATTCTTTTCACATTATAATACATCCCTAGAACCATTAAAACCCTATCAATGGTGAGAAATGATGGTGAACACATGAGGTAACTAAAAGGCAAAAAAGTTGAAATAAACATGTAAAGGACCACCATTTTATAGTTTAAATATCCAACCTACATTAATCAGGATTGAATTATCCATTGATGAAGAACTCATCAAAGAAGGATTCAAAATTGATAATGAAAATGAATAAAAAAATATGGGTATATGCTTTAGAGAACAATAAGTTAAGAATAAAAATTATTTTTTTAAAATAATTATGAATAATGAAAATAATCAAATAAAAATCCCTACCTAACTAACATATTGATAACTAAACAAAAATTCACAGATTTCTATATCCATTTTCATCTCCCATTTTTAATATGATCATCATATCTCTAGGATTCAATCCATCCAATAATATCCCCTTCTCACTACATCTCCCACATAGGGTTTTTTTAAATATCCATATAGATAGGGGTTAATGATGATTAAATATTGAGATTTATGGTTTTAAAATAAATATAATAATCAATTAGATATTAGTTATTCTCATTAATTTATTCATCCATGATGGGACACCCTGATACCCAAGAAGAGATTTGTAGAGACCCGAAGCTTGGCATACATTGACATTACATTACATTTGCGGAAAACTTAGTACATAACAAAAACTCACACACAAGGATCGTAATAGTTTAGTGTCCTTGGAAACTGAGAATATAATCTTCTAATCCTGGTGAAAGATCTTCAACATATCCAATAAAGATCTTCCTTTTTTTTATACCTAAAACATTACTTTATATCCAGGGGAAAGGTAAACATAAAAGGGTGAGCTCAAATTCTCAGTAAAGGTAAACAATAGAAATATCAATCACATCATATACATAAGCACATAACTTTTGGAAATCTTAACCTATAAAAGAGATCATAATTTCATAACCTGGGATAACTCATGGCAGTGAAATGAAATCACAATAATCATAAATTAAAACATTAAACTTTGTGGCATGCACACATAATCATAGAGAATTATTTCTTGTTAGTCAAGACTCATTGCCAAGACTATCTTAGTGGACAAAGTCCCTTTCTGAACCGAGTCACCCTCGTTTCAGTCCTGTTTCACTGAACCGGTATAACCTACCATTCCAGCCATGTCTATCTCATGAGATATAAAATATTTACTCAATTCATTGGAGGGAGATATAGGTCCCACCCATCTCATAATGATACCATTCTTATGTGTGCCACAAAATCATAAACCATACATCATTGCATAACCCATGTAATAAAAATGGCAATCTTAAACATCATGACATCATAAAACAATTCATATACGATAAAAGATTTAATAAAAATAATTCCATCACAACATAATCAAATCAATGTAATAATAGGGATAAAAACAGAAACCTTTATTATCTTAGATGGAAAATAATTTTGATAAAACACTTGAACTTCATTCTTGAGGAAAATAACCTTTCTACTTCAAAAACACTTTTCCTTTCTTAACATGTAGTTAAATTATAATCTAAAATAAGTTGATTAAAATTAATCTTGAAAAATTGTAAAGTAATTTTCTTGGAAATAATGTTTTAAAAATCCATTCCTTCCGTATAAGTTAAAAAAAACATTCTTCTCGTACTTTTGCCAGAAAAGTCAAAAAGTACCTCGTACGGAAAACGACAAAAGATTCCATTCATATCTTTTACTAAAAACTCACCGAAAGGTAAAATAGGATATAAAATATTGTAGAAGGATATAAATATTACATATTGAGGACACATGGATGTGGATGATAAAATACACCCCAGTAAATGCCAAAGTATAAACAATCTCGCATAAAAACGAGATTGTGATAATTCCCTTACCTTAGGTCCGATTTGCTTCGTAAGTGTCTGAAACTCTTGTATAATGATTTAAATAATGTAATTGACTTATTAAAGAATCATATTCATTGTAATGATATCATATATGGTTCACTTATGACTTTATATTACCCGTTCTTTTGTAAAATCCATGTTAAAGAGCGTTTTGGGTAAAATTGTTTCATTTGTCGTCCGTGTTTTGACTTGTAATTATTCATATGATTACTTAGATCATGATTACTTAATTCCAGAATATAAAACATGATTTATATATATATATATATTAATAATATACATATATATAATAAATAAGTAAATGGAAAGAAATACACAGTTCATGGAGACGGTAGGTCGTACGTACGCATGAACGCTATTTTTGTTTCATTATTGAGTTGAACGGAATTAAGAAGATGACATAAATATATATAAACATAAATCCAGTATCATTATTATGTTATATATTTCATTATTACTTATTATATATACTTTATAATCATTCATGAATGGTTAAAGTGGATAATTAATCTCATCGCGTCGTGGAGACGGTAGTCCGTACGTACGCACGAGCGATGATATCATTCTCATGATCGTGGAACTGTATTGGATTGTATGTATACTATTTCAAAATCAATATCACTTTAAAATAATAATATATAGTTAATATTTACACCATTATACCCATCCATGTAAGGTGGTGGTGGAAAATAGATTTCACCACGGCGTGGAGACGGTATTCCGTACGTACGCACGCGCGGTGATGTCGTTTTCCGTAGGATGGATAGATGGTGAAATAGGATTGTTTCATACTTATAATAACATATCATTATATGAGTGATACTTATGTTATTTCTTCATAATGAAACAACCTAATAATAATAAGTGGAAGAATAAATAAAGGTGAAAGAATCGGTAACGGAAATTACATCTTTTTTGAAGCGCCTCTTTGATACCTCCTATTAGGGCACTAAAATTGGTCTTTGGGGAAGACCAGAACCTCTAGGATGTTTCTAGGGAAGTGGAGAAGAGAATTTTTCAGGGGTTGGCCGAGCTTGAAGGCTCAAAGTTGTGTGAGGAAGAGAGGGAGGAGGTGCCATTTTATAAGGGAGGAGAGGGGCACCTTTGGAATAACTAAAAATATTATTTTATTATAAAGGAAATTTCGGTTTTAAATAGCTCCAATTTGATTTATTTCGAGGCTAAGGTGGGTATTGGTCTAAATACTCTCATACAATAGAATTTATACATGTTTAGGTTCCTATTTTAACCTTATCATTTAGATTTAACATTAAGTTAAATAATTTTACTTTTACCGTGTCTTCTTGTGTTCTTACACTATAAGGTTAATAAACATACTATAATAAGCCAAAAGAACCCCAAATTGTTTATTATTAATAAATATAACCGTATCTAAGTTATTTGGACAAAAAATAGATTTTTAGAAATAAAATAATAATTAATAATATAATATTTGTTTTAAAAACTATTTTATGTCAATTTTGACACTATTTAGTAATTGATTTTTGTGAAAATCATAACAGTCTGATAAGTTCGAACAAAGTTAATTAAATCAATGAAAACATGTCATATTAACCTATAAAATTAGTTTAATTCATAAAAAGTCTCAAATTATATTTATTTGGGTATTTATAACATCAATTATGTCAATATTTCATTAATATGATAATTACTGAATCATCGTTGTGTAAAAAATAAATTAAATTAGTTAAGGTCTAAAAATTACAACTAAAATATCATTATGTAGGAAATCGTTTTAGCTTTCTAATGAATATTTATAGTCGAATTTATCTTATGTATAACCCTGTATTAAAAATGTTTTACTAAATAACCTTTGATATTAACTCTTTTAACTCTTCTTTGAATTAAATAATAATAAATATCCTAATCTAATTCAAGTGGGCCTAAATGGTCATATTTTATTCCTAAGTTTGTTTTTGGTCGAATTACACTTATCCAATAGAATAAGGACATTTGTTAGGGTAATAATAATATCATTTTTACCCTTAATTACCCTATTTACTTTTAACCGTGGTAAATAAAAGTAAAAAGTTACTATTTACCAAAAATTATTTTCATCTCATTGAACCACATTTTACTTACTGACGTCAACTGTGTCTCTCAAATTTTTGAAATTATACTCACAGAAGCGGTAAAATTATGTTTTATGAAAAATTCAGTTTTTTTAACTACCACTTAGTGGTTTCACTATTCATCATAAATTGAAAGTTTTAAAAAAAATACCAAAAATTAGGCCAAAGCTATATTTGATATTATGAACTCAAAAATGATTTCTATTTTAACATATTCAAAACATATCAGTTACATTAATTAATTTAAAAAATAATTCATGTCGTCAAAACAAATAGCGTGTTCTTAAGAGATAATAACTATCAAAAGATTGACACTTGTTTATGTCTGGTTTAAATGTGAAATTACATCCAATGACCGACATTGTATTAAATTGTAAAATATAGTCTAAATATACTTTAAAAACACTCAAATTAATAATTTATCACTATTAATTATTTCGATTGAAAATGTTGTTTTTAATTAAAATTTAGTAATTTTTACTATTCATCAAAATATGAAAGTTATCCAAAAATCACCAAAATTTCACCCTAAGCTAATTTCGATATTCCGAATCCAAAAATGAAGTCCATTTTGAAAAATAAAATTTACAAAATTTCAAAAAGTGGTTATTACTATTCATAACAACTAGTTTTTATAATATTTTAATAGCATATCGTTGTTTAGCAAAACTTGGTGTTGCGTACAACACATGCTATCGTGGAAGGTCGCGATTGCGTGTAATTCAAGCCAGGTCAGAGATGTGTGTTGTGAAAGATCCTTTTGGTGTAGCGTATAACACAAGACATTAATGAAATTAAAAATAATATTTTTCATAAAATCTCGGGGTGTTACATTCTAACCCCCTTAAAATGAATTTCTCCCTCGAAATTCGTCGGGGTTATAAATGGTTTACTAATCGAAAGTTTCTGTAATAAGAACCCACATCGTAAAAAGGAATACCAAAACCAATCTTTAAAAACAAAAGTATGAAATGTAGCGGTTACCCAAATAAACTAATCACTGGGTTTCCACATTGGTGAAAATATGGATATGGAAGAAAAATCTAACCATCATGTTCTGATGTAGAGTGGTAGAGAACATGGATATGGAAAATCCAACAATCACAAAGCCATAAATTTGCGATGATCTAAGGTACCATCTGATTAATCAGATATAAGGGCACTAGGACAACATTTTTGGTTTTCAAGATCATTTCCCTAAGGTTGGTGAATTAAAAGAAATACTTACATGATTTTGGTACAATTTCACTGTTGTTCGTGCCTTGAACAATTTGCACTTCATATCATAAATAAATGAAGTTGAATTTTTTATTCGTGAAGTGTTAGCAGATCATGTGATAGAATGACGGGTCATTCCATCTGTCTCAAACAAAAGGTTAGCAAATGTTATTAAATATACATAAGTCATTATATAGTGATATTAATCATATATGGTTCCTAAAATGGACTTATACTTCATATATCATAATGCATAATATAATAAAACTAGTTTCTACTAAATAGGGACTTCTTGTAGGCCAGTGGTAGGCGGTAAAGGCCAGTCACACTTCGGTTGTGGGTTCGATTCTCACAGCCTTGTCCGACACGATGGGTTTTCGCCTGTCCTGCAGGTTGTCCTTTTTCTAAAACTATATAATATCAAAAGTTCTATCCTTAAACAATACTAACTTATGTCCAACATAATACATTCCAATATTTAGGCTTATCTAAAATACTTCGGTCCAAGCTCATAATATAAAGAAAATGATTATTTTAAATGTCATCAACCAAGCATGTGAATACCATCATTTATCACCCATATATCTTGTTGGTCACATTCCAATCATGTGAAGACCTTAATCATGTATTCTCTTGAAAAATGAATACCCATTAAACCTTAGTGAAAACATGAATTCTGTCTAAAGTTAGCTCTTTCCACATACCAAAATCCAAAAATTCTATATACTCAATCCATTACATAACCTTCTCCTTATATCAGTCCTGAGCTCATGAATACTATCAAACATTTAATTTTCTCCTTATCCCATCATCTACATTCCAAAAATATCTTAATAACCTTTCATGGATACTGGTAACATTATTCATACACTTTCAAAACTCAAGGAAAGACAACAGTGTAACAATCCTTAGATGTCTCTTTATTCCATAGTACCATGATATTACTTATAAAACATTACACTTGATAAACATGTAATCATTCCACTAACTTCTTAAACCATTGATCGAGCTTCAACAATTCTTTCATCTCACATATCATTTGTAGTCTCTTCATCATCATCATCATAAATACTACCCATACGACCATACTGATTCTCTTCATGAGACTTTTCCTTAGGTAATTGGTTTGCATAATGCCCGTACATTCCACATTTAAAACATTTAACCATTTTTGATGTCATAGCAATACCATTATCCTCATCCATGGTGTTAACTGAACCTTTTCCTTTGCACTTACTGGCTTTGTGTCCTTCTTTTCCACACCCAAAGCATCTTCCAGTTCCTTTGAAACATTCTCCTTGATGCCTCTTCCCACATGATTTGCATAGGGGAAATTGAAGTTTCTTTCCTCTATGATCATCATGAAACACCATCTTTCTCTTATTAGCCGAGTCAGGAAACTTACCAAATTTTACATTATTGATCATATTATGAGATTGCTGATTCGGCATAATAATGATGTTTGGACTTCCAAATCCCATTTCATTTGGTTTCTCATGAAGAATATCATTCCATTATCCATAATATCCTCCATTATCGTGAATCATCTTGTTTCCAACCATTTTCTAAAACCCAAAAAGAATAGTGTTAGAGGGAAAAATCATAATAAAGGGGGAGTAACATTAATATCTAACATCTTAGGTTAACTTCTAAGATCATTACCATAGTTCTAGGACTATATCCTATATGTATACTTATCCTTAGGGGCATCCCTAGACATACCTTAGAAATATCTCTAGGGATCTCACTAACGTTTTCGCATCCTAGTTTCCAAAGGTTGACTAAACTTTTCCTATGATACCATCTGTAGAGACCCGAAGCTTGACGTACATTGACATTACATTAAATTTTCGGAATACATAGTACATAACAAAAACACACAGACAAGGATCCTAATAGTTTAGTGTCTTTGGAAACTCGGAATATAATCTTCTAATCCTGGTGAATGAACTTCAACTTCTCCCATAAAGATCTTCCTTTTTTTATACCTAAAACCATTCTTTGTATCCTGGGGAAAAGTAAACATAAAAGGGTGAGCTCAAATTCTCAGTAAGGGTAAAAAAAGAAATATCAATCTCATCATATACATAAGCACATAACTTTTGAAAATCTTAACCTGTAAAAGAGATCATAATTTCATAACCTGGGATAACTCATGGTAGTGAAATGTAATCACAATAATCATAACTTAAAACATTAAACATTGTGACATGCACACATAATCATAGAGAATCATTTCTTGTTAGTCAAGACTCATTTCCAAGACTATCTTAGTGAACAAAGTCCCTTTCTAAACCGAGTCACCCTCGTTTCAGTCCTATTTCACTGAACCGGTATAACCTACCATTCTAGACATGTCTATCTCATTAGATATAAAATCTTTACCCAATGCATTGGAGGGAGATATAGGTCCCACCCATCTCATAATGATACCATTCTTATGTGTGCCACAAAATCATAAACCATACATCATTGCATAACCCATGTAATAAAAATGGGAATCTTAAACATCATGATATCATAAAACAATTCATATACAATAAAGGAATTAATAAAAATAATTCCATCACAACATAATCAAATCAATGTAATAATAGGGATAAAAACAGAACCCTTTATTATCTTAGATGGAAAATAATTTTGATAAAACACTTGAACTTCATTCTTGAGGAAAATATCCTTTCTACTTCAAAAACACTTTTCCTTTCTTAACATGTCGTAAAATTATAAACTAAAAGAAGTTGATTGAAAATAATCTTGAAAACTTTTAAAGGAATATTCTTGGAAATAATGTTTTAAAAATCCCTTCGTGCCGTATAAGTTAAAAAACATTCTTCTCGTACTTTTGTCAGAAAAGTCAAAAAGTACCTCGTACGGAAAACGACAAAAGATTTCATTCATATCTTTTACTAAAAACTCACCGAAAGGTAAAATTTGATATAAACTATTGTATAAGGATATAAATATTACATATTGAGGAAACATGGATGTGGATGATAAAATACACCCCAGTAAATGCCAAAGTATAAACAATCTCGGATAAAAATGAGATTGTGATAATTCCCTTACCTTAGGTCCGATTTGCTTCGTAAGTGTCCGAAACTACTCTATAATGATTTAAATAATGTCATTGACTTATTACAGAATCATATTCATTGTTATGATATTATAAATGGTTCACTTATGACTTTTATTACCCGTTCTTTTGTAAATTCCATGTTAAAGAGCGTTTTGGGTAAAAGTGTTTCATTTGTCGTCCGTGTTTTGACTTGTAATTATTCATATGATTACTTAGATCATGATTAATTAATTCCAGAATATAAAACATTATTTATATATATATATATATTCAGAATATACATATATATAATAAATCGGTAAATGGAAAGAAATACACTATTCATGGAGACGGTTGGCCGTACGTACGCATGAACGCTGTTTTCGTTTCCTTATTGAGTTGAACGGAATTTAGTAGATGACATACATATATATACACATAAATCCAGTATCATTATTATGTCATATATTTCATGATTAATTATTATATATACTTTATAATCATTCATGAATTGTTAAAGTGGAGAATGAATCTCATCGCGTCGTGGAGACGGTAGTCCGTACGTACGCACGAGCAATGATATCGTTCTCATGATCATGGGACTGTATTGGAGTGTATGTACACTATTTCATAATCAATATAAATTTAAAATAATAATATATAGTTATTATTTACACCATTATACCCATCCAAGTAAGGTGGTGGTGGAAAATAGATTTCCCCATGGCGTGAAGACGGTATTCTGTACGTACGCACGCACGATGATTTCGTTTTCCGTAGGATGGATAGATGGTGAAATAGGATTATTTCATACTTATAATAACATATCAGTATATGAGTGATAATTATGTTATTACTTCATAATGAAACAACCTAAGAAGAATAAGTGGAAGAAGAAATAAATGTGAAAGAATCGGTAACGGAAATTACCTCTTCTTTGAAACGCCTCTTTGAGACCTCCTATTAGGGCACTAAAATTGGTCTTTGTGGATGAACAGAACCTCTAGAATGTTTCTAGGGAAGTGTAGAAGAGAATTTGTCAGGGTTTGTCCGAGCTTGAAGGCTCAATGTTGTGTGAGGAAGAGATGGAGGAGGTTCCCTTTTATAAGGGAGGAGGGGGGCACCTTTGGAATAACTAAATATATTATTTTATTATAAAGTCATGTTCGGTTTTAGATACCTCAAAATTGATTTATTTAGAGTCTATGGTGGGTATGTGTCTAAATCCTCTCATCCAATATAATTTAGACAAGTTTAGGTTCCTATTTTAACCTTATCATTTCGATTTAGCATTAAGTTAAATAATTTTACTTTTACCGTGTCTTCTTGTGTTCTTACACTATAAGGTTAATAAACAAACTATAGGAAGCCAAACGAACCCCAATTTGTTTATTATTAATATATATAACCTTATCTAAGTCATTTGGCCTAACCTTAGATTTTTAGGAATAATATAACAATTAATAATATAATATTTGTTTTAAATTCTATTTTATGTCAATTTTGACACTATTTAGTAATTGATTATTGTGAAAATCATAACAGAATGATAAGTTCAAAAAATGTTAATTAAATCAATAAAAACATTTCATATTAACCTAGAAAATTAGTGTAATTCATAACTAAACTCAAATTATATTTATTTGGGTATTTATAACATCAATTGTGTCAACATTTCATTAATATGATAATTACTGCATCATTGTTGTGTCATAAATATATTAAATTATTTAATGTCTAAAAATTACAAATAAAATAACATTATATAGGAAATCTTTTTATCTTTTTAATGAATATTTATAGTAGAGTTTATCTTATGTATAACCCTATATTAAAAATGTTTTATTAAATAAACTTTGATTTTAACTCTTTTAACTCTTCTTTGAATTAAATAATAATAAATGTCCTAATCTAATTAAAGTGGGCCTAAATGGTCATATTTTATTCCTAAGTTTGTTTTTGGTTGAATTACACTTATCCAATAGAATTAGGACATGTGTTAGGGTAATAATAATATCATTTTTACCCTTAATTACCCTATTTACTTTTAACCGTGGTAAATAAAAGTAAAAAGTTACTATTCACCAAAAATTATTTTCATCTCATTGAACCACATTTTATTTACTGACATCAACCGTTTCTCTCGGAATTTTGAAATTCCACTCACAGAAGCGGTAAAATTAATTTGTATGCAAAATTCAATTTTTTTAACTACCACTTAGTGGTTTCACTATTCATCAAAAATTGAAAGTTTTAAAAAAATACCAAAAATTAGGCCTAAGCTATATTTGATATTATGAAGTCAAAAATGAGTTCTTTTTTACCAAATTCAAAAGATATCATTTGAATTAATTAATTTTAAAATTAATTCCCGTCATCAAAACAAATAGCGTGTTCTTAAGAGATAATAACTATCAAAAGATTGACACTTGTTTATGTCTGGTTTAAATGTGAAATTACATCCAATGACCAAAATTGTATTAAATTGTAAAATATATTCTAAATAAACTTTAAAACCACTCAAATTAATAATTTATCACTATTAATTATTTCAATTGAAAAAGTTGTTTATAATTAAAATTTAGTAATTTTCACTATTCTTCAAAATATGAAAGTTATCAAAAATAACCAAAATTTCACCCTAAGCTAATTTCGATATTCCAAATCCAAAAATGAAGTCCATTTTGAAAAATAAAATTTAAAAAATTTCAAAAAGTGGTTATTACTATTCATAACGGCTAGTTTTAATAATATTTTAAAAGCATATCGTTGTTTAGCAAAACTTGGTGTTGCGTACAACACACGCTATCGTGGAAGGTCGCGATTGCATGTAATTCAAGCCATGTCAGAGATGTGTGTTGTGAAAGCTCCTTTTGGTGTATCGTATAACACAATACATTAATTAAGTTAAAAAGAATATTTTTCATAAAATCTCGGGGTGTTACAAGATTGAAGGTTACATCACTCCTAGAGTGAATACATCATCTTAGATGCAACAGTAGTCTCATTATTCCAATTAGATGCTCTATTTCGGTGTAAATAAAAATAATTCACCAAAACATATGCATGTATTAAAAATAATATAATATTTTTAATTATTAATATCACGGTATAATGTTGATTGATACTTCATGTTGACTTTGCGAACAATCTCAAAACCATTATTTAAAATTTTTCATTGTTATATCACAAAAAATATAGTTTTCTACATACTTCCCACCTTTAAATCATTTAGTCCTTGAATTGGATGATATTTAGGCACTTCGAGAATAAAATTTATAAAAAAATATTGTTAATAAAAACAAAAAACCTTCACATGAACTTTATTTATAATTAGAGTTCCAATAAATAAATGAGATCAATATATAATAGTCTTGGAATGAAATAACCTCTCTCGTAACTACAGTTATCAGCTCAAGATCCACCCAAATTAAAACCTTAACAAGAACATGTATCTCCTACATGAAATTATTTCATAGACTCATTATCTAAACACTATTTTCATCTGAAGGGCCTCCCTACTACATGTAATAATGTGAACCAATAAACCACTAAAACACATCTTGGAATAAATCATTAAAAACATTATCTTCAATGGGATCGATTGTCTACTATACTTGAAAGAGTTTTCTTGATGGTTTTCATATGATAATATCCCATATGATCCACACATAACTACTAATAACATCAGAAATATTCTCACTAATACTAAAATATTTCCATGCAAACATGCTGCTCTATACCACATCATATTCTCCTTTATCTTGTTCAAGTAAGGCAAGGGAACCAGTGTTAATATATCCTAGAAAAGAGAAACATGGTCCTTTTTTACCAAAATTAATTTTTTTGGGAATAATCTACCCACATCCTATATAGACGTATAATTTACATAAAATGATATTACTTAAATATTTAAGTACATTCATTAAAACATTCAATATACCCATGATAGGACAATATAGGTATATTGTCTTTATAAACTAGGAAACATAAAAACTTGTTCATAAAACATGTACATTTTATCCCACTTATTTTTTCATAACTAGATTACATAGCTTACATAAAACCATTATTCATGACATGGGGAAAAGAAACAAGTGAAAGGGTGATCTCAAATGATCTGTAAGGGTATACAGGGGAAACATCAATCATATCATAACCATAATACATAAGAACAAAACATTATTAAATCTGATCCTGTGTATGAAATATTATAAGATAATTTAATAGGATAAAGTTCATAATAATTAATGGAAATAATACCAAATTTCATAACATAATACATGATGTTTAGTGGTAAACAGATAGGCATTTAAAAATCCTTTCTTTATTAGCCAAGGCTCATAACTAAGACCATCATAGTAGACAAATTCCATTATTGAACTAAGTTTACTTGTCATTCTATCCTTGTATTACTGAACCAAATTTAATTACCATTCAAGTCATGTCTATCTTATGAGGTATAAATCTTTACCCAATTCATTGGGGGGAGATATAGGTCCCACCCATATCACAACGAAATTATTCTTACATGATCCAAAAAAATAAATCAGTCATCATAGCATGACCTAATAAATAAAATGGGCTTCTTACACATCATTTTATCATAATATAATCCATATTAAATAACATTACATCAATAAAAAATCATATCATAGTAATAATTGGGAAATGAAAATAACCCTATTTAAAAATTATCATCATAGATGGAAAATAATTTTGATACAACACTTGAACTTAATTCTCAAGGAAAATATCATTTCTTATTCAAAATCATTTTCTTTTCTCAAAATGACACACAATTATAAAAGAACATAATTTAGCGGAAAATAAACTTTAAATTGTGTATAGTAATCTCTATGGAAATAAGGAGTTATGAGGATGTAAAAAAACATTTATTTTGTATAAGTTAAAAAAACAATCTTCTAGTACTCTTATTTGAAAAGTCAAAAAGTACCTCATACAGAAAGCAAAAGAAATATTCCTTCCATACAATTTAAATAAATTTTAAAATGGGTAAAATTCACATTAAAAATTACTATATGAATATAAATAATATTATATATTTATGTATCGTGTACATGAATGATAAATATACCGCTATAAGTACTTACTAATAATCAATATCGGATAATAAAGTGATTTCCAAATTATCTCTTACCTTAGGTATGATATCCTTAATATGTATATAAACCACTTTTATAATTATTTAGATAATGTTATTCAATTATTTCATAATCATAAACATTTTTATGATATCATATATGATTATATTATCATCTGTTTGTTAATAACATTTCAATATCACTCGTTATTTAGATATTAACTGCTTTATGTTCTTTTGCATGTTTTTTCAGGTAAGTTCATGTTCCACTTATTAGGGTAAAGTTATATAATTTATTGAATAAAATTATAAAAATATATTTCAAATATATTTTTTCCAGTCATGTATATAATTTTGTTTTAATGAAGACCATGTAGAATGAATCACATCGCATCGTGGAGACGGTAGGCCGTACGAACACCCGAGCGACGATATCATTCACTTAAGGGTTAATGATATTTAATTGGATGATATATTAATTATAATGAATAATTATTATGTTATATTAATTATCTACATCAATTATTCTCATAATTATAACCATTCAAATAAAGTATTGTCGAATAAGAAATTACACCAGGGCTTGGAGAATTTAAGTCGTACGTACGCATGCATGATGATATTGTTATTTTTAGGGTGGATAAAAGTAACTATAAGGATATACCATAATTATAATGACATCTTAGAATGTATAATATTCATTATTTACTATGTTAGTATGGAAACAACATAATAATATAAAGTATAACAAGAAAAGAGTTTTGAAATATGTGAAAAATAATTACCTCTTTTTCGAGAATCTTCTTTTGATTTGCATAATAGGTCTTCTTAGGATGGATTCATACCCAAATTGTGGACTCTAAGAGGAATTTAGTGATGTTGTAATCTTACAATATCATAATTTGGACGAGTCAGGGGGCTTGAAAGGTGTGAGTAAGTGGGTAGATGTGGTGTCCTTTTATAAGTGGGAGGAGGGGAACTTTAGGAATGTTTTGAAATATTATTTTATTATAAATTGTTTTTCAAAATATAATAGTTCCAAATTGATAATTTTATAGGATAATATTAAAATGGTCTGAAATATCCTCAATGAAGATGTTTTAGACAAGTTATGGTCACTATATTAACCTTATCATTTAGCTCTATCCCTTATATAAAAACATTAACTCTGACCATGTCTTCTTGTACCATTATAATGTATGGTAACTATAGTTACATAAGAATTACAAGAGAACCCGAATTTGATATTTAATAAATTTTTTAATATTATATAAGTTATTTATCTAAATATTTGTTTTTTAAAACTATTATTTAATTTAATAAAATTGGATTTGTTTTATAAACTCATTTATTCCAATTTTGACACTATTTAGTAATTAATTTTTCATAAATCCATAAAATATTTATTCATTTCAAAAAACAAAATTAAATCAAATATAACATGTCATATTCATCATGAAAATTAGTATACGGAAACATAATATTCAAATTATGTTTTTTTTAATATTAATAATATCATTCCATTGAATCTTTCGTTAGTAATGTAATCACAACATCATCATTATGTCATAAATAATTAAATTTATTTAATATCTAAAAATTATATAAAACAACCATAATGTCGAAAATAATTTTAGATTTATCATAACTATTTATAGACAAAAAAATCAGTTATATAATCCTATTCTATATTTTTTAGTAAAAGATACATGTTTATGTTATATTTCTCTTTAATTTAAATTAAAAATTATAAAAGGACATTATCACACTGAAATAGCCCAATAGAGTCTTAAAATTGACTCAATGATGTTTAGGTTCCGACAAATCTCATCTAACTAGATTATGAAATATTTTAGGGTAGTTTTATATTATTATAATATTATATATTGACCCTTATTTACAAGATTTAACCTATAACCATGGTAATAAAAATAATTACTGAAGTTATAATTCATAACGTCCAAAAGTAAAAGGTAAATATTTACATAATTTGGGGCTTATAGATTCAAATATGGAATCTATTTTTTAAAATTAAAATCCAAGAATTAACATCAATTATTTTTAAATCAATACCATTATCAGAATGACATAAAAAGATTTTAAAAGTTAAAACCATACAAAAATGCAAACTCTTTTACATTTGAATTCAATGTAAAATTAATGCGAATGACATAAATTATATAGAATGGTAAAAATATATTCTATGTATACATTAAATCAATTAAATATTATAATTTAACTATATAAATTATTTTTATGAAAACAATTTTTTTAATATAAAATTTAGTGTATTTTTACTATTCATCAAAACTTGAATGTCCATAGAAAAATATCAGAAATTCATCCAAAGTAAATTTTTATAGCCCGATTTAAAATAAAATTTTTCTGTTGTCCTAAAAAAATTATTATTCTATCAAAATATTAATTTAAAAGGTGTTCTCCATTCAAAGGTGTATGATTACTATTTAAAAATATATGTTTTTATATAACAAATATGGTTCATTCACAACCAATGAATAAAATATAAATTAGATGAATATAAAAATATTTTATATAACATATATATCTCATTAATAGCTATAAAAATAGTAATTCACTCAAAAATAAAAATATCCAATTTATATTTTTCATAAATATTTGACAGACAAAAAATTCATAATGCATTTTTATAAGTTAGTTATACTTATTCCTGCTAACCTAATAGTTAGGATATAACGTAAATTTTTTACTAAGGGATTCTTATGGTTTGTTTAATATCATAATTTAATTCAAAGCTAGCTACTTACCAAATAAAATTATTTAAAGAGAATAGTCATAGAAACATCCTATTGTAACATTATACACTGCACCCCTTAAACTGAATTTCATCCTAGAAATTTTTCTCTAGGAAACAAATAGATGAGGGAACCTCTCCCTCATCATATCCTATAGTTCCCATATAGATTATTTAACTTGGTAGTTCCTCTATAAATCATTAACCTGGCGAGTGGTCTTGCTTTGTAGAAATTTTTCTCTACGATCCAGAATCTTTATCGGTTTCTCTTCATAAGAAAGTTCATTCTCTAGTGGAATAACTTTTGAGTTTAGTACATGTGAAGGATTATGTTAGTACTTTATTAGATGAGATACATGGAACACATCAAGAAATTGGGAGAGATTCTGTGGAATATCTAATATGTAATCTAGATCTCCAACACGATCCATAATTTCAAAGGGATTGATGTACCTAGGGATCAACATTCCATTCATTCCAAATCTCATTACACTTTTCCATGGATATATTCATAAAAAACATATTATAACCCACTTAAAAAACTAGGTCTTTTTTTAGTTGTAAGTATAGTATTTTTTGTTGACTCAAATCTTATCATATGTATTGTTGAAGAGATTTGTCATTTTCTTGCATTTCATCAATTAGATCAGGTCCTAATAGATTTATTTCCCCAACTTTATCCCATCAAGTTGGAGTTCTTCAATTCTTTCCATATAAGGCTTGATAAGGATCCATCTAAATATTGTAGTGAAATATATTATCACAAGAAAAATCCAACAATGGTAGAAGTTAATCCCAGACATGTTTGAAATCCACAGATTAAACTATCAATATGTCACCCAATGTTTTAATTGTCTTCTCAAACTGACCATTTATATAGGGATGATGACTAGTGTTGAATATTAACTCTATATCTAGATCCTGATGAAAAAATCACTAGAAAATTGAGCTAAACACTAGATTATGATATGATATAATAGAAAGTGGTACTTAAGGAATTATTACAACTTCCTTTACATATATCCTATCAATCTAGTCAAGAGATAAATCCTCTCTGATAGAAATGAAGTGTGCTGACTTTTTATGGCGATCAACTATAACCTGTATAGAATAATTGACTTTTTATTTTTTGGAATTTTTGATGACAAATTCCATTATGATGTTTTCCCATTTCCAATCCAGTATGGGTAATAGTCATAACATCTCATTATACTTCTATCACTTAGCCTTAATATAAGGCCCCAGCCTTAAACCTTACTTAATCTTGAGTTATTACAAGATTACACATTGAGGATCTTTTCGGGTTTAGAGTTTTAGAGAATTAGATCATAAAACATGCATTACATTCCACATATAAACAAAGTGGTTACATAAAGATAGTATTCATCATTCCCATCAATGGAAACAGATTTAAAATAAAACATGGATTAATTCTTGACACATCCTTGACTCTATCATCTTATCATGTACCTTTCCCTTGACCTGTGAAAAACATTTCAAAAACATGGGATGAGCATAAAAACTCAGTATGGGTTATAAAAAAAACATGGAAAGGAAACATGAGTTCATATATACATAATAATGAAATCATACGTTACCCATAAAACATTGGCACTTTAACATACCTCATAAAATCACGAATAAATCATAGAAATCATAAGACATAAAGGTAACTTGAGGCATTCATAACATTCTTACGTAGGGAGTAACCCTCTTGGTTACGTTTGGAATACCCATCACAGTATATTCCCTAAAATCTCTTCGGAGAAACCTTAACATTTCACTCCTTCGCGTTACCCAATGCATTGGAGAGCTATAACAGGCTCACCCGCCCTTAGTTTATCACGGAACCACCCGTCTTCATAATAATGCCCAAGAACCATAACATAATCATATCACATAAAACATGCATAAAGGAAACATAACATTTCCACATTTCAATCACGAGATATCAATACAACACATTGATAGAATAACATTATGAAAACCATTTTCAATACCAAAATAAAAGAAAAGTAAAACATGGTATTTATTTTTCTTTATAAAAAGAAGGTATGGCTTGTAGAGGAAGCCGAAACTCAAATAACGGTTACGACGGCGGAGAAGTCGTTGTCGCCGCATACGTACAACAAAAAAATTACCTTTTGTCGTTTAGTAAACGCTTCGTATAAAAAATATTCCTTTTGAATAAACGTAAAAGTCAAAGGGATTTATACACCGTATAAAAGAAAGTTGTGTATAAAATAAAATATGCCTCAATGAAAGGAGATTGAGACAAAGTCCCATAACTCGTATCCGAATTGACTCGACCGTTCTTTAATATCCTGAATAATAAACTTGAGTTAATCTCTACTTTATTATGAATCTTTTCAAGTTCATTATTCCTTTTATACCATGTTATGAACATCATGTAATCAGTTAAGTTAATAATGTTCATTTTGTCTGTATTTGGTTCTTAAGTCAAAAATAGACTTCTTACACTTACATGTTGTTTATTTGGTCAAAGGTTCATTATATCCAGAATGGTATTCATGATGTAGATATCATATATGTCATATATATCCAGTACATACATGCATTTATAATATTACATAATTTAGAGGTAAGAAATGAAATGCACCGTTCATGGAGACGGTAAGCCGTACGTACGCATGAACGCTACTCCCATTTCTATTTCATATTTTCTGGAATGGAATCATAATGATATAAGAGTATATTATAATTCCAGTATAATAACATATATAATATCATTAACTTTATCCTTTACACATCCCACATATGGTATTAACGAATCAAATCACTTTTAGGGGGCGGTAGTCCGCACTTCCTAAAATAAAGATATCGTGTTTTACCCATAATGGAAACCATAAAGGTATGCCCAAAATGAAAAAACACAGAAGCTTAAGGAAAACATAAACATATTATATATCATATATGAAAATAGTGTCATCATAATGGCCACCTTTGAAGGTGTTAAATGAGTGTTGAACAATCATCGTTTTGGGAGGCAGAATTTCGCCATCCACGGAAACCGTATGTTCTTTTACCATTTGATGTATTTGTGTGAGAGTGTAGCTCAAATAAATATCATAACAACATCCTTGTATATTTAAGATACTGGTGTTGTTACAAAATAAGTAAATAAAAAGTGTTTAGGGGGTTGGAGAAGCAAAATAAAACAAATGAACATTAGAGAATGAATTACCTTAAAAAGTGTAACTCCTTTTGATTTGAGCCTAAATGCTTCCTTTGAAAGGATTCTGCACAAAGGGAATCCTCTAGGATTAGGAGAGGGATGTGGAGAGAGCAAATGGGCAGGGGTTGGCCGAGACAATGGCTTGAAGAGTGTGTGAAATGAGGTAGAGGTGGGGGCCTTTTATAAGAGGAGAGGAGGAGCACTTTTGGAAAGTAAAGAAACATTACTTTATTTGAAGATGTTTTTCGGTTTTAAAAGGTCCCACATTGATATAATACGTGGATAAGGTGATAAGGGTTCGAAATCCACTCTTCCAATTGGTTTTGGCCATGTTTAGGTTTTAGATATTTCATTATCATTCCATTTTATTTAAATTGTCAAATAATGATGTCATCGCTTCATAATTATTATGTCATAAATAATTTAATTTATTTATGTCTAAAAATTATAAAACAAATACTATGATATAGGAAATCGTTTTATCTTTCCAATGACTATTTATAATCAAAATTTGGACTTGTATAACCCCACTTAAAAATTGTTTTCGTAAAACATATTATGTTTGTGTCATTTTCACTTTAACAATAAATAAAAAGTAATTTATGTCATTTCCCAACAAAAGTGGATCCATGGGGTCCCCAAGTTGACCCATGGCATGTCATGGTCGGCCATTATACAACCAATGAGGTTGGGACATGTTTCTAGGTCATTTCATATTATTAAAGCCTTATTTAGACCTTAAACTACCCTAATTACCACTAATCGTGATTAAGAACTTAATAAGTTACTATTCACCAAAAAATTATTATAATCTCATTGAACCACATTTTACATACTAATGACAACCATGTATGTCGGATTTTTAAAATTCAAAACACATTAGTGGTAAACTTTCATTTAACTGAAAAATCAGTTTGCTTGATTACCACTTAGTGGTTTCACTATTCATCAAAAATTGAAGTTTTTCAGAAAATTACCAAAAATTCACCCTAAGCTATATTTGATATTCCGAATTCAAAAATTAAGTCTATTTTACAAAATTCAAATCATATAAGTCACATTAATTAATTTAATAATTAATTCCCGCTGCCAGAGCAAAAAGCATGTTTTTACAAAACAATAAGTATCAAAAGATTGACACCAGTTTAAGTCTAATTTCAAAGTGAAATTGATTCAAATGGCCACCATTGGGTAAAATGGTAAAAATATATTCTAATTTCACTTTAAAAGAAATTCAAAACATAATCTAATCATATAAATAAATTAGATTAAAAAGCAGTTTTGATGTAAAATGCAGTATTTTTCACTATTCATTAAAAAATGAATATTGTCAGAAAAATACCAAAAATTCACACAAGGTAAATTTTTATGTCCCAATCATAAAGGATAAGTTTATTTTGACAAACATAGTTTATAAAATTGTCAAAATATAGATTCAAAAATGGTTTCCCATCAAAAGGCAGTAAAACAATCTTTTAAGAATATTAGTTTATTCCATGCATAAGATTGTATTTATTTTCATTTTAAGCCTCTAAAACACTATCTTAATCATTAATAGACATGGATAAAAATATCTATTATTCATTACTTACTTGGGATGTTACATCCTTCCCCCCTTTAGAAAATTTCATCCCCGCAATTTATTTACTTATCAAATAAATGAGGGTACTTATCCCTCATTGCATTTTCGGATTCCCATGTTGCCTCTTCAATCATGTGGTTTTTCCACAAAACCTTTACCTGGTAAATCACCTTATTCCGTAACACTTGCTCCCTGTGGTCAAGAATCTGGACCGGTTGTTCCTCATAACATAGGTTCTCTTCAAGTTGAACTACCTCTGGACTCAAAACATGAGATTGATCTGGCATATACTTTCTCAACATCGAAACGTGAAAAACATTGTGTACCTGAGTTAAACTCGGAGGTAAAGCCACTCGGTATGCAACTGATCCAACTCTCTCCAGAATTTCGTATGGTCCAACAAACCTTGGACTCAACTTTCCTTTCATACCAAATCTCTTCACACATTTCCAAGGAGAAACCTTGAGAAAAACATGATCACCTACCTCGAAAGATAGATCCTTCCTCCGGTTATCCGCATAACTCTTCTGCCTGCTCTGAGCTGTTCTCATGTGTTTCTGAATCAGCTGAACTTTTTCTACCATCTCTTCTTCCAATTCTGGTCCCATCAACTTCCTTTCACCCACTTCATCCCTGAAAGCTGGAGTTCGACACCGCTTCCCATATAATGCCTGAAATGGTTCCATATGTATACTGGAATGAAAACTGTTATTATATGAAAACTCAAACAAAGAAATATGTCGGTCCCAACTTCCCTGATAATCCATAGAACAAGCTCGTAGCATATCCTCCAATGTCTGAATTGTTCGTTTTGACTGCCCATCTGATTGAGGATGAAAAGCTGTACTAAAATTTAACTCAGTACCCAAAGACTTCTGAAGGCCTTTCCAAAAGTTAGAAGTAAACCTGGGATCACGATCCGATACAATGGAGAGAGGAACTCCATGTAACCTGACTATCTCTTTAAGATACAAACGGGAAAGTTGATCAAAAGAGAAATTATCTCGTATAGAAAGGAAATGAGCAGATTTGGTCAAGCGATCAACAATAACCCAGATTGCATTATTACCTCGAGATGTCTTTGGTAATCCAACAACAAAGTCCATGGATATATTCTCCCATTTCCACTCTGGCACTGGTAAAGGCCGAAGCATCCCTTTCGGTAACTGTCGCTCTGCTTTAACCTGCTGACAAGTCAAACACTTCACAGTAAAATCAGCAATGTCTCTTTTCATTCCATCCCACCAATAATAGTCCCGCAGATCTCTATTCATCTTAGTACTGCCCGGATGAACTGAAAACGGAGAACTATGAGCTTCACATAACAACTCTCTCTTCAACTGTGAATCACAAGGCACACACAATCTCTTCCCAAATCTCAAAATGCAATCATTATCAATGTTGAATTCAGGCAACTTACCTTTCTGAACCAGCTCTACCCTTTTCTGCAACTCACTGTCTTGCTTCTGTGCTTGCTTGATTCTATCTGATAGAGAAGATCTCACTGATACCTGAAACAAAACAGAAGGACTTCCTGCACCAACAACTTCTATGACAAAGTTCAACAAATCGTTAACCAAAGGATCATGTTCCAAACGCAACATTGTTAATGAAGCATTACTTTTTCGGCTCAAAGCATCAGCCACTTTATTTGCTTTTCCCGGATGGTAATGAATTGTACAATCATAATCCTTGATTAATTCCAGCCATCTCTTTTGTCTCATGTTTAACTCTTTCTGAGTGAATATATACTTTAAACTTTTGTGATCGGTATATATTTCACACTTTACTCCATAGAAATGATGCCTCCAAATTTTTAAAGAAAAAACAACAGCAGCTAGTTCCAAATCATGTGTAGGGTAATTTACCTCATGAGTTTTCAACTGTCATGAAGCATAAGCAATTACCTGATCATTCTGCATTAGGACGCAACCATGTCCTTTAAATGAAGCATCACTGTATATAACAAACTCACCATTCTTGGAAGGTAGTGCCAAAACTGGAGCATTCACCAATCTTCTTTTCAATTCCTGAAAACAATCATCACATTCTTTTGTCCAGATAAACTTAACACCCTTCCGAGTTAGCTTAGTCATTGGACTAGATAACCATGAAAAATTTCTAACAAACCTTCGGTAATAGCCCACCAAACCAAGGAAGCTACGAATCTCGGTTACATTTGTGGGTCTTGGTCATTCTTCCACAACTTTTGTTTTTGCAGGATCAACAGTTATTCCATCTTTAGAAACAATGTGACCAAGGAAAGAAATTTGTTGCAACCAAAACTCACACTTGCTGAATTTCCCATACAGTTTCTTTTCTTTTAAGGTTTGCAAGATAACCCTTAAATGTTTTTCATGCTCCTCTTTACTTTTAGAAAACACCAAAATATCATCAATGAAAACCACCACAAACTTATCCAAGAACTCCTAGAAAATTCTATTCATTAAGTCCATGAATACAGCAGGTGCATTGGTTAGCCCAAAAGGCATTACTAAAAATTCATAATGGCCATATCTCGTACGGAACGCGGTCTTCGGAATATCTTCCTCCTTAACCTTCAGCTGATGGTACCCCGATCTCAAGTCAATCTTTGAAAAAAACTGAGCTCCCTGGAGCTGATCAAACAAATCTTCGATATGAGGGAAAGGATATTTGTTCTTAACAGTGATATTATTCAAGGCTCTATAATCAATGCAAAGTCTCATAGAACCATCTTTCTTTTTAACAAACAAAACAGGAGCACCCCATGGTGATGTGCTAGGTCTAATGAAACCTTTCTCTAATAAATCTTGCAATTGCTCCTTCAACTCTAGAAGTTCAATTTGTGCCATTCGATAAGGGGGTTTTGAAATTGGCTTAGCATCAGGAACTAAGTCAACAGTAAACTCAACTTCCCGATCTGGTATTATTCCAGGCAACTCATCAGGAAAAACATCAGGATACTCATTTACCACTGGCACATCATTAATCTGAACAGTTCCTTTATTTTCAACGACGTGTACAAGGTAACATTAATTTCCATCTTTTACAAGTTTCTCGGCCTCTTGATATGTTATCAAAAGTAAGGGTTCATTCTTGTAAACAAATTGAAAGTCTTTCTGAAAAGAAACTTCTTTAGCTCTACAGTCAATCTTAGCATGGTAAATAGAGAGCCAATCTATACCTAGGATAACATCAAACTCTACTAGAGGTAGAACAATAAGGTTTGCAAGTAGGTTCTTTCCACAAATAAGGATAGGAAGATTCTTATAAATTCTTTTTGCCTCAACATTTCCCCTAGGTGTTTTTACCAAAAATTCAGGAGTCATTTCTTGAGATGGTATTCCCATTTTACTAGAAAAGGTTTCAAGGATGAAAGAATGTGTAGACCCCTAATCAAACAACACACTGGAATAATCTGAATAAACAAACAAAGTACCTGATATAACTTCATTTGATGGCCCGACATCTGCTGAAGTAGTTGCAAAGGATTTCACCACCCCTTTCTACTTGTAGTCTAACTGCTTCCCATCACTCAAGCTCCTTGTCGGACACTCGTTTGCATAGTGACCCATCTCATTGCACTTATAACATTTCACTAACTGTAAATCAAATTTGTTCTTACCTTCACCTTGATCCTTTTCAGTGCAATCACGAGCCTTATGTCCCATCTTACCACATCGGTAGCACTTCCCAGAATTCAGAAGACATTCCCCAGCATGCCTTTTGCCACATTTATCACAAACTGGAAATTTAGTTCTCTTACCATCAGACTTTCTTGAAGAATTCTTACCTTTCTCCTGCCACCTCGGTCTCTTCTTCTGCTGGTTGTTATAGAAAACTTGGTCATCGGCAAACTCCACTTCCACCTTCTCAGCACATCGAACAAGCTTTTCATAACTTTTAAACTCACGAGAAGCTAATGCCCTTAGATACTTTGGCTTTAATCCTGAGTAAAAACGATTGATTTTACTATCAAGGTCCCGGATAAAATTTGGAGCATATCTTGCCAAACGAGTGAACCTTTCTTCATAAGCAGCCACTGAGTCTTCCTCTTGCCTCAATTCCAAGAATTGCTTTTCCATCCTAAGTCGAACAGCCTTAGGAAAGTACTTCTCAAGAATCATACCTTTGAATTCATCCCAGTCAAGAGCATCAATCTCATCGGCATCCTTGATATTTTTAACCATAGACCACCACTGATCTGCTTCACCCTCCAAACGGTAAATAGCAAGACTAACCTTTTGATTGTCTGAACACCCCATGACATCAAAAATCTTCTCCAGTGCTTTAATCCACCCTTCAGCTAGTACAGGGTCAGATGATCCTCTTAATGATGGTGGATGTTGCCTCATGAAATGTTCCACCACTGACATGTTCCTCTGCGGTTGGTCTGGCTGATCTCGTGTATGGATACCACCACCATTTATCGCTTCAGTCAACTGCGCCATTACTGCAACAAACTGTTCAGTTCCAATTCCGACCATTTCTGGATGCTGATTCGGAAGGTTATTTCCTTCTGTATTCCTTCCTAGCACTGCTTCCCTGTTTCCTCTGTGGAAAACCATTCTGAACAAACATGTCTTAGATGAAGAAACATGGTAATCTTTAAATGCTATATCATTTCAAAAAAATATTTTTGGATAATCATTTAATAGAATTCTAACTCCTAAAGTTATCTAAACCGACCGTTGATACCAACTATAAGTCCCCAGCCTTAAAGCTTACTTAATCTTGAGTTATTACAAGATTACACATTGAGGATCTTTTCGGGTTTAGAGTTTTAGAGAATTAGATCATAAAACTTGCATTACATTCCACATATAAACAAAGTGGTTACATAAAGATAGTATTCTTCATTCCCATCAATGGAAACACATTTAAAATAAAACATGGATTAATTCTTGACACATCCTTGACTCTATCATCTTATCATGTACCTTTCCCTTGACCTGTGAAAAACATTTCAAAAACTTGGGATGAGCATAAAAACTCAGTATGGGTTATAAAAAAAACATGGAAAGGAAACATGAGTTCATATATACATAAAAATGAAATCATACTTTACCCATAAAACTTTGGCACTTTAACATACCTCATAAAATCACGAATAAATCATAGAAATCATAAGACATAAAGGTAACTTGAGGCATTCATAACATTTTTACGTAGGGAGTAACCCTCTTGGTTAAGTTTGGAATACCCATCACAGTATATTCCCTAAAATCTCTTCGGAGAAACCTTAACGTTTCACTCCTTCGTGTTACCCAATGCATTGGAGAGCTATAACGGGCTCACCCGCCCTTAGTTTATCACGGAACCACCCGTCTTCATAATAATGCCCAAGAACCATAACATAATCATATCACATAAAACATGCATAAAGGAAACATAAAATTTCCACATTTCAATCACGAGATATCAATACAACACATTGATATAATAACATTATGAAAACCATTTTCAATACCAAAATAAAAGAAAAGTAAAACATGGTATTTATTTTTCTTTAAAAAAGAAGGTATGGCTTGTAGAGGAAGCCGAAACTCAAATAACGGTTATGACGGCGGAGAAGTCGTTGTCGCCGCATACGTACGACAAAAACATTCCCTTTGGTCGTTTAGTAAACGCTTCATATAAAAAAGATTCCTTTTGAATAAACGTAAAAGTCAAAGGGATTTATACACCGTTTAAAAGAAAGTTGTGTATAAAATAAAATATGCCTCAATGAATAGAGATTGAGACAAAGTCCCATACCTCGTATCCGACTTGACTCGACCGTTCTTTAATCTCCTGAATAATAAACATGAGTTAATCTCTACATTATTATGAATCTTTTCAAGTTCATTATTCCTTTTATTCCATGTTAATGACATCATGTAATCAGTTAAGTTAATAATGTTCATTTTGTCGGTATTTGGTTCTTAAGTCAAAAATAGACTTCTTACACTTACATGTTGTTAATTTGGTCAAAGGTTCATTATATCCAGAAAGGTATTCATGATGTAGATATCATATATGTCATATATATCCAGTACATACATGCATTTATAATATTACATAACTTAGAGGTAAGAAATGAAATGCACCGTTCATGGAGACGGTAAGCCGTACGTACACATGAACGCTACTTCCATTTCTATTTCATATTTTCTGGAATGGAATCATAATTATATAAGAGTATATTATAATTCCAGTATAATAACATATATAATATCATTAACTTTATCTTTACACATCCCACATATGGTATTAACGAATCAAATCACTTTTAGGGGGCGGTAGTCCGCACTTCCTAAAATGAAGATATCGTGTTTTACCCATAATGGAAACCATAAAGGTATGCCCAAAATGAAAAAAAAACAGAAGCTTAAGGAAAACATAAACATATTATATATCATATATAAAAATAGTGACATCATAATGGCCACCTTTGAATGTGTTAAATGAGTGTTGAACAATCATCGTTTCGGGAGGCAGAATTTCGCCATCCACGGAAACCGTATGTTCTTTAACCATTTGATGTAGTTGTGTGAGAGTGTAGCTCAAATAAATATCATAACAACATCCTTGTATATTTAAGATACTGTTGTTGTTACAAAATAAGTAAATAAAAAGAGTTTAGGGGGTTGGAGAAGCAAAATAAAACAAATGAACATTAGAGAATGAATTACCTTAAAAAGTGTAACTCCTTTTGATATGCGCCTAAAGGCTTCTTTTGAAAGGATTCTACCCAAAGGGAATCCTCTAGGATTAGGAGAGGGATGTGGAGAGAGAAAATGGTCAGGGTTTGGCCGATCCAATGGCTTGAAGAGTGTGTGAAATGAGGTAGAGGTGGGGGCCTTTTATAAGAGGAGAGGAGGGGTACTTTTGGAAAGTAAAGAAACATTACTTTATTTGAAAATGTGTTTCGGTTTTAAAAGGTCCCACATTGATATAATTCGTGGATAAGGTGATAAGGGTTCGAAATCAACTCTTCCAATTGTTTTTTGCCATGTATAGGTTTTAGATTTTCCATTATCATTCCATTTTATTTAAATCGTCAAATAATGATGTCATCGCTGCATCATTATTATGTCATAAATAATTTAATTTATTTAATGTCTAAAAATTATAAAAAAACTACTATGATATATGAAATCTTTTTATCTTTCCATTGACTATTTATAATCAAAATTTGGACTTGTATAACCCCACTTAAAAATTGTTTTCGTAAAACATATTATGTTTGTGTCATTTTCACTTTAACATTAAATAAAAAGTAATTTATGTCATTTCCCAACAAAGGTGGATCCATGGGGTCCCCAAGTTGACCCATGGCACGTCATGGTCGGCCATGACACAACCAATGATGTTGGGACATGTGTCTAGGTCATTTCATATTATTAAAGCCTTATTTAGACCTTAAACTACCCTAATAACCACTAATCGTGATTAAGAACTTAATAAGTTACTATTCACCAAAAAATTATTATAATCTCATTGAACCAAATTTTACATACTAATTAAAACCATGTATGTAGGATTTTTAAAATTCAATACACATTTGTGGTAAACTTTCATTTAACTGAAAAATCAGTTTGCTTGATTACCACTTAGTGGTTTCACTATTCATCAAAAATTGAAGTTTTTCAGAAAATTACCAAAAATTCACCCTAAGCTATATTTGATATTCCGAATTCAAAAATGAAGTATATTTTACAAAATTCAAATCATATAAGTCACATTAATTAATTTAATAATTAATTCCCGCTGCCAGAGCAAAAAGCGTGTTTTTACAAAACAATAAGTATCAAAAGATTGACACCGGTTTAAGTCTAATTTCAAAGTGAAATTGATTCCAATGACCACCATTGGGTAAAATGGTAAAAATATATTCTAATTTCACTTCAAAAGAAATTCAAAACATAATCTAATCATATAAATAAATTAGATTAAAAAGGAGTTTTGATGTAAAATGCAGTATTTTTCACTATTCATTAAAAAATGAATATTGTCAGAAAAATACCAAAAATTCACAGAAGGTAAATTTTGATGTCCCAATCATAAAGGATAAGTTTATTTTGAAAAACATACTTTATAAAATTGTCAAAATATAGATTCAAAAATGGTTTGCCATCAAAAGGCAGTAAAACAATCTTTTAAGAATATTAGTTTATTCCATGCATAAGATTGTATTTATTTTCATTTTAAGCCTCTAAAACACTATCTTAATCATTAATAGACATGGATAAAAATATATATTATTAATTACTTACTTGGGATGTTACACTTAACCTGCTGACAAACCAATCATCGAGAGACATATTTCATGATATCCCTTTTCATGCCACCCCACTAGAAATATACATTCAATCCCTCATACATCATTATTCATCCAAGGTGAATAGATAATGATGAACTATGATACTAATCCAATAGCTACTTCATTATTTTTGGTATGGTAAGAATACAATCTTGGTTCTGGAACATTATTATTTCATCACAATCACAGTTGAATTCAGTAACACTTCTCACCTTATTTTTTAGCTCTACATATATATTTTGTACATCCTTAATATTCACTTATAGGTGGTTGTAAATTCATTTGATAATGATAATATTTCCACTCTACCATTAAAATATCAAGATCCTTCATTTTCAAATATATAAATATTAGATATTTTGTAATCCTCATCATGAATAGGCTACTATGGTCTTGTCAACTCAAAGAATATGCCACCATGTTTACTTTTCGAGGGTGGTAATGTATTCAGGAGTCGTAATTTTAATATACCCCAACCATATTCTTTGGTGAATATTTAGCTCATTTTTTGGGAAAATATACATTAATCTATTATGATCAGTATAAATATCACACCTTTTTTCAAAAAGATAATCCCTTCATATCATTAATGCAATAATTACCCCATATAACTCCAAATCATGAGTTGGGTAATTTTTTTCATTGATTTTTCCAATTCCATGAGGCATACGCTATAACCATATCATTTTTCAGGAGAACACATCTCAGTCCCTTCTTTGATTCATAACTGTAGATCAAAAATATTTCTCCACTACAAGGCAATCTTAGAACTGGAGCACTAGATGACCTTCATTTTAGCTCTTTGAAATTATCTTCACATTCTTCTATCTATATGAATTTAACTCTTTTTCAAATAATCTTGGTGACTATATTAGATAATCATGAATAATAATTCAGAAAAAATTGATAATATCCCCCCAAACGAAGAAAAATTTGGATATATGTTAACATTTTTGGTCTCGACCAACTTTCAACAACATCTATTTTTGATGGATCCATGTATATCCCATATATTGAGAATATGTGTCCCAAAAATGAAACATTCTAAATCTAAAATTCGCACTGGATAATTTTTTCATAAATATTATCTTTTATTAGGGTCTTTAGTATGATTATCAAGTGGTCTTCGTGTTCTTCCTTGCACTTCAAATAGACACGGATATAATCTATAAATACTACCAAAAAATGATCAAGAAAGTCTCTAAAGACTCTATTCATTACATCCATGAAGATATTGGGGTAATTAGTAAGAAAAAAAGGTGTCACTATAAATTCATATTGTCCATACCTTGAATTGAGTGTCTTCAATGGTATATCCTCTTTATTTACCCTTAATTGATGATATCTAGAACAATGATCAATTATAGAAAATTAATGAGCTCCATATAGTTGATCGAATAAGTCCTCAATATGGGGAAGAATATATTTTTTCCTTATAGTGTCCTTGTTAAGTTATCGATAATCAATGCATAGACTATTGGATCCTTCTTTCATCATAACAAACATAATAGGTTCTCCCCAAGGAAACACAATTGGGATTATGAATCCCTTATCAAAATTCTCTTGGGGTTTCTTCTTAATTTCTTGAAGCATAATTTGGTCCATTCTATAAGGTGTTTTTGAAATAGGCATAGCACTAGGTATGAGGTCTATTGAAAACTCAACTTCACGATTTGGAAGAATACCTAGAAATTCTTATGGAAGGACATTATCAAACTCCAATACAATGGGAGTATATTTAATTTCTTAGTTTCTCCCCAACCATTGGAGAAAAATATCTTATGATTATAGGAATAAATATCCATAAGATAGATGAAACTCTTATTGGATGTTTATATTCATCATCACAATGATTGATGATCATAGATTTATTTTGAATATCAAATGGGACTTCCCTCCCTTGGAAATTGATATGAGATCCATATAGAGAAATTCAATTCATTCCATGAATCATGTAAAATTCTACTATATGAAGGTTCAAAATATATGTAGAAATAAATTTCCCACAAACATCAATCGGGGTAGAATTATGAACTTTTTATGTGACTATTGTTCAATTAGGAGTCATTATAGCCAACTCAAAATCTTATTATTGAGGTAATAGGTTGAAAAACATAGAAATTTATTTATAAATAAATTTGGGCATATGTAAAATTAAATAAAATATTTTCTACTTTAGAATGTATGGTAAGTGTACCTTTCACCACTTCATTATCATACTCTACATCGCTGATAATGATTACATATGAATTTACTTTTTCTTTGGCCTTAAGGGTTTGTTAACGTCAATCATCATCAATAACTCTTTGATTAGGTCATTGATTGGCATAACTCCCCATTTAATTTCACTTACATCATTTAAGTGTAGAAGGTTAATTCTGTGTATCATTTTTTTCTTTACATAATTAGAAATATTTTTTCCATCACATCGACATTCAACTACCTGATGACCTGATTTTCTACACTTAAAACATTTACAAGTACCCTTACGAAAATTTACTCCTTGTTTATTTCCACAAATTGAGAATAAGGGGAAACTCATATTCATTTCAGTGTAGTCTTTAGATTATCTATTGAGTTCCATTTTTCTCTTCTTATCAGACCCATATGATCGATGGGTTACTCCAATCACCATCTCAACCTCGAGAGCACATCGAACAATTTCCTCATGCTATTGAAGTCCCTTATGGATAATGCCCTTTGTAAACATGGTTTTAAGCCATTAAAGAATCATTCAATTTTACTCTTAGGATTGATAAAAATTCTATAATTGTACCATACAAGTCTTGGAAAATTTTCTTCATATGTATCAACAGATTCATCATCCTTTTGAAAAATTCCAATGAAATCATTCTTCATCTTTATTTGAAGAATAAGAGGATTGTAATTATTGAAAAATAAGTTATCGAACTCGTCATATTCCATATAATAAATTTTAAATCTTTGGATCGTATTCATGATAAGATTCCGTGATTTATCATCTTCACATTCCAAACGATATACTACAATGGTGACATTATAATGTTCAGAATATTTTAGAACTGAAAATATATTTTTAGTGGTACAGATCCATTGTTCAACCACTAGTGGATTAGAAAACTCATCAAATGAAGGTGGTTCTTACCTGATGATGGACTCAACAGAATGTTTCTACCTCCTTTTCTTGTTTTTAATTCCTTCATTATTCATAGCTTGAGAATGATTTGTGAGCATGGATACACAGTTTTTCATTCAATCTCCCAAAACATATGGTTTCTCAGGGGGACAATCATTTTAATTCACATAAAATTTATCATTAATGTGGTTCCTTTGGGTTCCAACCATTGACTAAAACCAAGAAAAATAGTGTGAGAAACACTCATAATAATATGAAAACCACATAATCAAGAATAAAATATCAATTTTGGACACATTAGGTTGTATCCTAGGTTATTCATGTACATTTTTAAAACAATGGGCTTCAATCCTATACATAGACATATCCTAAGGGTTCTTACTAATACATTCTCATGCTAGTTTTGAAAGGTTAACTATAAATTTTCTTTGATACCATCTATAACAACACATACTTTAAATACATTAATGTTACTTGAAAATTGATGTACATTCATGAAAATATATAATAAAGTCAAAAAAGGACCGTATATGTATAGTGTCTTTTGAAACTGGGATACATAAACAACCGGTTCATAAAACATCTACATTCTCTCCCACTTAATTCTTCATAACTAAACTTCTTTTTGACATAGCTTACATAATACCCTTCTTCATAGCCTGAGGAAAAGACACATGTGAAAGGGTGAGATAAAATTCTCAACATGGGTATATAAGGTAAACATGAATCATCTCATAGTAATAATAAATAAGAAAAAAAATAACATCTTATACTACTTATGAAATATCATGATATCATGTCATGGGATAAAAGTTCATAAGAATTATTGGACATAGTACGAAAATTAATAACATAAGACATGATTTTTTCAGGTATACACATAAGAATTGATAATTAATTCCCTTATTAACCATGGCTCATAGCCAAGACAATCATAGTAGACGAATTCCATTACGGAACTGAGTTTACCTATCGTTCCAGCCCTTTATTACTAAACATGATTTACTTTCTGTTTTAGTAATGTCAATCGCATGAGATATAAATCATTACCCAATGCACTTGAGGTTGATATAGGCCCCACCCATCTCATAATGAAATAATTATTACATGTTCCACAAAAACATAAATCATTCATCATAGCAAAACCCAAGAAATAAATTGGGATTCCTAAACATCATTCCATCATAACATAATCCATAAAATTTATAATTCCATATTTAACAAAATAAAATCAAAGTAATAATTGTGATAAAAAATTCACCCTATTTAAAAAGCATCATCTTATATGGAAAATAATTATAATAAAACACATGAACATAACTCTTGAAGAAAATATCCATTTTAATTAAAAGAAATTCATTTCTCAAAATGCCATGAAATTTTAAAAGAAAATAATTTAGTGGAAAATAAACATGAAATCATGTAGTGGAGTATTCATGTAAATAAATAATTATAAATATGTGAAAATATGTTCATGCTGTATGTGTTAAAAACATTATTTTCATACTCTTACCAGAAGAGTCAAAAAGTACCTCATATATGAAATGAAAGAAATATTACCTCCATAAAATTTAATAAAAATTTAACAATGGGAAAAAATAACTTTAAAAATTAGTATAAGAATATAAATAATATTATATATTTAGATAACAAGGACATGAATGATAAATATACCCCATAAAACACTTATGAATAAACAATCTATGATAATAAGAAGATTCAAAAATTATTCCTTACCATTTTTTCAATATCAATCGTATGTATCAGAACCTCTGCTATAATGATTTAAATAATGTTATTGATTTATAATAGAATCATAATCATTTTTATCATATCATATATTTTTATATTATCATTCTTTAGTTAGTAACATTTCATTGTCACTCATTATTATGATATAAACTACTTTATGTTCTTATGAAATTTTTGTCAAGCAAGTTCATGTTATAATTATTTGGGTATAGTTTTATCATTTACAGATTGATATTAGAATAATATATATCATATTAATTCATTTATATAATAATGTATTAATGAATATCATGTGTAATGAATCGCAACACATCGTGGAGATGGTAGGACGTACATACGCACGAGGGATGATATCATTCACATAATGGTAAAATTATATAGAATTGGATGGTATATTAATCATAAAGAATAATAATCATGTTACATTCATTATTTACATCCATTATACCCATCATTATACCCATCCATATAATGTATTGTTGAATAAATAATTACACCATGGCGTGGAGACTGTAAGCTATAAGTATGCACACATGTTGATATTATTATTCATATGATGGATAAAAGGAGATATATTATTGTACCATAACTATAATAACATCACGTAATATAGAATATAGTAGATTTATTAATTTAATATGGAAACAATATAAGAAGTGTAAGTATAAGAAAAAATGAATTTTGAAAGAGGGGTGATAAAATAATTACCACTTTTTCGAGTATCTCCTTTTGATTTGAACAAATAATCTCCTAGGATGGATTTATACCCAATGTGTGGACTTTAGAAGTAAGGGAGAGATGTTAGGAGCCTACTTGAGTTGAATTTGTGCATTATGAAGTTCTTTAATGGTCTGATTAGGTGGGTATATATGGTGGACTTTTATAAGAGGGAGGGGGGCACATTAGTAAAGCTTTGAAATATTATTTTATTATAAAATTATTTTAGAAAGTTAATAGTTTCAGTGTGATAAATTTCGAGGATAAAATGATAATGTGCTGAAATCCTCTCAAAAAATAGGTTTTAGACATGTTTAGTTCACAAAATTATCCTTATTGTTTAGCTTTAACCCTTACTTACAACCATTTACTCTTATCATGTCTTCTTATATTTTTATAATATATGGTTACTATAGTAACTATAAAATGTCTTGAGAACAAAATGTGGATTATTAATGAAATTATTTACATTATACATCTTAGTTTTATAAATATTAAATTTTTAGTACTATTATATCATTTCATAAAAAAGTATTTTTTTTTAAACTCATTTATGTCAATTTTAATACTATTTAGTAATTGATATTTATTAGAGCCATAAAAACAATATTCATTCGAAAAAACAACATTAACTCCAATATAAAATGTATTTTTAATTCAAAAATTTTTTCTATGGCTTCATAATGTTAATATTATATTTATTCTAATATTTATAATATCATTTATTCAAATATTTTATTAATAAGGTAATAATTACATCATCATTATGACTAAAATAAATTTACTTATATAATGTCTAAATATTATAAATAAAATTCCGTGATGTAGTAAATAATTTTAGTATTGTAATGAATATTTATAGTTAATGAAATCAGTTTTATAAACCTATATAAATATTTTTTAATAAAATATAAATGTTTAGGTAATATTTCTCTTTACTTTAAATTAAAAAATCTAGAAGGAAATTATCACACCAAAGTGCCTCCATAGGGTCCTTAAATTGACCCAAGGATGATCATGGATAGAAATATCTCATACAATAGGATTAAGATATGATTTAGTGTAGTATTATATTATTATAATATTATTTTTACCCCTATTTTTAATATTTACAATTTAAACAGGGTAAATAAAAATAATTACTGAAGTTGATGTTCACCATGTCAAAAAATAAATAGGTAACTATTTGAAAATTTTGGTACTTCTAATTCGCATTAAGGAATCCATTTTTTTAAATTCAAAACACATAATTGGATGAAATTAATTTAAAATCAATCACGTTGTCAGAATGATGAAATATGTTTTCAAAAGTTAAAACATTGAAAAAGATTAAAATTTAGTTACATATGAATTCAATGTATAATTAATGGTAATGACACAAATTATATTAAATGATAAAAATATATTATATTTACACTTTATATAAAATTAAAAATTATAATTTAGGCATATAAATTATTTTATTGAAAAAAGTGGTTTTCACTTAAAATTTAGTGTATTATTACTATTCATTAAAAAATGAATGTTATCATAAAAATGTCATAAATTCCTCTAAAGTAAATTTTTATATCCCAATATTAAATAAAATGTTTATTTTTTTATATAAAAATTATTAATCTGTCAAAATCTTAATTTAACTGGGGTTCTCCATTCAAAGTCTTAGATTACCCTTAAAAATATATGTTTTTATACAACAAATAATGTTTATTCAGACCCAATGATTGAAATATACATTGGATAAATTTAAAAATATTTTATATAATATATATATATATGTCATTAATTTCATTACCAATAGTTATTTACGCAAAAATATAAAATATCTATTTTAAAATTTTCATATATATTTGATTGCCAATGAAATTGTAATGTGTTTTTCATAAGTTAGTTATACTTATTCCAATTGACCTAAATACTATTCTATAGCGGTAATTCTATAATATGGGAATCTTTTGGTTAGTATAAACTCACGATTTCATTGAATGCAATACACTGAGGAATAATAATTATTTAAAGTACATTCAAATACTACCTAGTTTTGTAGCAGCCTCTCTATTATAAATGTTTTCGAAGAGAACATAAGTAATAGTACCTACCTCATTAATTAGTATATAACACAAAACTTATTGTATAGTGGCCCAATACTCCATTATCAAAAAATAATGGTGTGGAGTATTCTGATAACCCTACTTTCTTCACTCTAAACCCTAGGGAACCTATAAAGTCCTTACCAGGATACCATAGAATGGTTACCCAAGATGGTGGGGCACATGGACTCAACCCTACCTACCACCAAAATAGAGGTTACTGACTAGTAGTGAGAGTCTAGGGTGTGTCCATGTAGAGACTATTCCTTCATTACCATAATGGATCATAGGTGAATAAGTAATAACATATAAATAGAAAAAGAATATGTAATCATCCATGCACTGAATAATTATCAAAATTTGAAACTTAATCATATACGATATATGATGATGTCATGTATCTAAAAAATAGGGAAACCATGTATACATTGATGTAGTAAGTCAATATAATATGAAATATAAAAAAGGAATAAAAAACCAAAATTCTACCCAAGCCTCCCGAGATCAAGCTTAGTCATCTACTACCATGATCATGTCCTAGGTCATGTAAGTAATCACACGTCTATTAGAAGATGTTTCCATTATAAAAACTCGCAACCATGTAGTTTTCATGGGAACAATCAGTGACCGAGTTAGGGGTGATATAAACTCATTAAGCCCCAACCAACAATATCTAAAAATGTAGAGTATATTTTTACAATATGACAATGTGAAGATATAGTATGAAAGGGAGTAATAATTTCTATAAATTGGGAAAATCTAGTTCTTGATTGAAAACCAATCTAACACTACATACTTTGTCCCATTATAGAGTGTCTCTGATTAAGTAACGAAGGTATTCAATGGTCAGTGTTGGGACCATGTTAGATAGAGATTATTTTTAGATCCTGTATTAATTTTTATCTTTTGATAATTTTCATTGGATTTAGAAGAATAAATAAATCACCTATCATTTTATTTTTTTAGTGATTGGACTAACCATAATATTCATAACATTAGACACACTTTTCATAAAAAATTCAATAATATTTAAAAACCATTTTCAAGAAGAAATGATCCATTGGACTCACCTTAGGTCCAATTTTAAAGGAAGATCATAACGAGAAGCTATATAAGAGTCTACTTGAAAATGATAATAATATGATGATACATTGAGGTTTATTTCCACAAAAATTATAATTATTTTTTAAAACTTTATATGAAATAAAGATAAAGGTATGGGATGAAAATATGCTACCAATCGTATTGATGCTGGTTGGAAAGAATGAAATTTCCTTGAAGAATATGTAGTTATAATAATTCTTAATGTAAGTAAAAATTTTCTATACTGATCCTAAACACATTGAAAATCATGAATAATTCATGATACAAGAAAATATTTTTGGAAATAAGAATTTTTTGAAGCCGAATTCATTTGGTCTCAGTTCATCTATGTGAGATTAACATAGGAATACTTGTTTAATGGCTGGGAAGGTTGATTAGAATGTGAATATATGAATATGTTTGTTTTCATTTAGACCACTAAGCCACATGAAATAAATCCTCAAAGAAATAAATTGATGATTATTATATTTAGAAATTAAAATAAGTTGTTGACATAAAAGCTATAGACACCAGTCAATCGGATGCGGAATGCCACCAATAATTGGAGTAACCCTAACACTGATAATCAAATGAGGTGATCAGAGTAAAAGTATTTTTCATTGGTAATTTTTGGGACTAATTAATATGAAATGAATAAAAGTTTGTTGATACCATTTTCAAGAATAAAATCATATTTCAATCACCAATATAGTATACCTTTCTCATCAAGATGAATTATTTATTTTTCTTCAAGTGGTAACATGGTTTTCCTTAAACAAGGAGGTCAATAGAATGAAGAAATGTGATATGTTTTAACAATTGGTTTAAGATTCATTAGACAAGATCTGATGTTAATTATCAGATTAAATTCAATAAAGTTCCATCTGATATATAATGACACTGATAAACATCATCAGATTTAGGATCATTGGAAATAAAAATGATGAAAAGTAGAAATGCTTCACGTATTTACAAAATTATTTTTAATGGATATCGTGAAATAAATGTAGTGATTTTGTGAATAGTTGTAAAAGGAGTTCTTGAAAGTTAAAAAAATGTTTTAAAATCATCAAGTGGACATCGTAATGGGAAGTCTTCAGTTATGCTGAATTTTTAAGTTGGTAAAAGGAAATCTAAGGCACCAAATTCCTCCATCGAAATGAGAATATTGGAATAAGGAATTATATTCGGACTAAAAATTATTAAAAAAGATAGAATCATGTTGAAGATGTGAGATGATTCAAGAATATTCAGTAACAGTTGAGAAGCGTTGAAGATGTCAAGATTTATCTAAAATTCAAGGGTAATTAAAGTTTTGTGAAATTTGGTTGATCATGAATGTTTTTAAGAATCTCACCTAATCTACTTTTGGGTCACCTATAATTATAGAAAGTAATTTTTAATTTCCAGGCATAGATGTGCGATTGAATAGAAAAGGGTAATCGTTGAATGTTTCTATAGAGAATTAATTTATTGATCATGCATACCTAATGATGTTTTCCATATAGAATTAGTAATGGAGGAGATAATATCATATTCAATTGATAATTTTATTGGTATGGATCATCAAACAAAGATTTCCATACTAAGATATATGTATTTAAAAATTATTTTAGTGGTATTTTGGTAGATTATTATTATTGTAATGAGCAATAAGACTGGGAAAATCAGATTGGAAATCAAACTAAGTATCATTATGATGACTGGGAAGTTCTTACCTATCACTTGGTAGGATATTGAAGAATTTTTTTTAATAACATATTTGTGAATGTTGACAAGGCAGCACAGTAACACGTTTGTTAACATGTTGCATGAAATTGTATTACATTAGTTTGTGATAGTTGTAGCACATGAATTGTTGTATATATTGTATTTCTACATGAGTGTAATGAAATATCATACTCATTATAT
Source organism: Viscum album (assembly GCA_963277665.1). Classification (NCBI taxonomy): domain Eukaryota; kingdom Viridiplantae; phylum Streptophyta; class Magnoliopsida; order Santalales; family Viscaceae; genus Viscum; species Viscum album. The sequence continues at coordinate 1,017,898,162 of OY728141.1, forward strand.
TAAAACTACATTATTGTTTTCTAGTAGAGTGTGGGGTATTTTATTGTTTACAAACAATACATAGGATTTAGTTACACCTATTGAGTAACAATCCTTGAAAATTCATATGTTTAAATGGATGCGTGATTGTTTTGTTTTCAGTAAAAGTGAAAAATATTTAATTATAGGTGATGGTTTATTTAGAAAGAATGAATCTTAATAGAAAAAATATCATAGATTCAACCCATCAATATATTAGTGATACTTGATCATGAATGGAAACTTACAACTGGTATCATAGTAGTAATGGATGTCATGTGTAGTCTCATAGTTTTATGGGATGTCATGTTGAGTTTCATATAAATAAGGGACTCCATTCCCAATATAACAGGAGTAGGATATTCCATGCCCAGAATCATTGTATAGGGTTAGCAAGCTCGGAATCACAAAAGTAAGGGACGCCATTCCCAATATCCGAAGAGTAAGGGATGTTGTGCCCAATATCACATGAGTAATGGACACCATGCCCTGTATCATAAGAGTAATGGATGACAATACAATATCATAATTATAAAGGGAATCCATTACCATGTATTGAATTAGAAAAATAGACACCCGTCCCATATATATATATTGATATCATGCATAAGCATCATCATGTCAATTTAGATATAACAAGGGTCATTATTCCCATACGTGAATAGTGATAAGGATCATTGGATTTAATTTGTGATAATGTATAATTTGTAGTTCAATGTCATTTAATAGTAATATGGGACTGTTTGTTGTTCAATAAAATTAGGCAACATGGTTTCACTACTCCCTTCAATTCATTTCATCGTTTAATGGTAATTTTGTTAACCAAGATACACCGGAACCATTACCCATTTCATCAATGATATAAAAATTTGATTTTAGGCTGAAAAAAATTATATGGTTGTTTGGGAATTTGATCACTCATAGTCACAATGTAAATTTTATCGACACACCACATTGTTGGAGACATTTAAAATATGCCTAAGAATTTCACATTGTCCTCATTTACGGAATGCATTTTAAAGAAGATTCAATTTAAGGTAAATGAACAGTGAAAAAATAATGTGACACATATAACTTATTATAAAACATCAATACATTAAGGGATAAATACTAGAACAACCTCATCATGCTTGAAGTACTATCCTCATCAATTATTTAGCTTTGGTTTTTCCTAGATTAGAAGAAATCTAAAGAATGGAACAATGACCTAAAAATAGGGTATATGAGCCTCTACATAGATAACTCTATCTAAGAGAACAGAAATGAATAATAGATCTAGATGAATGTAGATATTACCTAGAGGAATATAAAGATATTAATGATTCTTTGAATGGAAATTGGATGAATAACCACTATAAAAAACTATAAAATATATTCAAAGGAGCTCCAAAAGAGAGAGGAATAGATCTCCTACCTACTAGAAATAATAAAGAGGGTAGGAGTAATATTATTAAAATTTAAGGTAAATTTCGTAAATTTTCCAAATATTTTTAGGGGATCATGATTTCAGTTCATGGTGTGTAAATTTTTGCACCAATCATGTGCCTCTCTCTACTTGAAGAGATACCCTGCACATATAGGAGAGCATGGTTTTCTAAATCATTATCTACCAGTGTGACCACCCTTGGTAAATTTTAAAAAGTTATTCTCATTTGAATGAGGCCCCTAGAACATGGTTAGGTAAAATCGTACCCTATGTTTCTCCCATCTATCCACCCCTCATACAGTTCTGGAAATAATGTCGAATGGCTTGCATGACTTATAATAACTGTGATACTAATGCACTTTTCCCAACACTCAGGGTTCCGAGATCCGAACATGTCTCAAACGCCCAATAAACCATTATAAAATCATTGTATATGCATATTAGTTCCAAATAAAATAATTATAAAATGATTAAAAAAGATTTGTATGTCATATAAAAACTAGGTTCTTATAGTCTTCCCCCTTAATTGAACTCATACTCGATTTTACCTTCCAATGGTGGTGAAACACAGCCTGAGAATAACTCTTTCTACTATGCATGTGCTTCAGCCTCCCACTTCGTAGTCTCATCCCATGATGGGTCATGGTTCCATAGAACCTATACTAATGGGACAGACTAGGTTCAGAGTTCATTATTGCTCCATTCAATGATGCATATAGTATACTCTTCAAAAGAAGCATCATCATCCAACTCAACATTTCGGGATCTAATAAATGAGAAATTTCATAATGATAATGGGGAAGCAATGAAAATTTGAATACATCATGAATGGAATGGTAAATCTAAAGTTATTGAAACCAATATGATACAGGCCTGACTCACTCTAAAATATCAAATGGCCCAACAATGTGTGGTGATAGATTCCCTTTCCTTTATATCCATCTATATCCATGTTTATGTGTTACACATAATAAAACACAGTCTCTGACCTTATACTCTAGAGGTCTTCAAAATAAATTGACATAAGATATATATCTCAACTGTGCAGTAAGAATCCACTTTTTGATCAACTGAACCTTCTCTGAATTCTCCTGAATGATATGAGGACCTAGTATTGTTTCCTCTCCTGCCTCTTACTAGTAAGGTGTGAACAAAAGGGTCAACCGTATAGGACCTCATAAGGAGTCATCTGTATCATTACATAATAACTATTATTTTATGATAAATCCGTGAGAGGGCTATAGTTCACCCAAAAAACTACTGAAATCAAGGAAACATGCTCGTATAATGTCCTATATAACATGTATAGTAATTTCCAACATGCCATCAATCTGAAGGTGAAAGGTTGTCCTCATAAGAACCTATATACCCATATATTTCTGTAAGCCTTTACAAAACCATGATGTGAAGAAATAATCCCAATCATAAATGATACTATAAGGAACCACATGTATCTATATGATCTCACAGATATAAAATATTCTTTATTCATTAAATGATAATGTCTTCAGGCAAATAATTTAGTGGGATACCTTTTTCAATCAATCCACAAACACCGAAACTACATCACTAACTTGAGGAAATATCAGTAATCTAATGAAAAAATACATCGTAACATCATCCAATTTCTATTATATGACATTTAATTGATGTAATAAACTATAAATTCATTGGTGTTTCTTTTGTCACCTATTAACAGGTGAAATACCTAGTGATAAAATCTTTTATCTGACATTTCATCCCTAGCCACCAATATTGTCGGTTAATGCCATGATACCTATTAGAGAGACCCATGTAAAATTTACAATGGGAAGCAAGTGAATCAAACATAAACTCATATCTCATATCTATGGGAACCCAAATATGTCTATGTATACATAGGATGGAATCATCATCAATTGACCAATCTGTGGTTGGGTCCACACCATAAATAATCTCTCGTAGAACCAAGACATTAGGATCTGAAAATAACCTCATCTTTACCTTCTAAATAAGTGAAGATGTCACTAATAGGGATGCAATTTTAGAACATAGATGATGGTCCTTCACACTATATGCATCAAATAAAACAGATTCCTAAGATTCTATTTATTACTGGCCACTTAAATAGCCCATGTGTGAGTTCTCATTCTCAGCACATTAGCAACATCATTTGCATTTCCCTGAATATAAGAAAGATTTATAGAAAATTAATATATATATATATATATATATATTACACCAACATCATATTCCTAATTTACAATTCTCAGTGTCTTAAAATATTCTTAAGGATCTTGTGGTCCTGAAACACTCCAAAATTCTCTATATCCAACGCATTAAATAAAAAAACATAAGTATCACACACACACAACTGGACCATGTGAAAACAAAACCTTGTGACATAAAATATAACCATAACACCATAATGGAAAATAACAAAAGAACTATATATCAAAAAAATCCTTTGAATCTGATTGATACAAGACACTATAAATATCATCATTGATTCATATAAACATAGATCGTCTTCTAGACCCAATAGTCAACATAACCATAAAACCCCATCATGTTCTACTATTTTTTTGCCATGTTTCATTGGTAATCATCTTTGAACAACCAACACTAGCTCACATCCTCCAAACCATTTCCAAACCCTTCTTTATTTTCATAGAAAAAAAATATGGGAGGTATAAATAATGTATAGGGGTGGGTATAAACACCTAATAGATGAAGAAACTATAAATACAAAAACCTAGAGATAGTTCTTACTTTTTAAATTAGTACAATACATAAGGGATCACGCTATAAAGGATCAATCAGTTTAGTAGTTTTAGAAAACAATATTCATACATGGATTTAACAATACATTGGAAGATAAATACATTGAATGAAAAAAATATTTCATACTGGAAAATCCTTCAAAATTTCCTTATTAAAATATTTGTGAAAGGGAAAAAATAAGGGGTTAAATCATATGCTTAGTAAGGTTAATCATTTAATGGAAACTGCCACAAATAAATTAGTAACATACAGTATGGTAGAGATAAACAATAATCAAATATTCCATAAAACTATAATCATAAAATGGGAATATATACAAGGATGACATAACAACATAAAAAAATTATTAAAAAAATAACATGTCTCATTACTTTAGAATGTATAATGTAAGAAATCAAAATCATATCATCATGGCTTCATTGCAAGACATCCTATAAAAATAGGTAAGGCATAAGTCAAATAACCAAACTAGTTTTTCTCCTAATTCCTATCAATACATTAATTATATATAAAGGGATCCAATCATCACAAACTATGTCTAATGAAATAATCATATGAAAATTGGGAATAATATATACAACAAGTAATCAACAAAAACATTCATATTGAAAAACTAGAATTCTAAATATCAACATTTTCCTTAATAAATAAATAGAGAAACATGGTCATAAGCTATGTAGTGAAATATGGTGGATGATATAATTATATTATATCCCAAGTAAAGTATATTTTTTATAAAAGGATGTGGATAGGGATACAAATTCCATTAAATAAAAATTCAACCCTTTCTTTGAAATCATCAGAAAAACACTTTTATTTTGATAAATTTTTAAATGAAAATTTCAAGAATTTTTAAAAAATATCTTTGAAAATAAAAATGAAAAATTTTATAGTAAACTCCAAATCAAATAATAATTATGATGACATGAAAATATATTCTTTTACTAAATATTAAATCAAATATTCCATTAACGCTTTTATTAAAAATTCAAGAATACATCATTTTAAATATTATAATAAGATTCAATATAATCCTTTGAAGTGAAATTCAAATTTAGTTGAAAAAAATTTAAACAATCATTTTATCATATCAAAAAAACTATTGAAAACATTTTATTGAACGTGGATATGGAGAGAATAATTTCTAACCAAAAATGAGAAATAATGTCGGTTTTCTTTAATATAATTTGCACAGTCATTTTAACTACTATTGAGAGGAATATAAAAGAAAAAATATTTACATACCTAGATAGAAATATGATAAAATATATATGGATTTTAAAATTTATATATCTTATAATATCCTTTAGTATTAATTTAATCATAAAAAATTATAAATAAAAATGAAATGGTAGAATATACTCTTACCTATGACTTCTATTTAGTAAACCCTCATCTAAGATCCAATATAATAAATTTTATATTATTATAAATCTATATCACAACTATATTTTTATTTATATTTCTATATAATTTTATTTTAAAAATATTACCATAACCATTTATTAATAATATGAAGTTAAAATCAATATTTGTATGTTAGCCATTATGATATCCAAACTAGTTTTGGTTTGATGTTTTATATCCATGAACCATGGTTATGGTTTCATCATCCATATAATCATAAATATGATATAATTATAATTTTTATACCTTAAGTATTATTTTACACCCATTCAAAAATGGTCATGAAAAATAAATTTCATTGATTCATTGATATTATAGTCCGTACACACACATGAGTGATGTTTCTATTTTTCTAATGGTTAATAATTAAATATATTTATTTATTATTTTAAATAATCATTATGATAATATAAATATCATAATTATTTATTAAATATTTTTTTTCTATCTATGTAATGTCGAAATAAAAAACTAATCACATCACTTTATGGAGGATGTAGTCCACATGTATGTATGAAAGACGTTATAATTTTATAATATTTAAATGGGTATAAATATAAAAGATTCATTATATTTATATAATAAAAATTATTCTATAAATATCATATATATTCATTAATCCCATCTTTATAAATATCTATGTGAGGAATTTATAAAAAAATGAATTACATCACTATATGGAGACTGTAGTCCATTTGTATGGATGAGTGATGCCTTAACATTACATAGGAAGGAATAGAAGGTAAAAAGAGTTTTTAAAATAAATAAAATAACATTTAAATATATTTAATATAGTTATTTTATCATTTCATATAGGTTATAGATGATTTGGAGGAGGTGGAAGAAGAAGAAAACCTGAAAACTATCGATTATGAATTAGACCTCTTATTTGGAAAAAAACATGGTCTAAAACCTTAAGTGTTCAGAGATTGGGATTTGGGTGATACCAAGACTTCTATGAAATGGTAGTTATTTTGATAAGTTAATTTTGTATATATTATTCAAGATAAATGGCTAATGTGTTAGGATGAATATATGATAAAAGATTCTATTTCATAAGTGAGGGAAATGGAAGACATCTAATTATTATACAAATTTATAATAATTCTTTTTCTTTTGGATTGAATAGTGGATCAAAATTACCTCAATTTTTAATTTTTTATGAGATAGGGTAAAAAAAAATTCAACCAATATAAGTTAGGCAAGTTTTTATGTTATTTTATCCAAAATTTCTTTATTTTAACCCAATGTTAAGCCTTTTCAACACATACCAATGGTAAAAAATTACTTAATTTTTATGGGAAATAATAAAACTATATGTGAAAGTTGATAATTAGTGGAAATATTTTTTCTTTTCAAAAGGTTTCCATTAATTTGACAAAATATACATTTCTTATGATTTTTAAAACAATTAATCAAATGTTGTTTAATATAAAAAATACCCTTAATGTCTTTCATGAGAGTATTCAAATAATTAAACTTCAAAAAAGAAAAATATTACCTTTGAGATCGAATTTTAATATTTAAAACATTAATTTAATATAATTTTTATCAATAATAAACATTAAAGACATAAAAAATCTAAAATTCATCACTTGTAATATTTTAATACCATATAATTTTATTTTTCACCTGATTACACAAGCACTAAATCAATGACGCATAAGAATTTTAGGTAATTATAACATTATGAAATTAAAAATAAATTAATTTACTAAATATAATTCATCAAAATTAAAAATAAACTTTTATAACCATTTATTCCATTATAATATTCTAATAAAAATATATTAGATATATAAAATGAAATAGAGTGACATTTTTTACTTACTCTTTATATAAAATAATATAAAGGTCATTTTCAAAGGAATATAGAAAAAATGTAATATTTTAAAATTTTGGAATATTTTTTTTAGAAATGAACACATTAAATGAAATAAAATAATGCTTTTCAGATATTCTATGACCTTATCCCATATTTTTAACCCAAAATCAACCAATTTTACCCTTTACAAAGGTGTTGAAAATTTATGATGTTTATTATTCATTAGGATAGAAAAATAACTTGAAATAATTAAATAATATTAATTATGATGATTCCAAATAGCTAATCTATTTTAAATTATCAATTTATTATAAGTGTCAAAATTTATTTTTAATATAAGTTCACAAAACCCAATGAAAAACACTTTCATGAAAAATGCTTTCTTATGCACAAAAATGATTTTATACCAACATCATGTATTATTTTTATTATCAGAGAATTGATTATATTAGTATAATAAAATGATACTAATTTTAATTTCAAACCAAACTAAAAATAATGTTAATTTTATGTTACTTAATTAGAATTAATATACCTAAAATAGTTTTTCTTCCACCAAAACATTACTTAAATTTTTTAAATATTACACATAGATCAATAACATAAGATTTATAATTTTAAATTAATTATATTGTTTCTAAAATTTATATTTAATCTATTAAAAAGGTTTTATAAACATTAAAATAATAATTATAGCATGATAATGTCATAAAAGAGACAATATTTGTAAAATCATTATTATGCGATATTTACTTAAAAATCAAAACTTTTTGGAAAAAAAAACTTCACCATATGATAATTTTGGAATGTCGTATTAAAAAAATGAAGTTCATTTAATGAAATTAAAATTTAAAAATTACCTAAGAAAATTTTAATATCCACACATAAACGCTTAAAACCCGTTTTTAGAGAAAATGCATTTTTGAATCATAAAATGATTTTATTCTCATTTATTTTGTCATAACAACCATTAGATAGTTGTTAATTTATTTGATAGAATAAGTCATCAATAATTTTCATTAAAATTTTAAATCAGTTTTTATTAACTTAATTTATTGAGAGAAAACACATTATGTATTTAAGAACTATTTTATGAAAATTATATGTTTTAACCATCAAAATTTTTTCTCTTGATTTCTAAATAAATTTATAATTAATTTATATATGTTTATTAATTAGTTTAAATATATAAAAAATAATTTTTCAATAAATTTTATATTCATAATACTAGAAAATTATCTGTTAAAATAAACATATATAACATAATGAAACCCCTCTTTTATATAAAAAATTGACCCATTTAAACATTAGTTATTTTTAACCATACATGATCTATTTATTTTGGTAAGAACCCTATAATACATAATCAAAGGATTGGGATTCCAAACACATTGGGAAAAGGTTATTATAGTAGCATAGTAAAATTTTAGTAGTCAAACTATAGATGTGGTGGAACTGTGGCATTGGCAACACTATAGAGGTGGTGGCCATTATTACATGCACTATAGTGGCAGTGAAATTGTTCATGGTACTATAGAATCCAAGGTAATGTATCATTACTATTAACTGTAGGGTATTTTCCAAAAATTATTTTCCTTTAGGACTATGAAATTAGATATAATTCCTAATGGGCCTACTAGTTAATTAATGGGTCACCTCTACCAAAAAAATCAGTTCTTTCCTTTTTTTAAATAATAAAAAGGCTTTGGCCAAAAAAATCTTATCATTCAGAATTGAATAATAATTTACAATGAATTAATAATTATATTTGTATTACGAATACATTTCTATATATATTTCATAATGAAATTAGTCTTATTAATACCCAAAAATACAACGGCTAGGTTATAACATTTATATTTAAATAATTAATTTTTTTTAGAATATCACATTTCATTTAATCCCAATGTTGTGTGATTCATAAGATATTTAACATATTATTTAAAAACTAAAATATTGGATTTTTATATCCTTTCCACCTTATAGAATTTTTACCCATGTAATTTTAATTCATTTTTACATATTGTGATATAATAATAGATTTATCAAGGTGTTTAATTTCTAGGTTATGACTCGAAAACTTATTATTTCATAAATAAGTATATACAAAACAATATGTTTTACTTTAGAGGACTTATATTTTTGAATGTGTTTCTAGAAAAAAACATTGATTGTTATGTGATACTTTATAAACAATAATTTATAGGGATAAATTTAATTTCTTGATGAATTATATGAAATTATACTTACTTTATTTCTTTCCTGGGATGCACTTTGATCATTTTTCTACAACCGTTTCATATAATATTCTGAATGTTGAATGAAAAAGTATTTTTTTATTCTAGAATAAATAAAATAAAATTGTAATGCGATGTGAGATCTATTAAAGAATATTGTTCTTTATTTCAAGAAATACTTTACAAATATTGATTATTAAAATTTCGAGCCATTACATAAAATGCAAAAAATGGTTAGCATAAGTAAAACACTTTCAAATATGCTAGACCAAATTTGAATTCCCCATAATCATTTATAAACAAAAATTTATTATAATTACACTTACTTCAAAAAAACATTCTTAACCTAAGGATTATATATGATTGTGAGGGTCTTCCATGTTTTAGAAATATCAAAAAAATATTCGATCCATGGAGAAAATATTGAAATGGAAAAGATATTCTGAGGCTAAGATTCAAACATGAAATTTTTTTGAAATAACTTATTTCCCTTGAGATTCCCATAAATGATTTAAAATAGATTCTCATTCTATATATATCTTTTATAGAATACCATGATAATATCAATAATCACCATAATGAAATTATTATGGTAATCGTTGACACTTGGGGAATTGTTTTAGATGGTTCCCCCTCAGCTTATAGTTTGAAACACTATTTATTAGTGATTCAATCATTTATCGTACATCCCTAGGAAAGATAGAACTTATCTATAATATTTTATGAAACTCTCATTCTATTTAATCATTAAACCATATGTTTATTACCATAATAATATCATTTTTTATGTTTTTTATATTCCATTCCTTTTCTTTACCACATTTATTTTCCATTGGAGCCTTCTCATTCTACCCTTATCTTTTTTTTATTTCATGATATAAGAAATTTATAATTATTTCTCTACCCCAATGGAACTTGATACTATATCATCATGTGATAAAAATATTTTGGAGACTAGTTACCTTTGGATGCATGAATTAAGTAAATCAATAAAATGGTGAATCCTACTTTTTTAGGTTATTTACGTTGTCTATAACATGCGTTTATAATCTTATTATGTTCTCCTAAGAATCATAAACACTTTAATCCTCCTTCAATCTTAAATTAAATTATTTCCTTCCAACATCACCTTGTTATTGTTGAGGAAAATATAACTAAAAAAATATCATCATTGTAGTTTTTAATTCCATTCCATTTATCTCTTCCTCCAATTTAGAATTTTAAATCAAAGACCACCAATGACCCAAATCTATTTTTAAACGAAATACTTCCAGAATAACATTTTAATTTTCCTTACTTCCAAACGATGGTATTAAACTTTATGGGGACTTGATCAATTATGTTAATAACCTACTATTTTATCAATGGTATTTTCCTTATTATTATAATATCATTTTTTAGTATTTACTAATTTTGTATTACATAAATCACATGAACCATATAATAAATACAAAAAAAATTATTATATTAATTTGAATATTACATATAGAGAATAAATATGAACCTAAGAATTGAATGAATTATAATGACCTAAAAAATATATATTCAGATAATTATAATATGAAAATATGGATCTGCTTAATCCCCTAGAATTATCACAGTCATGAATAACACTATATAAATGAATGAAATTATTATTAATGTAATATTTAGTTTGAAAATAAAAATATATATTACCATGATATAATATAGTAGTTAATTACTAATGAATTACATGTGATGTATTTATATAAATTAGTGAATCCATATGACCATTAAAATATAACCATTGAAATAGTAATTTGATCGTTTGAATAGTATTTTAAGCATTATGAATAGTGACATGGCATTTATAATTATATCTTTAAATTTTAAAGTAAAAAAATAAATATTTATTTATCTTAATAATTCAAAATATGTAATATTTATATCATGAAACAAGTAAATATATAATTTTAAAATGATAAAAGTAGTGTAGAATTTTTTAAACATATATATTATATATATATTATTATAAAAAAATAAAATTTTAAAATAAAATTTAATTTTATAAAATGGTTTCATAATATAACATCATGTTTCGTTGTAATAATAATTTAATTTTATGAGACCATAAATAATTTTTCAAAGCATTAAAGAAATTATCCTAACATTAAAATTCATATTTTTAAAATAAATATGGATTTTATTTAAAAATTAATGTTTCCATATTTAGAAAAATATTTTCTTAAAATGGATCTCATTTTTTTGAGTCTACATATCAAAAAATAATTACGGTAAATTTATGGTATTTTTTCAAAATATGGATTTTTTTTGAATAGCGAGACTCTTTAAAATTCAGTATATAACATCATAAGATAAATTCTAGATTTATTGCATATTGAAAGATTTAATAAACCGTTACTTCATAAACACTTTCACAATTAACTATATATAATTCCACGATTCTTTAATATAGATATTCTTTAGCTAAAATAATAAATAAATAATATAGTGTTCAAAAACACTCTTATCCTCCCCTTATAAATACCACCCCTCACAACCCCTTCTCCTCACACATTCTAACTTTATTACAAGATCAAATATTTGGAAAATTTTCTCTTTATTTCTCACCCATGTCTCTATAATTCTTTGTTTCATAATAATTAAAATCCAAAGTGACATAAGGGGAGTCCAAATAGGAGACATCAAAATGAGAAGTTAATACCCATAACCAAGTTTTTTAATTTTTCTTCCCATTTATCCTCAAAAAAGAAACATCCAATATGGAATAATGACGTTAGAATCATAAATATAATTTAATATAATTTTTTATTTAATATATATAATTCATCCTCTTATCTTATTTTATCCTTCAAAAAAAAAATGTTGTTCATATTATGGTGGCTTCACTGCCTCTTTCAATAACACAATTCAATTTTCTCCACCTCCTAAAATTATGGTCAATAAAATAATATTATAAAAAATATTATGATAATATGTATATTATAACCTATTTTGTTATTTATAATATATTAATAAAATTCCAATTAAATAAAACAAATCTTGTTCCTGGTGGTTGGTAAAATCACATAAATGAACCAACCATGCAATGTTAATTTTTATTCTAAATGAATCATCCCTATACTATAACACATATAGATATTTGGAAAAATTAAAAAATTTATAAGTAAATTAATATAATTTTATTTCACTTATGTACTTTTATCCTCATTTGAAAATAACTTCAATAATTATCCACAAGTGGTTCGACCTTGGAAACTTGAAACAAACACCCCCAGAATTGATAAATAAACTTGATATCCCATTAAAATGGAAGAAAATGAACATAATATAATTATATTAAATAAAATATAGACGTAAAAGGTTATAAATTAATTAAAAAAATTCGAATTTTATTTTTCAGGGTTTTAAGTTCAAGTGATGAATGATTCTTGACCCAAAGTAAGGGATCTCCCTAGACCACACGATGTTCATTAGGTTATTAAAATTATATCCATATCCCACTTTTTCTATATATTTGACAATATATAGTTCTTATAAATTATATATATATATATATTTCTCTTAGAATTATAAATATCTTATTCACCCTTCTTTTATGGGGTTATACATTCCTTAAGTTTATTTATAAATTCCTTATTTAAAATCTATCCTGATTAGAGGAAATTTTTTATCCCTTAATCCTTTTATGTAATAATATTTTAAATTATTTATTCACATTAATGATTTAATTAAATAAATAAATATTTTAGTTATAGCCATTCTATTTTACCTCAATAATTCAATGAAATTACCATATTATTCCTCAAAAATTCATTAACCATGTCTTTAAAACACTATTTTAAAAGTTCATTTTTATACAAAATTATCTACCCGTTTATATGAAAAAAATTGAAATGAACACCATTTTGGGATCTATAAATATTTACTTAAATATACACATCAAAAAATTTAATTCATTATTCTATTTGTAATCCTTATGAAAAATTATTTGATTATGATATCAGGAAGGATTATGTAGCTCATTATTTTCCATGGGTATATCTTAAGCTGATGACCTACATATAATTCTCGTTTTTAGTTAATATATCCATCAACATGTTATGATGGGTGTTCCCGGATATAAATCCTATTCATTGGGTAATTTTTATCTCCCATGAGATTCTATATATTGGATTAGTGAGTAAACCTAATCTATAATGGGACTTTGTCCACCATGTGAAGTTGTCTTGGTTGTTAGATTTCTCCTATTATTATATCATGTTTGATGGTGAATCCAAAATCATAGATACCTTGATATTATGTTTTTTAAAAACATATGTAATGCCTCTATGTGATCAATAATGTAACTTTACTCTTATGAAATCATGATATTTTAAATGATTAATTTTTTATACTTCACTAATATGTTTTTACTTACTATGGTTTTAGCTCACCCCTTTTTTATGTAATCTATAGGTTATCCTATGAATTTTTATGATCTAGAATGAAATAAGAAGATAATTATGGACATTAAAAAAATATATACTGTTTCGGCCTCATTTTGATATATTATAAACCTAGTATTTCAAAGACTCCAAGCCTATATTTCATTGGTTTGGGTTAATTGGGTATTTATTCTAAAAACCATGTTATATTATATTTAACATACCTGGTTTTAAATATTTGGTATCAGATATAGTTATATTTATTTTTTCAGTATCTTAATTGAATTCTTTAGTTATAAACTTAATTATAAATCTTTTTTTATGAATACATACAATAATTTTGGTGAAGTATAGAGTGAGTGGTTTACAAGAAATTATATACCTATATAGATAATACAATTGGATATATAGATATAATATATGTACCTACGGTTAATATCCAAAAAATTTATCATTGGTACTAACTTTAAATGTACCCAATTAATGAAAAATATTCCTTTCTATACACTTGGTTGAATACTCCTGGGGGATATTCTTTGGAAATTTTACTATCTTTTTAAGAACCATTATGCAAGACAAGAATAGATTGAGATATTATAATGGATAACATTGAATGATACCTATAGTATCATAAGTAAGGATAAACATGTAACTTATATGTTATTCCTTCTATGTTCATAGTTTCTCTTTTATATGATTTTTAATTTTAGTATTATCATTCCTTTTTACATTTATTTTAGATAATTTTGGGAAATGGGAGGAACTGTTTCAGCAACCAATGTGATATGAAATGTGATGATTAACATAATAAGATTTCTCATATAGTTAGACTAGTTTATGATAAATTTATTTTTATATTATCGTAAATAACTAAAATTATGAATAATAAATTGAAATATTTAGAACATCCTCATTCTCCTAAGAAAAAAATTTTGTGGTTGAGTTATTTATATGAAAAATGCATCTTTCATTTTGAGGATATTTTAATCCTCTCATCACATAAAAATAGATTTACTTTATTAGGATATATTTTTCTATCCTACAATGCCCAGAACAAGATACTGTTGTTCTGGAAAACAACCGTCTTGAAGAGGAAGCCGAATAGTAGTGGATGGTAATCAAGAACACAAATCCCAATGAGGAAATTGATTGAAAGGAATGGGTACGATTAAAGAAATATATTTTTCAATAAATATTTTAATTGAACTCTATATCATAAAATAGATAGACAGTTTCTTGTAAAAAATAAAAATGAAGATGAATATATCCAGGAGTATGAATAAAAATTCACAAGGCTTTCATGATAAAATCACAACTATGTCATCAAAATTGAAATTGAGGTTGATAATTTATTTAGTGGGTTAAATTTGAATATTTAAAATTATATGGGTGTTTGATAATTTATAGTTATAAATAGATTATATGATTCACTTTTAAAAATAGGATGTAGATTAGATACTCTCCGTGGTCTCATGGGGATGGAGAAAACAAATGGAAAATTTCCTTTAATTAGGAGGATCAGCATATAAATTCCATAGATGGAAGAAAACCCAACAACCCAAATGTTAACAAGTAAGGAAGAAGCATCCTGAAACCCATATCAAGGGAACAAGAAGATGCTTCCTGTGTGTAAAATAAGGGAATCAAGATAATCAATGTAGAATAGAGATGAAGAATCATAATATTGTGATAGAAGATAAGATAGTTCAAAACAACATAAAAACTATGTTTCAGTGTTTAATTTAAAAGGAATAAATATATTATGAAATCCAATACCTGAATCCATGGGTAGATAGAGATAATCAATAAAAACAACCTCTATGACTGAGAGGGAAAGGAAGGGAATATGATATTTTTAATATGGAGGAGGATCCCAAAATTGATGTGGTTATTTATATGTCTGTTATTTATTTAAGAATAGTGAATAAACTATTTGATGTTGGTTCTAAAAATTCATTCATATCATTAATGTTTAATATAACCATTCAAACACCACCTTAAAAATGCGGGTTGAATTATTTGTGAGAAAAATTGTGGAAATTATGGAATCCCATTTATATTAATCGGTACCAATCAATGTTTGTGGATTGAAAATCCAATAAATTATTTTCATACTTCCTTTGCTATAATTTTATTTTATATTGGACATATATAAATTGTAATTTTATATATCCAACATCAACTGTCTAGATATGGAAACTACTCTTCATATCCTAAGTCGTCCTCTAATTATTTACATGTATAATGAGGAGAATGAGCCATTATTGGAAGATTATTCTCAATAATAGATGTTATTTCCTTACGATCAATAATATATATCTCAACAGATTGAATCAATGGATAGAATCAATCATGGATTAATGCCCATTTTTAAATACTATACTAATATATTCCCTAAGGATTTTTCAAGTCTTCTTCTTGATCGAGAGGTTGTGTTCTCAATGGAAATTTTACTTGGATCTCTCCCCATATCCAAAAATATATATATTATGACCACAATTGAGTTTTAAAAAATAAAAAATCAGTTATAAGAGATTCTGTACAAGGGTTGTATATTCTCAATTGCTTCACTAAGGGGTTTTTTGATCCTATTTATCATAAACAAGAATGGTTTAGTGTGTCCCTTTATTTATTATGATGAACTACAAAAATTATGATAAAAAAAGTATCCCTTATTACATATTGATGACTTCTTCAATCAAAAAATTGGTCATAGATATTTTTCTAATTTAGAACATTGGTCAAGATACTACTAATTAAATTTGAAACATTAATATATTCTCAATTATTCATTTTATAAATTTATTAAAAATATGTGTTCATGGAGATTCCCTTCAGACTCTCTAATTCTCTATCAATATTTGTAAACATAATGAATATATTATTTCGATATTATCTCAAAAAAATTGGTTGTATTTATAAAAGATATTTTTTATACTATAAGATAAAGGAAAATCATGTGATGAATTTTAATACTATGCTAATGACATTGTGAAATGATAGGACATATGTAAAGTAAAATAAATGAGATTTTTGGATAGAGGAATTACTATTTTTGTGGCATGTTATCATAAAAAAAGAGATATGTGTTGACCCTTATAAGATATAGGTGATTTAAGAGTGGAATAGACTAAAATATTTAATGAATATTGATATCATATGTCTCAATGTTGTTGAAGGTTTGTGATAAAAACTATCTAGAAAGTGATTGGGGGTTTGTTTTAATGATCTTCCCATTGAATATCTGGTGTCATTTTCTCTATGGAAGGAAGTCTAAAACATATATGTATCATAAGAACCCTAAATATATATTAATACATAAAGAACATAATATATTGTAGTGGAGATGGTCAGATCAGAGTAGGGATGGTGATTTCTCGGTCCATTACCATCTTAGTAGCAAAAATAAAGTGGTCGATACTATAAGTGTAAAGGATAATGAAACCATCTCCATGGAATTGATTTAGTGGGATTTGATCCTCTTAGACATGAAATAAATGGGTATGAGAATCATAAATAGTAGAACATAATCATTCCTTTCTGAAATTGTTTCCAAACAATACCTTCTGGAGAATAAAAAGGATGATGAAAGATATGATGTAAAAATATTATGTGGGTGAAAGATATAAGAAAAAGGAAATCCTCAATGTTCAAAATTTATGAATATGGTGTTTCATGATTTATGTCATGAATATGTGTACAATCCTATCCCATAATATATAAAGTGTTTTTGAATAATGCACATAGCTCGATATTCTCCATCCTCTCATGGATCCTAAAGATGTATCACAATCTTTAAGAACACTATTAGTCAAACAATATGAAGAATGATATCAGAAAATATACATTAAAGTGTCTAATATTTCTATAAGTATTGTATGGTGGGAAATATTTTAAGGGGATGATGAAACCATTACTCAAACCCACATGGAAATGAGATAATATCACTACTGTTTGTGGTGGACCATATAACAATGACTACTCATTTCATTAATATATGAGATAAATTCTCACCCAATCAACTTGAAGGGATATAAATATGAGAAGTTTTGAGATTATTTATTGCATTGGAGCTATGGATTATTGACCAGAACACCCACTAACCTTGTCTCAAATACATGAAATGTTCTGTATATAACTATCAAAGATGTATATGCCTAATCCCATTTATGGACTCAATAAATAGGAGGTATATTTGGATAATGATAAGTATTATGATGTGTAGAAAGAGAAAATATTAGATTGTTGAGGCAATAGATTATGCAATACGACAACTAACCTAGTCTAAGTACTATTGGATAATCATATACAAGATTTTGCAACATGGGAACCAGAGAAAGGAAGAGATCATAAGTACCCTCACCTATTTTAAAATTTGTATATAAAATTAATCATTAGGAATAAAATTTCTTAAAGGTTGAAGGATGTAACACCGTTGAACATTAATGTTGGATTTTCGTTATGATTATATAATTATACCATATTTATTAATGTAGTATCATATAAAGCACATTCTCCACATTATAAAAACCAAAAAAATATATTAATCTGAACATGAGAGTTTGAGAATAAATAATTCCATAATAATTTAAATTATTATATTAGGATAAAATATAAATTATGATAACTATAATATGAAAATTTGGATCTGTTTGATACCCTAGAATGATTAAACTCCTGAAAAATCTTTTTGAAGTGAAATAGAATATTTGTACTAGAATATTAATTTTCAAAATGAAAATATATAACCTTGAGAGAAAATAGAATTTAAATAATTATGAATGAAATATGAGGTATTTTTAGAAAGTAGAGAAACCAGGTCTGTTACAATCTGACTGTTAAATAGTAATATAAATATTGGAA
The DNA here is from genome assembly GCA_963277665.1 of Viscum album. Classification (NCBI taxonomy): domain Eukaryota; kingdom Viridiplantae; phylum Streptophyta; class Magnoliopsida; order Santalales; family Viscaceae; genus Viscum; species Viscum album. Next base: position 1,017,917,110 of record OY728141.1, read on the forward strand.
TTGTAATTTTCATGTTATGAATTCCAACCCGACCATTAGAATAATATCCTCATATTTGGAAATGTAAAATAAAATTTATGTATCTTAAAAAAATAAAAGATGATATATTTATCTCATGATACAGTAAAATAAATGTATTAAAATAATAAAATAAGTGTTTTTGTTTTTGTAAAACAATTATGTTTTATTTTTATTTTTATAAAAAATATAATGTTTTGTAGTAAAATTTATATTTAAAATTTTGATTATAAAATATTATTAATTTTAATTATAATAATAATTTAGTTTTATAATATCTTAAATATTTCCAAATGGTCAGAGAAATGATCACAATATATATATTGGTATTTTTAAAATAAATAATGATTTTATATAAAAAATCAATATATCATGTTTATAAAATAATTTTCATAGAGTTTATTTAATTTTTGGAATATAATAATAAAAAATGGTTTGTGTAATTTTTTAGTATTTTTCAAAAAATATTGAAATTTTAGTGAAAAGTGAAATACGATAAAATGTGTTATGAAATATTATAAGTTAAATTCATGATTAATTGGATATGGGATTATATAATAAACCATTAATTTTAACCTACATTCACAATTTATAAAATATAGTCACATGATTCATTATTATTGGTTCTCCTAATACAAAATAAAAAAATATTGAATATAATATTTAAAAAACACCCTCCTCTACCCTTATAAATACATCCTTGACTAATACAAAGTTATATTTTTTAATTTAAAAACACCTTTATGGAAAAAAAATTGAATCCTCCTGGTTCAAGAATGTATATTAGACAATATATCAAATAAAAAATTATTAAAATCGTACATAAACCTATGAGACACAATCTACCTATATAATTTTTTTTAAAAATCAATTACGTTTTTATCTAGTTCATATTTTATTATGACTTCGAATTGATAGGATAATTTTTTTAACACTGAAATAACCCTTCCACTATTTTATTTTTATCAATGAATCCTCTAGTCATAATTAGATATTTCTTGTCGATCTATTCAACCTTCTCCTCATTTTTTCACTTGAATTAGTCTCTCATTCATCGTTTCGAAATATTCATTAGAACCATAAATAGTCAATAGCTTGTCCAACATCTCTTACTCAGAGTGAATCATAAGATCCCAGGGTTGTTGGTTTACCTCTATAACTATTGTCCAATGTGATCGAACTGTGTTCTCCAATGATGTATCAACCATATAAACTGCATTGCCTAATATCCCTTGATTAATTGAGAATGAATTATAAAAAACCATATATCCTCCCTAATCTGAGGATATTATTCCACAAAATCACCCATCTTTTTAAGGAATTGATCCTCAGATTCGCCACATTAGACCATTTCATTTCAACTCACCAGATTCATGTTGACCTTCTTCACCTGTTCATTCATAGAAGTCTTACATTCAATTTCCTTGGTCCCAACATTTTTAGTCGATATTTTCTCTAATGGTCTAGGAAGGTGGGAGTAATCCTTATGAGTTACGAATTTCTACCTCCCTTCTTATTCCTTGGTATTTAAAGGCCTCTACTGGATCCTACCTTTGATCTGTATTCTAAAAAATTCCCATAACTCTCCCCATGACTTTTCCCTTGATATGCACTCATTGTTCTCCTTGCCAGGACTATCATTTCCTAATACATAAAAATGGTTACAGAAGTTAATAGAATAAAATATCATCCTCATGTTTCTTTTTTTCTGAAAATTCAACCAATCCCCCTTCTCATCTTACAAATCCATCATTTTCAAATAATGGCCCCTGGTATCCACTGCCCTTAGAGTGGATACTTTTCCAATCCGAGAGACATCGACATATGAAGGAGGTTTAGAAAAAATAATTTTGGGTTACATATGATTAGTTTTTTATCCTATTACCCCAAGAGAACATGAATAATCATATTTTGATCATAAAAATAATTCCTCAACTTGTTGAATACATCCACCACCTTCAAGTTATAATTATTTGGTGTTCCCTATGTTTTATTACCTTATATGGAACACATATTCCTAGATATTCTACTACGGTTTTTAATAGATTTCATTATAATTAATTGAGAAATTTTTATTTCTCATGAGATGATATGAATATGATATAGGAGTAAACCTAATCCATGACGATACTCTTTCTACGTTGTCATCTTGTGAGGACATCTAGCCTAGAATAATGATTATATCATGTTTTATGTGAATGAATCATTCCAATAATGCCTAAAAATTATGATTCCAGTATAAAAATACCATTCCTCTATATTATCATTTATTTGACATTATTATTATTATAACATGATATGTCATTTGATTAATATGTTATACTTTATTATTATATTTTCCCTTATAAAGATTTTTACATCACCCCTTGTGTCTATGTATTTCCAATGTCATCCTATGAATTTTACAGATTTAAATTTATTTAGGAGGTGAGTATGGAGAATAAAATTTATATTTCTTTCTATCATTTTGAGGTATTATGCAACTAGTATTTAAATTACATTAGGAATCTCAATATTTTGGTTGTGTTTACTAGACATTTTTGTTAAAAATCATGTTATATTATGCGTTATAGGATTGGGTTGCTATAATTTATTAGATACCAATGGATTTTTACTTTCATTAAAGGATGGGTTATTATAATGTATTAATTGGTCAAATGTTATTCCATTATTCTAATAAATAATATGTTTTTGTATACATGAAAGGATATTATTCATAATTAACGTCTGTTTCCCTATTATGTCAAAGATCTAATCTTCTCACACACCCATTGTTTTTAATTTCATATAAGGGAAATATCTAAATTAACTATAGGTGTTGATATCATTTCATTTTCTTACACTATGAACTATCTCTAAACAATGGTAAAAACATAATTATCTCCTAACTTCATCAATATTGATCCCTAACATAAAAATAGCTAAAAGTTTTTTAACATTATAGTGTTTTGTCGTAATTTTTGTGTTGTCTTTGTTCTTATAAAATTTAGTTCCCAAGGGTCCTAAAAAACATCCATTGATACCAAGAGATGAAACTCCAACTGCTATAACTGAAAGATATTGTTTATTTATTTACCTTGGTATATAAACCATAGATCATACCATGAAAGATATATTAGTTTATAATATTGGAATATATATATTACTTCTATTTTTTAATGGAGGATAAAAACATAGCATGAAAATCATTCTTGTATCTTTGAATATAATTGAAGGATTCCTTTTTCATCTCCCTAGAAAATGAAAAAAATAATGGGTGATCTCAGATGCTCAATATAGGGAAGCATACAAGGTAAGATATCATGAACACAAAAGCAAAAATCAATATGGTAGAGATAAAAAATAATAAAATAATTTATATATCGAATATCATAAAATGGGAATATATCTGTGGATGACATAGATTAATATATAATAAAATGGAAATCAATTAGTAGTTTCATAATGATATAACACATAATTTGGAGATCATAATTGTGTCATAAAGGACTTGTGAAAAGACATAATACATAAATATTTTAGGTATGCACCGAATACCCAAACTATTTTGTCTCATGATACCTACTGATACATAGAGGGGCTCTAAATAACTACGTTAAAGAGATAATAATTCTATTATTTTTCATGTGTATTTAAATTATTCAATCTCTCATAATGTAATGTGTAAATACCTTTATTCATGAAATTTAGAAGTTTTTTATCTACTTAGTATTTTGGATATAAAACTTTATATATTTATCCAAATTAATTAAAAAAAATTATAGTTTTTAATTTTTCATTGTATTCGACTTCTTTATCATGGAATAATGCTCATTTGAATTCCATGGGTCCCAAATAAACCAATCATTATGGAAATTGTTTTGGGCCAAAACAATTGACCACTCCTAAATAAATGATATATATCATAGGTTACACAAAATAAAATGTTGTTTTTATAATTTTATATGAAATATAAATATTGATATCATTCAAAAATTTTATTTAATATATAAATTATCTCATTAAACCAGTTTATGAATTTTTCTAATTGGAGGAATATAAAAAATATATTTATTTGGAAAATGTGATATTTATTAATTAGAGAATAACATTTTCATAACAGTGTACAAATATTTGAAAATATTACGGTCAATTGAAATGAAAATTTTCAACCAATCCAAAGAAATCATTTTGGTGATATTTATCCTTGTGTTTGGAGAAAATCTTGTATCATTCGTTAGATGTATTCTAAAGAAAAAAATTTATTCTTCCTTTTCTATTTTATTAGTTTTCTATTGATTTTTTATTCTTATTCATTATTCTTAATTACCCATCTAAGGAGGGATAAATATCTCTTTGAATTTGGAAGGGTAGGTTTTCTTTTGTTTAATTCTTATGTTCTTGAAATTTATGGAATAAAATACCTTTCTTTCTTTTGTTATGTTGGTCTATATATTCAAATAGATATTTTTATTTTCAGGTATTTTTGAATTTTGTTTTATATTATATTATTATTATTTTCTTGGTTGATGATCATTATCTTTGGACACTGGGTTCTGATTTACATATTGCTGAATATACCAATGCATTATGGTTATGTACTCATAGATTGTGATTATGTATGGAAGGGGTAGTGAAAACTCCTGATTATTTAGTAAACAAAAGACTTGATCAGGTCTTTCCTAAGAAAATAAGGGTTATTAAAAAAAATTTCTCAATAATTGGAAGTATGGTGGACTAAGATAATATTTTAGTAAGGGTTATTCTCGAAATCACCATTTTTCCAAGGGAGTGAGGGGATATAATTTTGGAGTTCCCTTTTATAAGCTTAGCAGAAAAGGATTTGATGACACAGAACTAGGAAATAATTTCATTTGGAAGACTATGATTGACCTTATCACCATTCTCAAATAATGATTTTTAATATATTTATTCAATAATTACATTTTTCAAAAAATCATAAAAAACAAACCCATTTCTCTCTAATTTAAAGTAAAAAACATGATTGTTGTACACTAGCCATTGGAGACAACAAATGTTAAACACTATATTTTATTTTAACTTAAGAAATATATTTTTTCAGCAACCCATTATTGGAACATGTCACAATACCCATACCTAATTAATTCCAATGCATTCTTCATTTGATATGACTAAGAAATCAATACAATACATAATCAACATAAAAATTCAAATTGAAAAACTAACATATAAAATATCAATATTTTCAATAGTTCATAAATAGATTAACATTATCATAATCCGTACATAGAAATAAATTAAAATATAACATTATAAAATATTTCTAGTAAAGAATATTAATCATGAAAGGATGTTGACATGTATGAAAATAAATTTAAAAGAAAATCCAAGACTTTATAATAAAACATGATAATAATAATTTTCCCATTTAATAACATTTAGAATTAAAATTTCCATAATATTGAGAAAATAGTTTTATTTTAAAAAACCATGTAAATTTATAAATGAATATTCAAATAAATAAATAGTTATGATGGTTGGACAATATTTTCTTTTAATAAATGTTAAAACAAGGATTCCTTTTCCATGTTTTCCGGAAAAGTAAAAAGTACCTTGTTCATAAAAGGAAAATACTATTCATTTTAAACCATTTTATAGAAATTCAAACATAGTTGATAATAAATGTAAAATACATTATATTATAGTAATGAAAATCTTGAAAATTTTATAGAGAACATGGATATGGTTGAGAAAGACCCTTGAATGAAAGAAGAAATAAGGAATTTTTTCCTTGAAAACATTTTATAAATAATTTTAAGTATAAAAGAGAGGGAAATTAAGTAAAAACAAGTAAATTATAAATATAAATAGAGTAAATAAAATACATAGAGTTTAAAAAAGTAATATCTTACAATTTCTGTAATGACCTGAAATTTTTATCAATGGAAATTATCTTCAGATAATAATGTTATATAGTGTAAATCATATAAAATCACATTATGAAGACAATGAGAACATTATAAATGAATAAAGAATAAAAATAATAAGTATTTCTATAATTTATGGAACCTTTATTGAGTAAATAATAACTTAAAATTTGGAATAGTAATATGACCATTACAAATAATTACCAAGGAATATATAAATAATATTTGGGTATCTTATAAATAAAAATGTAATAAAATTACATCTTAGTTTAAGTAAATAAATGTTTTCAAAAATGATTAATTAAGAGTTGGTTTTTTATAAGTAATAATTTTTTAATTACAATTTTATGATTAGTTTAATAATTTAAATGAAAATTTATTTTCCCAAAATGATTAATTGATCTAATATTTTTTTCTTTTTATTTTAAAATAATATTATGTAGCCTTTCTTAATTTTACAAAGTGATATAAAATTAGTAAAAATTTTAAAATATGTATTTCCCAAAAAAATGTTGATTAAAATTAAATATTAATTAAATATTTTTTATAAAATTATTTTCCTTAAATAATGTTCATTTTTGAATTTTACACATTGAAAAATGGTTACTATGAATTTCTGAGATTTTTTTGAAATACTAGAATTTTGTGAAAAGTAAAATATGTTAATTTATTTTATATATACATTATAAGTTAGATACACTATTTCAAGAGTAATGGATTATGTAAGCACCATTGGCTCAAACATACATGATCTAATTACATTATTCAGACCCAATAATGAACAAAATTGCTTGTCTTGAGAAAAATAATTAACTAATGAATAAAATAATCAGAGAACACCCCTGTCATCCAATATAAATTCCACCCCTCACCACTACTTATCCCCACAACTTACAAGCATTGACCCTTTTCCAAAATTTTCCTAATACTATTCCCAAACATATACTTCATTTCTATGATCTCTTGGTATCATAAAATGACAAAAACCTTTTCCCTATGTAAGGTTTCAAGGAGGAGAAATACATGAAGTAAATTCCTCTTTCCTTTTCTTTTTATTTATTTTAACGCTCTTTTCTTATTCTCCCATCAACTACTCTAAAAAAATGTATTTATAACACCTTTAATTAACATATAATATAATTTTATTAAACTAATGGAATAATCCATCATTAAACCCATCACCTATCCCTTTTATTCTAAAAGTAAAAACGTCGTTTGTGAGGTGTTAATTTATCGCCTTCGAGGATTAGAAAATTCATTTTTCATTAACACCTTAAATTCTAGTCATAAAACCATTTTAATGGTTACCATGACTCATTATATTTTTATTATAGCACGTATAATGTTCTTTAATCATTACATACACATAATGATAAATAATTAAACAAAATAAGTTCGTTTTGAGGGAAAAACGTACAAAATAATCCAAAAGATTATCACCAAAATTTTATCTAATGATTCATCCTAACCCAAAATAATCATATAAAATATATGATAATTTAAACTTCCACATGTTCATTAATAAATTTTAACATAAATTATGGATTTATATTTCCATTTTACATTAACTTTCAATACCTTATACAAGAAGACCAATTATGAAAACTAAGAAAATGTGGACTCCCGAACCATGAAATTGAAAAATATAACTCATCAAAAATGCCTTAAATAAAAATAATAAATTTTTAATAAATAAATTACATGTAGAAAATGTTCTGGAAATATTAATTAATGAATTTTTCTTTATTATTCCTGAAATTAAGATCAATTGAAGAATCATTTCAGACATAAGGTATGAGATCCTTTCTGAACCTCCATATTTCCTTTGTGTGTCATTTCCTCTCTAAATTTTCAATGTGACACTCTTTATTTTTATTTAAATCTTAAAAATATTGTTTATATATTCCAAAATCATGTATCTAGATCATATCAACCATATTTTGTGGGGTAAAACATGTTTTAATGATGTTCCCTTCACAAATCTTCCCCAAAAGAAAAGCCGATTCATGGGAACTTCCCAATTTCTTACCTATTTTCAAGTAAAATCCATAATTTGATTGAATAAAGTATTATATTAATAAAATCACTCATTTTTTCATAAAAATATATCTTTTTTCATTTTCGGTTTTATACATACAATTATTCATTTTCTATTTTAAAGAATCTCAAAGGTTTTCCTTAAACAGCACTGAATCTTTTATTTCTAATGTTTCTTATAAACTATTTATAAAACTATTCAATTGATTTTGACATAAATAGTCATTACCTATGCTTATTTTCCCTTATTAATTTCTGTGATTTTTTAAATCATTTCTTTCATGAATGTCATTATGATATTCTCTTATGTTAGGAATTTTGACATGATTATGAAACCCAATTCATACCAGGGTAATCCCCTATGTTTATGATTGATTCATTGTTTATGATTATTCATTTTCCACATATATAAATTAAATTTTTCTTATGGGTGTTCCCAAATATAACTTCAATTAATTAGGTATTTTTTAGTCCCATGATATATCATGTTGGGATACGGGGAGACCTTGATTCCTTTATGGGACTTTGTCCACCATGTCATTGTAGTTTTCCTTGACTCATGTTTATGTCATGTTATATGGTGTTTCCATATTCCTACTGTTCCATGATTGTATGTTACACTATTATAATTGTTATTATTCCTTATGTATATTCATTTTCATTGTTTTTATGTGATCATGTTATTATTTCTAACCCATGTGCTATGTTTTATTCTAATACATATTTATTTAGTGGGATTTTTAGCTCATCCCTTTTGTTCATGTATTCCCCAGGTTATCAAATGACGTTATAGAAGCTCAGTGGAAGTTATGATCTCATTATGGAGATTAAATAAAATTATTTTTTAATGATGTTTAATATTGTACCTAATCTTCTATGTAGACTAGACTTTATGGTCCTTGTATTGTTTTTTGATGTCTAATTATGCTTAAAATCATGTAAAAATATGTTTAAAATGATAGGGTCCCTATAGTTATTATTAATTGATGGTCTACTTATTTTTGGGATTAGTATTACAAAACTCTAGAGAAATCATTACATATATGAATAATTATAAGAAATCATTCTTAAATTTTAGTATATATAGAGTAACTTGTTTATCAATCAAATACATTTCTCTATGGATAATACAAGTGGGTGTGGTTCTGAAACCGATGAACCAATAAGTACCAACTCTAAAAAGGTGTTTCTAGCGTAACTAGGGTAACATGGTACATGAAAGTGTCTATTAATATACACATGGCTTGATACACCTCATAATCTCATTATGAACCATTATTAATAGAACAGAAAATGCCCATAAGAATATATGCTTGGAAATATATCATAGAAAACCAAGACTAAAACCTAGGGAATCACAAGTTGGGATATACTTTTCCTTTACAATTTAATCCTTTATAGTTCAAAATTTCTCATTATAATGCTTATTAGTTAATTATTAAAACCCCTTATTCCAATATTCATTTTCTTAGTTAATGAATTGAAATTGAATAAATCGTTCTAATAATCAATGTGATGGCAAATGTAATTATTTCCCCAATTATATTAACAATATTATAGGAATGGGTGGTCAAATCAATATGAAAATATGTTCTCAATTGGATCAAGTTTTGAATAATAACATGAATCTTGCGGAACGCCCTTCTTCTCTAAATAAAGAACAAGTTTCCCTTGAATCCTTCATGATGAAAAGACCTCCCAGGTTTAGTGGATCTTTCTATCCCCACATCATGTAACAATATATTAAAACCATTGATAAGAAATTATTTATCCTTTACTACTTAGAAGAAGATAATTATGTTCTATTGATGTATCTATTTGATGGGGAAGATGATCAGTTGCGGACACTAATCAAAAACACGATGTCTTAAAAGGAAATTGATTCCATGCAATGAGGATATTTCAAGAAAATATTTTTTAGTATATACTTACCTCGAAACTTCCAACTAAAGATGAAATCTGAATTTCTTATACTATATAAAATGGAGGATGATTCTATCAGGTTTTATGAATCAAACATCACAAGGATTTCAACATATACCTCTATATTTTTCATGAATGATGAATGAAATGTCTATCGTTTCTTTAGAAGAATATAGATGAGTTTATGAAATGTTTTGGTGATTCAAGACAACGACTTTCATGAGGATATGTTTTTATCCCCATGGTTGATGTGGAGATCAGATACCCTCACTGGCCTTATGGATCCAAGACAAAAAAATTATTATAATATGGGTGATAAATCCCATGATGTAAATAAGACCCTATATTCCACATGTGAAAAGTGTCATAATAATCATCATAGAAACTCCTTCATGGGAGCCAAGAGATTCATAGAATGTGGATGAGAAAATAATATGAAAAATAAATACAAAAAGGATATGAATAATACCACTAATAAAAATGATGATATATGTTTCATATCAAAACTCAAGTTGTAGTTTAATGTTTTAACTTTAAGGAACATGGAAATTTTGAAAATAATTCCCCTAAGATAATGGTTTTTCTAAGAAATAAATATAAAAAACCACCAAGGAATCAAGGATGGGAATATGAAATCACTAATTCTGTGGTTAATCCCAAAAATGATGTGGTGATAGGTATGTTGATTATTCATTCAATAATAAGAATGTGCTATTTGTTTTTAGTTCTACACATTCTTTCATATCATAAAATTCTAGTAGAACTATTCAGAAACCACTAAAAAAATTTAAATGTTGGGTTATCTATGAGAATAAAAAATGGGAAAGTTATTTCATCAAATGTTTATAACTGCCCTCCAGTTAATGCATGTGGACTTATCCTCCCATAAAATCTTTTCATACTCCATTTGGTAGAGTTTGATGCTATTTTGGTCATGGGATTTCTATCTATATACAACTCCATTATTAAATATCGAGAAAGTTAGATCACTGTTCACATCCCAATTCATCCTTCTATTCTATACAAGTGTAATGAATAAGATGAACCTCCTTCAAAGTCATCATCACAATTGATGGTAATGTTTCCTTATGATTAAGCATATCTTACTAAAATTCTTGACATAACGGAATAAATCATGCTCGAAGACATGCCCATTTTTAGTTACTACACTAATGAGTTCCTCGGTGAATTACCTTGTCATCCTTCTGATAGATAGGTTTATTTGTTAGTTGAACTTATTCCAAGATCTCTACCTATATCAAAAAAACCTTATAGAATGACCACCTTTGATATTGAAGAACTGAAGAACTAGTTACAGGAGATTTTGGACAAGGTTTTTATATGCCTGAGTGCTTCACCATGGGGTGTGTCATCTCTATTTTTCAAGAAGAATGATTGATCAATGCATATCTGCATTGGTGATCTTGAGCTAAAAAAATATAATTATAGAGAACAAGTATCCCATATCATTGATATATGACTTGTTCAATTAGCTGTGTGGGGATAGTTATTTCACTAAGTTGGACCTTCGGTTGGGATATCACCAATTAATGGTGATGAAGGATGATATTTCTTATACATCCTTAAAACTTAGGTATAGACACTTTGAGTTCCTTGAGATGCCCTTTAGACTCACTAAAGCTCCCTAAAATTTCATATACTTAATTAATACAGTCATTAGAGATTACCTGAAAAAAAATTTAGTCTCTATTAATGATATTATATTATATTGTGAGAGTAAGGAGGAACATGAGGATCATTTTAATACTTTTATAAGAACATTTAAAAGGAGGAAACATTATGCAAATTATAGTAAATGTGATTTCTGGATGGAGGAAGTATCATTATTTGGAGATTTAATCACTAGAAAATGGATATCTATGGGCCCTTATAAGACAAAGGAAATCAAAGAGCATCCCATGCGATCATCTATAAGGGAAATCCATAGTTTCGTTGGCCTATTATGGTCTTAAATATGATTTTTGATGAAATATATTAATTATTAAACCCCCTAATTAAGAAAACCTGGAAGGGAGTAATATTTTTCTTGACCAATTAATGTGAATATTGATTTAAATCGTTAAATAAGAGTCTTATCTCTGCACCAATACTCACACATACAAAAATTTGGGAACTCCTTGTAAAACATTTCTTCAATGAAGGGATTATGATATGTGCTGATAAAAAATGCTAAAATTATAGTCTATCAACTGTGGCAGTTGAAGATTTATGAGAACAACTATCCCACACATGATCTCAGGTTGGAAGTTGTGATCATTGAATTGAAGATATGGAATCATTATATCTATAGAGAGAACTATGAGATATTTATTGATCACAAGAGTCTAAAATATATTTTCACACATAAGGGTATTAATATAAACTAATCAAGATAGTCAGATCTCATCAAAGATTATGACTTCTCAATCCACTACCATCTTGGTATGGCAAATAAGGTTGCATATGCTCTAAGTAGAACGTATCATACAGATTTATCAGTGAGTATAATTTTTAAGGATCCAATATTATTTGACCTATAATGGATTAACATGGGAGACATTAAAAAAGAAACATCGTTAATCTTTTCTCAAATGATTTAAAAACCATCCCCTGTTGAGAAAATATAGGATACTCAAATTAATTATATTGAAATCCAAAAAAAGGTGGAATCTATGAGAAAGTGGAAATTCTCAAACATTAAAATTGACGAGGGATCAGTTGTATGATTTGGATGACGACTATGTGTACCATCTGATCTAGAGATAAAGAATAAGATTTTGAATGATGCACATAGCTCATCCATCTCTATTCGGCCAAGGATCAAAAATATGAATCAAGATATCTAAGATAATTATTGGTAGTACAATATGAAAAAGGATATAGTTGATTATACATAAAAGTACCTGATATATTGTAAATTGAGGTCTGAATGAAATAATTATAAGAGGATGATGTAACCACTACCCATACTAACATGCATGTGGGAGAACATTACAATGAAATTTGTCACTATACTTCCAAATTAATCCAAATGAAACAATTATATATGGGTGGTTGTGGGTCTTCTTATAAAGAAAACTCATTTTATCAAAATTCTAGATGATTTCTCATTGAATCAACATGCAAAGATATATATATGAGAATTGTTAAGGCTACATGGACTGAAACTATCAATTGTAGAAAATAGAGATCTAAGATTCACCATAATGTTTTGCAAATGTCTCCAATATGCTCTAACCACTAAGAAAAACTTTAGTACGGCCTATCTTCTTTAAACTGTTGGCCAATCTGAGCGAACTATTTTAACACTATATGACTTTTCTAGATTGTGTTCTTTGTAATTAAAATGTGGATCAGACCAACATCTTCCTCTGGTCAAACTCTCTTATAAGAACAGTTTCAACTTCAACATCAAAATGGATTCATATGAATCCCTTTGTGGGAAAATTTGTAGAACACTAGCATGCTGGGATGAAGTCTGTGAACCCAAGACTCTAGGACATGAAATGGTTGAAAAATTCTAGAGAAGGATAAAACCATTCAGCAGCACATCAAGGCATCCCTAATATGACCAATGATCTATGTAGATAATCGTTGATGAGACCTATAGTTTATGGTTTGAGGAATAATATTCCTTTTCATATCTCAATGGAATATGATTTTTACATTTTGGAAGAAATGAATGTAAATTCTCAAGTATAATTGCCCCTTCAAAATTATAAATTGTGATAGAGATATGGCCTATCGACTTGCACATCCACAAAACTTTTCACAAGTACAAAATGTATTCCCTGTATCCATCTTGAATAATTACAGACCTAATCCTTTACATAAACTAAATTCATATGTGATACAGTTGGGAAATGATCTCCCATACAATGATCATCAAATAAAGATCATAGATCATAGAGATAAAGTTCTATGCAACAAGACTAATCACCTGGTCAATGTATAATGGTGTAACCATATGTATAAGGTGGAAACATGGGAACTAGAGGAAGTGATTAAGGAGATGTACCCACACCAATTTCCAACATAAAATTTAATATAAAATTTCAATATACAAATTTCATAAGGGGGGATGAATGTAATTATCCAAAATTTTTATTAATGGAAATTCAGTTCTTATAATTATGTTATATAGTATAAATCACATAAAATAACAATATGAATATAGTAAAAACATTATAAATTGATAATGAATGAAATAAGAATTATTTGTAGAAGTTAAGGAATATATACCAATGAAATTGCAACTCTACCTTGGGAATAGTAATGTGACCCTTATGAATAGTAAATCAATAATAGGATAATAACCTTACTGATGAATGTATTAATAAATTGTTGGTATCTTATAAATTAAAATATCAAATAATTATTTCATAATTTATGTAAATAAATGTTTTTAAAAATCATTAATTATGTTTTCATAATTTATAAGTACTAAATATTTAATTAAAATTTTATGAATAATTTAATTATTTGAATGAAAATTTATTTTCATAAAATGAATTAATAATTTAATATTTTTTGTCTTTTTATTTTAAGAAATTTTTGGGGACCTTATTTATTTTTCCAAAGTGTTATAAAATCAGTTATAATTTTAAAATCTGTATTTTCCATGTAAATGATGATTTTAATTAAAAATAAAATTTATCATAATTATTAAATTATTTTCATAATATTAATATCATTTTTGAATTATAATCATAAAAAATTGTATGTGTCATTTTTTTTATTTTTTGTGAAATACTTGAATTATTAGTAAATAGTAAAATACCGTAATTTAAGGAATATATTCATTATAAGTTAAATACACTATTCCCTGAGTCATGGATGATGTAAGATTTATTATTCTAAACTCACATGATATAATTACTTTATTTAGTCAAAATATTCAACACTATTTCTTATATTGAACAAAATAATAAACTAATGAATCATGTAATGAGAAAACACCACTCTCCTTCACAATAAATGCTACCCCTCACCACCTCTTCTCCTAACACCTTACTAGACTATAGCCTTATCCAAATTCATTCCAATAATCTTCAAAATCCAATATACCACTTCCATGATCCCTTGGAATCATCAAAATAACAACACTATTTCCCTAAGGAGGTTTTCAAGGAAGAGAAATTCTAGATGTAAATTCCTCTTTTCTTTTCATTTAATTTATTTTCATGTAATTTCCTTATTATATCCTCACATACCCTCATACAAATGTTATTATAAATAAATTAACACACATATACTGAAATTTTATTATTCTATTGGAATAATACATCATTAAACCCATTCCCTCTCCCTTTTATTCTATAAATGAAAATGTTGTTTGTGAGATACTAATTTATCGCCTTCAAGGATAAATAAATTTTATTTTCCATTAACATCTTCAAGGATGGTCATGAAAACATTTTTATGGTTAAAAAACTTACTATATATGTATTAAATCCTATTTAATATTCTTTAATCATTATATTCATGTGATGTAAAATAATAAAACAAATCAAGTTCATTGTGAGCGAAAACCACCCAAAATAATACAAAAGATTATCACCAACATCTTATCTAATGATTCATGATCACCCAGAATAACCAAATGAATTATATTATAATTTAACCTTTTGGTTTTTCATTAATAAATTTTAACTCCAATTATATATTATTATTTCCTTTTTACATAATCTTTCATACTCTTATAAAGGCAGACTGATTATGAAAACTATGAAAACAAGCACTCCCAATCGATGAAATTGACCACTATAACTCATCAAAACAACCATAAATAAAGTTAAGAAAATTAAAATAAATCACATTCATATAGAAACAGTTATATTATTATTAATAAACGAATTTAATTTAATTTATTCATGTCATTAAGACAACGTATATATCTATTTCAGACATAAAGTAAGATATCCTTTCTAATCCTTCATATTTTCTTCGAGTTATGTTTTCTGTCTATTTTCCCAACGTAAATCTTTTTTTTAATTTAATTATTCTAAATTATGATTATATTTTACAAAATCAGGTATATAGATCATATAAACATTTTTAATAGGGTAATTCACGTTTTAATAAGGTTCCCTTCTCAAATCATCCCAAAAAGAAAACCATATTTAAGAGAACATCTCAATTTCTTTACCATTTTTAATTTCACAACATAATCTATTTTCAAACACTATTATTTTACTAAAATCACTAATTTTATCAGGAAAATATATCTTGGTTCATTTCTGGTTATATATATAAAAGTATTCCTTTAACATTTTAAAGACTCTCTAATATTTTTCATAAACCACCATAAATGTTTTATACCAAATGTCTATTAAAAAATATTCTTACATGTATTCACTTATGTTTGACAATAATTTTCACTATATATTCCTATTTTCCCTTATTAATGTCCATTTATGGTTTAAATAATTTAATTCATGGACACCATTATAATATTTCTTTATATTATTTCTTTTGATAGGATTATGATACCCAATTATTACCATGGGTAACCCTTATGTTTATATTTGATTACTTATATATGATTATTAATATGTAACACATATTCAAGAAAAATTTATAATTGTTACACCCATATAGCACTCCAATGCATTGGGTAATGTTTAGTCTCATGAGACATCATGTGGGAATACAGAGTTATCCTAATTCCTTTATGGGATTTTTTCCACCTTGTCATGGAGGTTAGCCCTGACTTGAGTTTATTTCATGTTATATAGTGTTCCATATTCTTAAAATTCCATGATTATATTGTCTAGTTATATAGAAGTGATTATTCCTTATGTTTATTCATGTTCCATTCCATATATGTTATCTTGTTATTCCTTATAATGCAAGTGTTATGTTTTATTCATATGGATATATCCTTACTCTTAATTTTTTATAATCCCTTTTTTCATGTATTCCCTAGGTTATCCTATGAAGTTATAGGATCTCAATGGAAACTAGGAGCTCATTATGATGAATAAATAAAAAATGTTTTTAGGATGTTGAATTATGTAGCAAATCTACCAACAACACTAGAATTTATGGTCCTTGGATTTTAATTTCAGGATTAATTATGATTAAAAAATCTAATAATATGTGTAAAATTATAGTATATAATTTTCTTTAGTGTAAATTTAAACATAAATAATGATGATTAAAAATAATATTATAGAATTAACCCTAACCTCATACTTCTGTTTAGTCATACATATTCTAATATCCTATGTAGTAAATTTAGACTTATTATAAATATATATTAGAGCCATATTGGTATTTATTTTACTAGATACTATTTATTTGATAATTTTTTAATACCCATTTTTTGATATTTTTTTTAAATCAAAATTTTAGTGTTAGCTGTTTCATTTTTAAAACATATTTTGGTTTGATGTTTTAGATACTTTAACCATAGTCATGGTTTAATAATTTAAAAAATACTATAATTTTTTATTTATTATTTTCAAACCGCAAACATAAATTTATAAAAATATAAATATGGTAATGAAAAAAATAATTTCATAGTTTCATTGAGATAGGAGTCTGTACATACGCGTGATTGATGTTTCCTATTTTGTAATAGATGAAGAAAATGAAATTTATAAAAATTAAATTTTAAATAATAATAATCATAAAATTAATATCATAAGTTTTCATTAAATCCATATTTATGTCAATCTATGTAAAAAGGAAATAAAAAATGAATCACATCGCTTAGCGAAAGTAGTAGTTCACACATATGTGCAAGCAAAGTTATTATCTTCGAATGGATGGATGGGTATGAAGTTAGATTATATATTATATGTAGAATCAAATTTATCATATAAATATAATATATATTAATTAATTCCATATTTATAAATATCTATGTAAGGAACTGAAGAAAAAGGAATTACATCGCAATGTCGAGATTGTAGTTCGTACACATGCACGAGTGATGGTTTCAATTTACATAGAAGGTAAAATAAGATAAAAATGGTTGGGACATCAAAATATTAAAATTTTAGTATATGGAATATATTTATGATATCATATCAACATGGTTATATAAGGTTTGAAGTATCTGGAAGAAGAAATAAAAATGAAAATAGTTCTTCTGGACTTATACATCTTCATCGAAAAACCTCCTTTATCTTACACCTTAAACATTATAGAATTGGTATTTTAGTGATAAAAATACCTATATTATGTGGTAATTAATATTGGGATGATGTTTTGGTAGATTAAGTTTGAGATAAATGGATTTAGTAGTATGAAATAGAGAGTATAGGAGGTTCCCTTTTATAAGCGAGGGAAGTAGTAGACATGTAATTATTCTAAACCTTAAATTAATTTAAGGTCAATATAAATGTTATATTCCTATAAATTGGATCAATTTAAAACTTTAAATTATATAATTACAAATAAATTCAACTAATATGATTTATAAAAGTATTTATGTTAGTTTAACCCTTTTCTCTTTAATTTCACCCCACGTTATCCCATTTAACCCTTACCATAGTAACATTGTACATTGTATTTAAGGGTAAATAACATCATTCTAAAAGGTAAAGTGGATTATATGTGAATATTGTTTTATATTCTAGACCATTTATAATTAAAATTACAATATAAATTATTTTTATGATTTTTAGAATAATGAATTTAATATTGTTTAGTAGAAAATATTCTTAAATTAATTTTTGAGATGATTAACATTACATATATTTCATTTCGATCCATAAAAATTATTCTAGACTCAATAAATCCATTAAAATAACTTTTAATATTTAAAAACTATTTAATTCTATTTTTATCTGGCCCGGAAAAGAGTTGTATGAAATATGGATAGGCATTTTTAAAAACTGTACCATTAAAAAATAAAAAATAAATTACTATCATAAAAATAATACATTAATCTTACAAATAACCATTTATGACAATTCATAACAACTTTTTTATTCTTATCAAAACCTATTAGATATATTACAATATAGAGAGTGGCATCTTTTACTTATTCTTTATTTAAAATTATATAATGGTCACTGTCAAAGGAAAATAGAATTTCCATATTTTAGAATATATATGGGTTTTGTTTAAATACAGTGATCAATGAAATAAAGTAATGTTTTTGAGATATTTTGGGTTCTTTTCCCATAGTTATAACCTCGATTAACCTATTTTACAGTTTACATAGGTGTCAAACTTTTACCATGGTTACTATTCATTTTTACCAAATAATACATTAATATCATTACCTAATATAAATTATTATAGTTATAAATATGGAATATATTTTTATTTATTCAATTCCATGAATTGGAGAAAATTACTTATAATATAATTTCCCAAAATTCTATGAAAAACTCATTTTTAGAAAAATACCCACTTAACAATAAAATAACATTATACAAAAATTATTAATAATGATAATTCACATTGAACATATTGTATTACATCAAATAAAAGGCATCATATTTCTCTTTAAAAAAACTAATTATACCTTTACATTTTTTAATTAGAATAAAATAACAAAATTATTTTTTATTTGAATAAAAAAAATTACATAATTTTTCAAAATAGAAAACATACATTTATAAGTTTAGAATTATATTTTAATGAATATTAATATTTTTTAATTATATATTTTATCTATAAAAATGTTTTCTTTAACATTAAATCCACCATTATATTATCATAATATCATTAATGTGATATTATTTGTAAAATCAATATTTTTCACTATTCACCAAAAAATCAACATTTTTTAAAAAATCACAAAAATTTACCATAAGCTAATTTCAAAATTACTGAATCAAAAAATGAAATTCATTTCATAAAATAAAATTTCTAAAAGTTCTATAAAATATTTCTAATATCCATTTATAAATGCATAGAATCCATTTTTAATAAAATAATAATGTTTTTTCAAAACATAAAATGAATTTATTCGCATTTATTACACAATAACAAAAATTAGACGATTAATATTTTATTTTATTAAATATTTCAACAATATATTTTTTTAAAATAATAAATTAGTTTTTATTAAATTAATTTATTAATTTAAAAATACATTAGGAATTTTAAAAAAGTTATCTAATATTTATCTATATTTACCATCAAAGGATTTTATCATCATTATTTAAAATTGATAATAAATGTATGAAAAATTATTAATTAGTTTAAAAGAATAAAAAATAAATTTTCTATAAATTTAATACTTATAGTAAGAGAAATTTTTATTTTACGTAAAACACATATAATTTAAAGATATCTAACCACTATAGAAAAAATAAACCATATAAACATCAATTATCCTTTACCTTATATTATTTATTTATTATCATTCAAAATTTAATACTTATTTCCAAGTGATTAGTAATATATTTGTATTAAGAAACATTTTCTATATATACTTCATAATGTAATTACTCATCTTCACACACGCCAATCCAATGGGCTGATTATAATGGCCATATTTAATTAATTATATTTTTATAGTATATCACTATTTGTTTTATATCACTTTTTTTCATTTATCATAAGCTACCATGAAAAATATCCATAATCTAAAATATTGAGGTGTTACAGTATGACACCTTAAAATCATAAAGGAACGACTGAGCAATAATTCCCCTCCAAACCCCTTCCATGAGTGTGTAACTAAGAGGATGTCAAGAAAGGATCTATATATTCTCTTCTAAAAAATTCAAAAAGGGATCAATGAAGTCTCATTCATCTCAGATTTAAACCTTTACGGTTGTAACTCATGTGAAACTAGGGATTCATAGAGAATTGAAAATATCACAAATTATGATATTGATAGCCCAACTACAATTGTATCTTGAAATAACATGGGTGGTGATTGGGGAAGCACATGTATTGAAACATATGATCTTATCAACCTCTCCCACAATCACATTTTCACTAAAAACTCTAAAGGAGGACATAATCGTTGTTGTGCATGTATGGTAGTCAAGGGAATATTGTACCTTACTATACACAGTTATCAAGTCAACACTCTAGAAACCTATAGAGGGGACTATACCATAACCAAGGATAAATATCTTTAAAGTGGGTTCTGATATAAACTAACATTACTACCTAGAAATGAGAAAACCCATGAAACCTATTAGGAACTATTGTGGAGGAAGATCATATTGTCAAATGATATGAATTATTTGAGGGGGTAACCGCACTGGTGTAAGAACATCACTTAATCCAAGATCTTAGACAGTGGGGGTGTTGGGTAAACAAATAAATAGAAATAATACCCTCAACATAAGTAATTTTGTTGGTCATTGAACCAATCAAGTATGTGGAGGACCGATTTCATAACCTAAACTCACCATCAGGGGATACCTAGACTGAGAATTCTAGGATATTCATACTCTAACCCCATTGTCATCCCAATTTAAATACATCTTAAAAGTACTTATATTTCATTCAAAATGCGCGTTCATGACCCAATTATACATGGAATCACTTTTTATAAGAAAAAAATACCAAGGATAAGCTATTTATTTGTCTAAAACTAACACATAGTGAAGAATTTGTTAAAACCAACATAAAGGAAAAACTTCCATGTGGTAGCCTTTGGTAACTCTATATGGTACACTAAGAGGGGATTGAGAACCAAAAATTCTCCCTTCCTTGGGTTAGATCAAACAGACCTAAACTACTCCAATCGCTTATACAACCTTTTTATACACCTCGAATGTGAGTGCAAATGCCAGACCATGTTGTGGGACCCATAGACCATAAGTCCTAGTAGACCCACCAAAAAATTAGCAATGTGGATTCCATATAATCCTAAAGAATTATATTATTAGTGGTAGTGACCTATCCACCCCCATCCCTCCTCCTTTACATCTCACCATGATCACCACCGCCATGATCGCTCTCTGCCTAGCCTGTTATTAGGGTCACTGACCACTATGTCAACCGACCACCACGACTACATCACCTTTTTTTCACCACATTATCTAACCCTTTACAAAACATTATATCCTTTCATTCCAATTATCTTCTCCATTCCACATCATGTCACTTTTGTTCACAAATCTATTCGATCCACCATTACCCATCCTCAATTTCAAACAATCAAATCTCTATTACCTTGTCTAAATCCATTGATCATGATTCATGATTACATTTTTATACAAATTTGATCTTAGAACAGTCAAAATCCCAATCATAGTGAGGTCCATAGGTAAACACATAAATAAATTATATGAAAAAAAAATTATAAACATGTATGGGATCACCAATGGAGAATTAATTTTCCAATGATGAAGAATATAGGAAATATGTGTTCTAAATTGATAATAAAGATCAATTATAATTACATGGGAATAAATTAGTGAACAATATGTCCATAATAGAAATTTTATTTCAAAGAACACCAAGAACTGAGAAAATAATAAAATAACAATCCCTAAATCACCAACAGTTCAATTATAGAGGTGGAATTTGATAATTGCAAGGTTAATTATTGATCGTACTCAGTAAATGAAATTACCAGATCTTTGGGTCTCTATTTTCACAATAATATATACCTATCACTAATTCCCTGAAGATAGGGTTTATGTGACTAACCCTATTTTTTGGGGTTAAATAATCTTAAATATGTTGATTTAGGGATTCCCTATAAATAAAGTAATCGATTATATATTAATTAATCTCATTAACCAACATACTCACAATAGGATACCTTAGAACCCAAAAAGGGATTGAAGGTTACATAACCCATAGAGAAAGCATTCTATTTTGGACATAATCATGACATTAGTATTCCTACAAGAGGGTCTATTCAAGTGTAAATTACAATGACTCACCTATATGTTCACATAGACTAAAAAAATAAATTTTTAATATAATATTATCAATGCTTAAAAGTTCTCACAACTTCATTCTTGCTCAATGATCCATCTAAAAAATAATTCCAAAAAATTAAAAAAAAAATTCATTTAAAAAAACATGGGATCTATACTTACCTTCTTCCATGTATTCATATTTATGTTTGTTATTCAAATGTGTTAGTGTGTTTGGATAATGTTTATGGGATTATTTCACCAGATCATGGCGGAAATCATCCTCAATGATTCGTTTTTAATGGATTTGAAGAGGTTATTATAGATGGATGAATGAAATAGGTTATGTTTAGTTCAGATGATTTTACATTGCCTAGTGAGTTTTAGGTGATTTTCCATCATTAGTTTAAATTTGATAATTAATTTTAGATATTTATTATTATTTACCTGGTTTTTTGGATTGAGATAAGAGCTCGGGCATTGGTATTATATAGAATGAGGCACTGAAGAGCTTGATTGAGGATGTTGAAAGCATGGTGATTATAGTAACACTATATTGGAGGTATGTGGTACCTTTAATACAACACCATGTTATTTTTTATGCATGATTTTGCATTCCTTTTGAAATCAATGGTACATGGTAAATGGGATTGTAATGAGAGATCCATAGATATGATAGGTATTAATTAAGACTCATATTGATAGAGTGGGTGATTTTTTTCACTTTGGGTATTTTGGATCACTATGAGAATACATCACCAAGTGGGAGAGGGTTCCAGTTGAGTCTATGAGATACCCTATATAGGTCTATGAATGTGATATGAGTTTTGAGAATCCTAGGTTATATTCCTCAAGAATATTGGATAGGTATGAGAGTTGTGGTTCTAGCAGTTATGGGTCAGATGACCAATTGTATCTAGAATGAAAGGGTAAACACTATTTAGGGTGTATTATAGCATTGGTGTGTGATATTAGTGGGATAATTCCTTTGGGTATTGACATGGATTGATGAGAGGTATTACCCCAAGGGATCAATATCTTTCATAAGGGAGATGCAAGATGGACCCATGAGAGGGTAATGGGATTTGGTTATAAACATGGGGTAGGTATTCCAACAGATTTATTATGAGTTGGCATCAGATAGTCCCAAATTTTTAATACTCAGTTATGATATGGAATTTGAAAATAATATGGAAAAGCCTCTTGATAATATTGTAGGGTAGACCATATGGCCTATGAGAACACCATGGGGTGTTGTAATTGAATAGGTGTTAATTAATAATGATTGAGACAGATCTATGGGACATATTCGACACCCTTATGGGAAATATGTTTATACCAAGGGGTTCGTCATGTTGTGATTTTGGGTCCAAGATGGTATTCATAAGATCTGAAGATAATTATATATGAAATATGAGGCATTCATAGAGATTCATGGCTAGGTATCGAGTGACAAACATCCAAGATTTGAGATGGTGAGATTATGGGATAGGTTTCATGTCATGTTTTTTATTTATTTCATGTGAATAATTGTGTGCATATCATATGATGAAATTAGATGAGTAACCTCACCATGAGTGATAAAGTGTTGGAATAGATCCAACATTGAGTAAAAAGGTAGTAGTAAGGATGTGATATAAGACCCTATATTACTTGATAAGGTAATGGTTAGGATTTAAAACCATAATATACCTTGAGTTATATGTTAATTGTTAGGATATTATATAGGTCCCTAACATGAGTGACAAGATAGTGTCTAGGGTGTAGATATATGACCTCACCATAAGTGAGATGGTTCTAGAAGCACTAAATTGAGTGAGAAGGTGTATTCTAGGACTTTATTTGATATGATATTAGATGGATGAAATCAACTCGAGAGATAAGGTTTTGGAAGGACCCTACCTTGAGTGAGAAGAAAGTGGTTTGTATGATGTTATTGATGTTGTGATGTAATGTATTACCATACATTGAATGAGAATGTATTGGAACAAACCTATATTGAGTGGGTAGGTTGAGTTCTGGTTGTAATGTGGAACCGTACCCTAAGAAAAGTGTAGTGTTCGACACCTAATATTACACCCTATCATGAGTCTTTGTGTATGGGTTGGAGTTTTGGCATAAGACAACTTCATTTCTTACATAGGTCAAAGAAGTAATGGTCAGGTGTCATGATAGCCCAAATAGTACTTGATAAACTTATTTGTATACTTGTGTGTTATGTTATATATTTATTATCACTGTGAATAAACATTCATATGATGTAATATATTAGGGGAACATGGTGAAACCCTACGGAGAAGTATTTGTCACACCTAGTATGAGAAATCTGGTTCATGTCTAGACCTTATTCATATTATATAGGATTGAGAATTGGTTATATAGTGGATAATGATAGATCATATCGATCAGAATGTTAAGGAGAGGCATAAGGACAGAAGTAGATCCTATAATGTATTTTATTCCTATTGTTTATTTTTAATATTTAATTAGACCAATGTTCAATAATTTTGGATGTATGATTGTATGATAATATTTTATTTATGATATAATTGGTCTGGTTTATTGATTATATGTACTCTAATTAGTATTTATGGATGTAGTTTGGTTACATTGTTGTTACTAATTGTTATGATGTTGAATGAATACATTACCCAATGTTTGATTTAGGCTCTCATGGAAAGTCAAAAGCCTATGGAATATATGATTGTATGTTTGAGGTCATGTGACACTACGGTTAGGACACTCATGAGTGGTATCATGTTTGGTTCCCATACATATGGAGAGATCATCCCAATGTCA
This sequence comes from Viscum album, assembly GCA_963277665.1. Taxonomy (NCBI): domain Eukaryota; kingdom Viridiplantae; phylum Streptophyta; class Magnoliopsida; order Santalales; family Viscaceae; genus Viscum; species Viscum album. The sequence goes on from OY728141.1 coordinate 1,017,942,572, forward strand.
TAGGATATGTTTCATGTACGCATTTTTATATTGACATATCATGGGTGATTCACTAACCTTTTTTATTTTATCTATAATTATAGTTTTCATCGACCATCGGAATGGACACATTCAAGGCATTATATGGTCATTTGTAGAAATATCTATTTTCCTTGATTGAGGTTCTTGAGTTATCAGTCTTTCAACTTGATGTGTTGAAAATCATGACGGACAAGGTAAAAGTGATTTAAGAGTGGATAAAGGTGGTGTTGGACCATTATAATTCTTATACTGACCAGATAAGATGATTCCTTGAATTTTTGTTTGAAAATCATGTTTTCTATAGGCTTTATACACAACATGAAAAGTGGATGTATTGATAAAGGAAGTATTTATTATTCCCATTTTATTTTTCATTCTGATGTTTTGGAATGCATTGGCAAGGTGTCTCATAAGTTATTGATTACATGTAGTTTGATTGGATCTGTGATGTTTTTCATATGCTGTGGATTTTTTAATATCATCATAATGAATCCGATTTAATATATTTTGGTGAATTAAATGAATAGGATGAAATAACATTCATATAGTGTTCAGTTGAGATTCAATATCATTGGTAGAAGTTGTTGTGTGGGAACATAATTCCCTTATTTCATATTTTATAGTTTCATGGTGGCCTAGAATAATATATATAGGAATATGAGTCATCGATACATGCTCAATACCCTCATTTGTTTTGAAACTTATGTTCCATAATGTTAATATGAATTTCTGGCATTGTTTTGATTTAGATTGTTTATTTTCTATGTTTTATTATGCTTTAGTGATGACATTATTTCAATCTGAGAGGAATAACCCAAGAGTGTTTGAGGTTGGTGATTTTTCTTTTTCAGCATGGTTTTGTTTTGATTATAGAGGAAAAAATAATTTTAGAGTTATCTTATTTAATGCATTGAACGTTATTTTACCATTACCTTACATATTTTGGGTGTTGGAGGTATTGGCGGAAGGTTTAAGGATGGGAAATTTTGTTAAATATGATATTTCAACAGATAGAGGTGTTTTGGGGAATGGACATAAGAGTTTACCCATGACAGGTTTTCTAGAAGAGAGAAAATTTCCTTAGTCTGGTATTTAACACCCTGAATGGTTAGGTCATTTAATGTTAATTGGGTCATGGAATGGCATGTGAGTCATGATAATTCAGTTTCACACTATCTTGATATCTAAGTTATATAGTATAATGGTTGGATGAAGTAATAAATTAAATATATATAGGTTACTATTATGTAAGGTTTTGAGAAATCATTACATATCAAGGTAACCCTTATGTATGATTCTATAATGATGTGATGAGCTTTATTAAGGGCATGGAAATTCTTGGAGGAGTTTGTTTAATTTTCTATGAGTGATTATTTCATCCTGGTTATAATAGATATAGAATGATTCCTTTATTGGCTTGTTTTATAGTTATTCCCTTTTCTACAATGTTGAATCATGGTTCTCTCATTTCATCATGGTTTGTTTCAGGGTCCCACTATGTTTTTTGTAGATCATATACCATGATGTGACCACTTTGGTTGTGTTTTGGAAATTATTAAATGAGTGATGAAAATTTAGTTTTGACTATGAGGCTTAATGGGAGATAAGGTAAAATGAGATGTTATTTTTGGAGGTGTGTTAAAAATATACCCATTCTGTCATGAATATGACTTTTCACACCATGATTACTTAAATTTACAATATTAGTTTATATTCATAATCCCATTAAAATTATTCTAGATCTCTTAATTTTACTCAAAACTCTTGCATACTATAGGTGTATACTTAGAGATTATTGAGTTCCCTTTTATTTTCTTTGATTGTTATATTAAATAGAACAAACCATTATTGATCCAATGAGAGTTTCTATTATCTTCTTCTTGGTCCCCTTTTTATCCTTCATATTCAAGTTGTTATAGTAGCAGTTCAGTTTTTATTTTGTTTTCCATGGGTTGTAGTTTTGGTAAAGGTTATCATGTTGTAGTTTATTAAGGTTTTCCTCACATGATATTATATTTTTGATCATCTTCCTCTCAATATTCATTCACAGTGATTTTTGACGCTTTTTTTAAGGTAGGTATTAGAAGATTCTTATTCTATTTATATTAAATTGTGAAATGATAATTTTTATATTTATATGGGAGGGTTTTATGAATTTAACTAAGATATAAAATATTTAGATTAAATAATTAAAGGGATTAATATGTCAATCACATAATATTTATGTTAATTACTATTATTATTAAATATGTATGGATTTGGATTGATGTGGGTGTTGTGTATACAACATTCTTTCCAATTTTGACTTGTTTGAATCAAATACCTTAGAAGGATAATCATTTAATATTGGTAGTGATACAACTGATTGGAAATCTAGAATTTTGATAATTGTGTATATATTGGATACTATTAATTTAAATAAAAATAATTATTGAATAAATATTGATAGATGTTCATTGTGGATTTTGATGTGGGTTTTTATTAATGTTTCTGTTTCCCTTATTATGGTTGAAGTGGTCACAATTGAGGATTGTTGTAGATGGTTTTACATTATTGGCATGAGGAGATGTGTTTGTTAATATTTTTGAGGTGGAATTATGTGATAGTTGTTCTCTTGGGATGTTGTTACGGTTGCTATCATGTGTTCGTATGGTGATTGATGTGGACCCAAGAGGAGGATAATGTGGGTCATTTCATAGTTTATAGGCGGTATATAATATGGTTGGAAATTTTGATGATGATAAAGTGAAGTGAGTTTTAATTTAATATGTGGTGCATTGCTAATAATCTTCTAATGATAAAAAATAATGAATAATGGTTGGAATGGAAATAGTTGATGGTTAACAAGTGGTTTGACATCAAATATGGAGAAATAAGTGGCATAATTAATGAAATGTGGTTGTTAAAATGGTAAATATATAAGGGGATGAATGATGTGATTGTATAATAATTTCATAACTATTATAGATGCTCTATGTATATAGATGGGTCTTGATTCTGGTGTAGTGATGGCATAAGTTGTTAATGAGTGGTAGTGCCAATACAATGACAGTTATGAGTATTTGTAGTGAAATCATTGTATAGAACTTTTTTTGTGGATTTTGTGAATATATGGTGTATGTTATATTTTCTTGTGATTTTTTATGTACCCCACCCAACATAGATAGCCTTAAAGTCACTCAAATGTTATATATATTTGTTTTTTTCCACAATATCTTGGTTTGAAAGTGAATAGATGGATGACTACTCCCTCTTCCATGATTTCCATTCCTTGTTTAGTGTATGATATTATGGATTGTGGTAGGTATATATATATCCATGATTTAATGAATCAAGGCTCCATATTGTCATGTGTTAGAACATGTAGTTATATATTTGATTCCATGATACATAATGGGGGTCATGAATCATGGTAGGAAAGAATGAGGTCAATGTCGTTTATGTTGAAGATACACTATTATAATGAGGTGATGAAATATGTGGATTATATTTGATGATTATATGGATTTGGTATATTGAATTTGGTTATGATATGGGATATAATGTGTGATGACAAGCACCAAGTTATTTTTCATTAGGGTTTGAAAGTGAAAAACTAGTGGGGAAATGGTTGTGAGGTACCTTATTAACATGTATCGTTTGATATTATATTGTTATAATTATATTTTATGTTGGATGAAAAAGCCTTGGTGCAATGAAGATTTTATTTGACCTGGAATATCTTCATATGTGTTCAACTACTTAATCAATAAAGGCATTTGTATGATTCTTCCATATTTATATAAAATGTATTTAGGATGAATTTACCAATCGTGAAAGTATTCCCACCCCTATATATACAAATATATTTTCATATTTCCTATAGGGTGTTCATGAAATAGTAGGATAATACCAGCTAAAGGTTGGAGCTACTAATAAATTCACTAGAGAGGAGTTTCCTTTTCATATATAATTTTATATTATTTTTTATAGATTACATTTGTATTCAATGTAGGATTTTGATTTTGATTTTATATTATGTAGTTTATTGGTGGTTTTCATTATACGTTCATGGAATTAACAGAGTAATTTCTATCATATATGCATGATTTTACCCTTGGTGCTACTATCAAATGAAAACCTTATTGGATGAATGATTCAACAGTTTCCCTCATATTTAATATTGGTTAACGAAGGGTTCTTATTGGGGGTGAGATTTCGAATTTTGTGTTTTAAACGTTTTATTATATTTTTTAAAAAATATTCATATTTATAAATAAATGATATGGTTTAAGATTTATTTTTTATTATTGGTTTTTATATTAGTTTTGAGCTAATATATGCTTGGTTTTTTATAATGTGTTAATATTATGTTTTTAACAAAAGATGTAGTTTTCATTTTTTAAAAATAAATAAATTCTTTTTGAATAAAATATTTTTTGAAATAAGATAGTAGAATTTCGGTTTCATTTTATTATTTTATTAATATTTTAAAATTTTTTGGAGTTTATTTGTAATTTTTTTGGGAAAAAATTTCTAATATTCAATTTCTTAACACAAAAAAATATATTTTATTTTAAAAATAGTTTTCAAAATTTTTACGAAACTAATATTTTAAAATACATAAAACAAATAATTTTTTGATTTTCGGTTTTATTATTTTTTAATGGTTTTAAGTTTATCTAGAAACACACTTTTTTTTAAAAAAATACTATAAATTTCAATTTTTACAAAAAAAACACATTTAGTGTTTTCATTATAGTTTACTAATTAAAAAAAATATTTAAAATAAACATATATTAGATGGTTTTCTTTCTTTATTTTATAAATTTTATAATTGTTTTGAGATTAAATATAATTTTTTATGAAAAATGTTCAAATATTTTTTGTTAATAAAAAAACATTTTTCTTTCTAAATAATGTATTAGTTACTTTCAAAACTGTAATTTTTTTTTAATTTTGCTAAAAAATTTAATATTTTTAATTTATTTATACTTATTTTATAAAAAAGTAATGAATTATTATGTAAAAAAATCAATTATTTTTAGTGTTTTAAAATTGTTCAATAATTATGAAAAGTTAATTTACCATGTAACATATGTTTTATTGAATCCATTATTATTTTTAATAATTTTCATAATAGTTTCAAGTTCATATATATATATATATATGTATCTAAATTTTAGAATGTTTTATTAATTTTAACACAAAAAATATTTTTTGTTATAAAAATTATTGAATATCTATTAATATTATAGTTATTTTTACAGCACAAAAGTTATGTTTAGTGGTTTTCTTTTCTATTTTATTAATTTTTTTTAATAATTTTGAGTTCATGGATGCAATTTTTTTACAAAATAATGTTTAAATATTTAGTGTTTTCACAGAAGCATATTTTATTTTTTAAAAAATAATTCAAAAAATTTTTGTTATATTAAAATGTTTGAAAAAAATATAACAAATGTTATGTATTTTTTTTGTTTTATTAATTTTGTAAATATTTTGACTTTATATATAAATATTTTCTTTGAAAAAGTCTCAATATTTCATTATTTAAAATTAAAAATTTATTCTATATTTTTTTTAATATATTTTAAAAAAAATTAATATCTTCTAAAAAATATTATTTTTTTTATTATGTGGAGATATTTGGAACATCGATCTTAGTGAAACCAACTGGTGATCTCCCTTAATAAATATTTATTAGTCTTGTATATTTTTACTACAGTACACTTGAAATGTTCATGGAAAGCTTGGTAAGAATGAATGATGGGACGGGATATTACGATTTGAATGAACAGAGAACCAAATCTGGTCTTATGAATGACTTCTTCTTGAAGAAAAGATCAAATACTTGTATGTGAGTTAAGGGATCCTCGTTCTCTATTATTTTTGAGTAGAATTTCAGGTGTTAAAACTACCCAAAAACTTCTTATATTCCCTAAAGTCATCATATTTGAGGATGTAACTTTCACAGTTCTTACTTACCCAAATGCTTCGAAGCAAATAGTTGATCATTATATGTTTTATCTCATAGGACATATAATTAATTGGAATTGAGAAAAGACATGGAATATTATGTATCTAAATGTGAAGCTTATCAATTTTTCGGGATTTTTTAACTACAGTCTAATCCTAATTCGAAAGTTGTACTTTCATATCTCACTTTAAAAATGAAATAATATAATAGATTAAGTAAGTGAAGGAACATAAAATTTAAATATAATGTCGTAAAACTATTTTAATGGATTGAAAACATTAATCCACATCTAGTGAATCAAATCTATACACAAACATGGATTAAGATACATTATTTGATTAGGGATTTTTACCACTCTCAAATTTTTTATGATTTATCCTCTTACATTGAAATTTCACTCAAGATGAATGAATATACAACTAATGGTGAATTGGTATACTATGAGAGCATTATAGTGGAGGTTAACATTGATTCAAATATACCTTATGACAACTTTCATAATGATAATGTCATGATGAATGAAGTGGGAATTATATATGAATAAATCCCACTATTTTTATAATGTTTGTAAAATTATAGGGAACTAAATTTCCAAATATATAGCGGTGAAAAATCAAATAATATCTGTTATAACTATGAAAAATACATAAAAATAGGTGATCAAGAGAATTAAATAAAATTATGTCTTTGTTGAGAAGGAGGAAAAAATATATATAGAAAATATAAAATGGAAATCCATAATAGAGGAATGAAGTAGGAATGACTAGTTTACTAATGGATCAACCGATATTGATGTGAGTGGCTCTAAAAAGTAGGAAACCACACAAAGAGAAATTGAGAATGTCACATAAAATAATATTATAGATGAAATTATGTTAGATTGAAATATAAAAAATCATCATCCTTGTATGTAATGATACGTCTTAAATAAATTCTCACGTTTAGATGATATGGGAGTAAGAAAATGAGGCTTATTATATTGAAAAAATTGAAGAGATAAATAATAATTATAGAATTGTTGTCTGTTAAAGGCTATGGAAGAAGGAAAAAATTAAATCACTATGCCTATATTTGGTTAAACATATCCATTTAACCATGAAGACAGTGATAAGTTGAATAAAAAGGTTTAAAATATAATAATAGGGAATAAGAAATATAATTGAAATGTAAATGGTATAGAAACATCGGCAATTAGAAACACATATATACGGAATTCTTATAGGGTTAAAAATAGAATATAATATAATATTATATAATTAAATAAGTAAATATTATTATAGTTGTAATTTTGTTCAATTATAGAGGGAATTATTGGAAGAAGATAAATTTATTTGCGCTATGAGTTCTCCTCATAATGGGGATCACTTGGGAGGAAGTATACTGATGGAGAGAGGAGAAATAGAAATTCAATAACTAAATAATTCCTTGATTGGGAATTAATATAAAAATAAAATACGGGAAAAAAATCCCTCACTGGGTAAAAGGATGTTTGGAGATGGGAATAAAAATAGGTAAATGAGAATCAAATTGATTATTTTATATTGGAACTGCCATAGGCTAGCAAACATGGAATCTACTAAAAACATAAATGGATTGTTCTAAATAAAAAAATAGATTCTTGGTTATTATTGAGATACCTTTTAGTTTTAATATTAGGAATATGAAATCATTTCAATGACTTATATTCTCCTTGATTGATATTATGTTTGACATTACTACAGTAGAAACCATGTGGTTATATTCTCATAGGCATGCCTATTTAGCTTAAGTGATAAACTGGTCACAATAAGATTTATATATAAGGATGGAGCTACATACTACTCATTTTTTTATGTAAGGAACATTTATCCAGTGAATATATCTCTATAGAAAGATATATATGTGATCAAACCCATTATGGATAGCCCATGCATAATAGCTAGGTAAATCAAATGTATTTTAGAAATGAATCATAAAATTGAATCTATATAATCCTATATTTCTAAAAAGGAATTCTAAAACCATATTTAAAATAAGGGTATCCTTAACGTCAATATTTTTGGGTAAATATAGACATGGAATGGGAAACATGGAATAAAAATGGTGTCTATAAATCATGATAGATCATTTTTTTAATACTAATACAATAGAATCAATTAAATATGTATAAAATATTGTACTTATAAGGTATAAATTAAATAATAATCATATTTTGATCAGTATTTTTGAAAATAATGATAAAATAACAGTAACATTCATATTTACTAATTCATCAGTAAGGAAACCTAAATTCATGGATATCATGGATAATTTTTAGATGGAGTTGAATTACTACAATGATTTATTTACCTATCACATGAATCATACGGAGGTTTAAATCCATCTCAGATCATGGGTCAATGATAACTTTGGATATGTGGATGTGGATATTAAATGTATGGAAGAAATTTTAGAAAAACTACAAGAATTATATTTATGGAATGGAATTTATGAAATGGAATTATAGAAGCAACCAAATTTTTTAAAAAACTAAGGACCCCATTGAAGAATAAGCTTGAGAATCTAAATGAAATGTTTATATTTAGGTGGATAAATGAAAGAGATCCAAATAGCTCCATATTTATCTCTATTTGTAGATCTCTTATGGATTGAAAACATATTTATCCAATCTAGTTGAGGGTTAATGTGACCATATAAATAGGGGAAATAGATAATCACATAGACACTTACTAAAAGACACATTCAATGATTATAATAAAAATAACGTGAAATTGGGAGATGTGGTGATCCCTTCACCATTAGACGAGTATAAGAATATATTTATAGTTTAAACCCCCTCTTCCCTGGAGAATAAGGAATAATTTTCATCCCTAAAGATTATACTACTGTCATGACCCATCCCTTAAGGCCCGTGTCGTGGCTACCACAAAACCACATCCCATTGGCCATGGTATAGTGACTAGTACTAAAGAAATTATCCTTTAAGTGGGAGGTATTTTAATGTGTACTTGTATGCACACACACATCCCCAACCCACAATGCTGAGAAGGAAACATGCATGCCACTAAGACAACCACTGAGAGTAACTGTACAAAACTGAAATTAAAGGGTCCTAAATACAAGCCCAAAAAAGTCTAGTAGAATCTATTGAAGTCTATTTGATGTGAACACTACCTGCAGGTTAGGTGGAGGGTTTACTTCTGAAATTCATAGAAGTATGACTCCTCTTTCAAATATCACAATGCACCGCCTGGTCCCCGACCACCAAGGTCTATATCGAAGCTCATGTCATCTGCACAAGACATGACACATGCGGGCGGAACCTGTGTAGGGGTGAGTAACAAAAAACATAGTAATGACCCCAAAACATAATGGTAATACCACAAAGTAATGTATAAACAATATTTTTTCATCTTAAGAATGAATAATATAAAGAAAGGAAAGTATGACTATCAGTCGTAACACTGTACACCTTATATTTGATGGAGCAATCATCCCTGATTAGTCACTCAGATATGTTGTGTTACCAAGATCTTCTGATAACATAGGCCTACTGGGTCACCTATACTTGCTCTTCATTGGGTAAACAAGACCCACTCATCATTGGGTCACCATGAAATGCTCGTCCCATAGGCATGCTGGGTCACCTCGACTTTCCCGTCTCTATGTCACCTAGACCCCCTCGTCATGGTCATCTCTTCACATCCAGTCATAAGATTCCATCTCGTATGGCATGTTATTCTTGGAGAATATAATCCTTAAGAGATATTTTTATCTCAACTGCCACTAGAACCAAATTAGTCTATATAAAAAGGGACACCTTTTCACGAGGGTCCCAATGCCACTGACTTCTTATCAATTAGATGTGTGGTTTGGAAGTTATGGGGTATTTAATGAAAAGGGGTCGGTTTGGACTGTGTCCGGGCCAAATCGGACCGGTTCTGCTGCCCTGACCCAGTCGGGTCTAGTCCAACCCATTCCATCCAAGATCAAGGGCCACGTCCATTGTACCTAATAGACCCAGCCTGTTGGGCCTCGGGTCCTGCCTACCGGGCCACCCAATGGCCTAGTCATCATCCGACTCGGCCCATGCTAACGAGCTGATTTTTGCCCAGCTAAGCCGCTGAGCGGGCCGGTCCTCCCCTTTGGATCATCCCACACTGGTTGGACTATTCTATTCATCTTGGAAGTGGTTATTTATACATCCATCTGTGTCATGGGGGTCTTTGCGTAGCTGCCCCGCAACTTTTCCATGGGGTCCTTCTGCAGTCTAGCTGGACTGCGGTCCTTCATCGTGTGACGTGGATGGAAGATGTGTCCACACACACCGCCACCATCCTCCTACCATTAGCCTCTTATCTCTACCTAGAACAGATTTGGTGGACCTCATTCTCCAGTGGGTGCTTCCGCGGGCCACCGTATTCACTTCGGTGGTCCATTTTCTAATCTAGAAGTCTCGATGTGATCCTCATGTCGCGGCATCCACTGCCATGTGTTCCAAGACACCTTGCAATTGATTTGGGGGTCTGACAACATTCATAACCTCCCAGTAGGAACTTGACATGACCATAGGGGTCTATCAATGAATAATGTGAGGAGGAAGAGGGATCACAATGATCACCCAAGGTAATGAACGTCAGCCTTGTTCGTTTGTCCTTCATTCATTGTCTTAAAAAATAAAGGGGATAAGTTCAAATAATTAACAAGGTATAATCCCCTATTAAATCCCCACAAGTCAAAATCCCATTTCAATAAGGACAATCAATCCATGGGTAAATTTGTTAGTGAATAGATCAATGTTCATCATTTAGAAATGAAGAATGGGGGAAGGGAGGCCTCATCGAAAAATAACTGACATGAAATCAGATAATTTTTGAGTGATGTATGGGGATGTTCCATCATCCTTCATTGATACAAAACTCTCATCGATGGTTATGTCCTTTGAATAGAATGAAATAGAGGGGTTTATCATCTAGGGAGGTTCGTCATTTACCGATACGAGTTCTCCATAAGTTCAGAGAAATATCCTCAGCACTTCTTTGATTTCCATATCCATGTTATGACATTAAATGATGAAACATGTTTCCGCATTTCTATTATGATGAATCACCACATCATTACATTGATTCATTTATGAAATTAAATAGTTTCCACATTGTTGCATCGTAGTGAAACATTTTTTATTAAAATAAACTCATTTAATAATATTTTATTTTTTTCTTAAAATCCCAAAAAATAACATTTCCCTCAACCCATTCAGGTCGAGGTTAGTTTCATCGTTTGGTAAAGTCATTATTGTGGATGCAATGATACCCTCTTATTTTTAATCATTAAACCCATTTAGATGTTTCCAAAACTGCGCATGCACACTATTTCAAACAAACTAATAAATGTTCAAACATTTATTCCAGACTCACTAGGCCTTGGAATTATTTGTTTTATTATCTCCTAGTAACAAAAAAATTCTTAAAAAATATCAAAAAAGTTACAAGGCATTTCCGAGATATTACATTCTCCCCACATAAGGTATTTATTTCTTTAAAAGCCAAAACTAGGCATAAACAAACAAATAGGGATACTGATCACGAATCTAAGACTACCACTATAAAGTGCTTTCATATAGATTCTCATACTTCCACTGAACGCAAACCATAAGAATTGAACACCCCTAAAGGATATGCTCCTATCGATCCTCAATCTCCACTGAGAACTCTACAAACATCTCCCCATCACCAATTTCCAGCTCTCCCCAATCGATGATGTGTGATGGGTCATGCACATACCTTATTAGATACGACACATTAAATTCATTATGCACCTGATGCATCTCTGGGGGAAGAGATATGTGGTATTCAACCTTGCTAACTCTTCTTAGAATCTGGATAGTGCCAATGAATCTTGAATACAATATGTAACCCCGGCCAAATCTATGCAATCCTTGTTAAGGTGAGACCCGGAGGAACACATGGTCTCCATCCTCAAACTCCAAGGGCCTTTGTCTCCAATCATCGTAAGATTTATACCTTATATGTTTAGTCCTCATCCGATCTTGGATTATCTACACCTTCTTAGTGGTGTCCTGTACTGACTCTAGACCAATGATTGTTGACTCTCCTATGTCTGTCCAGCATAATAGTGGTTTTCATAGTCACCGATAAAGTTCCTTCAATGGTCACATACTAATGGTGGAATGGTATTTATTTTTGTATGAAAACCCCACCAGTGGTAGATGGTCATACCAAATGCGACCAAAGTTTAGGATGTAAGCACAAATCATATCCCCCAAAACTAGGATTGTCCTCCTTGTCTAGCCATCCATCTGGGGATGAAATGTCGTGCTCAAATGAAGCTGAGTCACAAATGCCCCTGGAATTCCCTTCCACATCCAGGACATGAATACAGCACCATAGTCTAAGATTATCGTCGAAGGCACCCCATGATGTCGAACTATCTCTTGAATGTAGAGGTGTCCCAAACCTCAACAAAACCCTTCTCCTAAATGGGTAGGAATTGAGTCGACTTAGTGATTATGTCAAAAATCACCCATGTTGTATCATGTCCCTTGGATATGAGTGGTAAACATGTCATAAATTTAATTAATATACTATCCCATTTCTAATCCTGTACCTCAAGTGGTTGATCTAAGCTTGCTGGAACATGATGCTCTACCTTCACATGCTGACATGTGAGGCATTGATAAAAAACTCTTCCACTACCTTCTTCATCCCTGACCAACAGTACTGATGTTATAGATCTTGGTACATCTTTTACACTTTTGGATTCACCGCTAGTAGGGTGGTGAGGAAATCCCTTAGAACATACTCTTGCAACATCATTGGTACTACATTTTTCTCTCTGAAAAGGATGATGTGCTCCCCAACTATCAAATATTCTATAAGGTCCTACTGTGCATATAATTGAGCATGTTAGGCCTTGCAGTCAACATCCCCAAGTTGTCCCTCCCTAACTCACTGCAAGAGTATGGGAGCGAAAACCATTGACTAAAGGTAATATTCTCTTTCACAATCTACAAAGGATATCTGCATCGTGGCTAATTGCTCTGATGCCTCGCTGAGAAACTACAACCTGGTTCTCTTGATGAGACTGTCTGCCACCATGTTCCCCTTACCAAGAGTATAGACTATCTCTAAGTCATTATCTTAGAAGAACTCTAGCAACTATCACTACATCATGTTTAGTTTCATCTCGGAGAATATATACTTGAGACATTAGTGTTCAGGGTAGATGGTAAAATGCTCACTAGTCAAGTAGTGTTACCACATCTTCTAAGTGAAGATCACTGCTGGAAGTTATAGATCATGGGTCGTGTAGTTATACTAGTGTTCTCTCAACTATCACAAAACATATACAATAACCACATACTCCACCATCATGACACAACCCAACCGAGTCACTGATTCATTGTATAACAATATATACCCCACACCCTCCTTTGGCAGTCTTAAGATAGGGTGCTCATTACTCTATGACTCAACTCCTCAAAACTCTATTGGAACTTCTACATCCACACAAAGGGATGTCCCTTACATTTAAAAGATGATAAGGGTGATTCAAACATGGAAAAGTTTAGAACAAACCTCAGGTAGTATCTATCCATAACAAAGAATCATTGCACCTCAATCATGATCTTGGGTTGCTCCCAAGCAAGAATTGTCTCAATATTCTCTGGGTCCACTGCAACTCCAACATATGAAATTATGTGTCGTTCAAAGTGGACCTCCACAATCCATAATTGACACTTCAAGAGTTTCCCATAAATATTGTGCTCCTGGAGCTTATCCAGGACCATCCTTAGGTGTGTCGTGTGCTCCTCCTAGGACATCGAGTATACCAGGATGTCATCAATGAAGTCTATAATGAACTGGTAAATGTTAGGATAGAAGATCATGTTCCTTATTCCCATGAACACTTTGAAGGAATTTCTCATACCAAATAGGATTACCAGGAACTCATAGTTGTCATACTTATATCTATTGGTTTTCTTAGGTACATCCCCATCTCATACATGAAGACCTGAGGTCTAAATTTGAGAACCACCTCGGTCCCTTCAGTTTGATAAAGAGGCCATAGATTCTTAATAGTGGATATTTTTTCATCATAGTCACCTCATTCAGGCTTTGATAGTCCATATATAGCCTCAATCTTCTATCTACCTTCTTGGAAAACTAAAATGGGACTTCCCAAGGTGAAACAAATGGGCTTATGAAGCCCTTCATCATCAGGTCCTCTAGATGCACCCTCAACTAAAAATTCTCTATGAAAGCCATCCAAGAATCTGGTGTGGATATTAGTGTTGTTGTGGGGTTCATATCAATTCATAAGTAAACCTCTCTATGGGGAGATTATCCTATAAAATCCTCAGGAAAGACGTCCTCATTCTCATCCACCACAACAAGAAATTTAGGACTCCTATCTTCCACTGCACCGAGGGTAAGGATAGATAATTGGAGAGTTATTGGTTGAACCCTCCGCTAAGAAAGTCAATATTGAACTGAAAGTGTTCCTTTTTCCTAGTAAAGGAGAACCGATTTCCATCTATGCAGACACACTGCACTGTGCACCTAAAACAGGCAATCTAAGCATGTACTATGGATAGCTAGTCCATACCTAGAATGACATCGTAAAGACTAGAATCCACTACTAGGAGATACTAGCCAAAGATAAAACCTCCAATAGTAATATAAAAATGTCGGTATCTGTGTATTATCGTTTAATCCATTCCCATATGAGTCTCTAATTGTAATGATCGAACCACCAACTTTTCCAGAATATCTGAGATCTGAACAAGGTACATGGCATGAAAAGAGATACTAACAACTGTTTCTTTAAAAACTACATATATGTTTGAGAATAAATATATTATACCTCTAGTTATCTTTGGAGCATCGAGATAAAAGTCCTTTATTGAATGATGTTGGGCCCACCCATGTCCACCTGCTCTTGGAACCCATGGTGGACCACCTGGTGGTGGTAGTGATTGTAATTCGATCCTTTGCCCACTGCTTGTCGCTCTGCTCACTCCCCTTCAATGTTCTCCTCCCTATAGAATACCCTACTCGGCCCTCTTCCTCATCCTTAGCGGTCCTTAAACCATCTTCCAATCTTCCACATGGCAATTCAAGCAGTCATGAGAAATGTGTCCCTTCCCACCACATGCATAGAACACCCTACTCCTCTGTAACTCTCTCTACCTTCGGAGCCTTGTATAGCCAACCATATGTCATGCAGTCATCCCATGAAGGTCTTGACACACTTAGGTACCCTTGTCTGCTACCTTCTACCCACCAAGAAAGACTCTGCTACTATATATTTACTGGTAGCTCTTGTTGCTGGCACCTTCTCTACAAGGAAGATATCCATGCGAAGAGCTCACTCTTGCTACCCATCCTATGTAGGGATTCTAAGAGATATTGTGGATGCCTAGATCTCCTATCACAATTCCTACTCAAAATCTATATCCCATAAGAAAGGGACTTTCACCATGTCTATAGATTATTAAGAAATCTTAGTGAATCTCACTGAGTGCTCTACTACTGTCATGCTACCATGTTGTACGTGTAGTAGATCCAAGATGCGTACAGAGTGTAGAGTCACTGGAAATAATTCCTCCCTGAAGTGTCTCTCAAAATCCATCAGCATGAGGATCACCTCATCATATGTCTGGATCTTCAGGCTCCACCATCTCCCCACCAATCCCAGAAGAAGGATCACCGCTGATATTGCAATCAGGTCGGGCGGTGTACTCATAATATAGAAGATGTGGGTTACCACCTCCAATCAATCCTCATTTATCTGTGGGCTAGTCTAACCCCTAAACCCAATAGGTATCTCCTTATGGAACTTATGTAAGGCAGTGAGCCTGTGTGTGTACTCTACTAGTAACGCTCGTAGGAACTGTTGGTCGATGGGTAGTGATAACACTAGTGCACCACTCAGTGGGGCCACCTCCAATACTATTTGTTGTACTAATGCCTCATCATTATGTGTACCATCCTTTTGGTCATGCCCTAGAATATTGGATGGCTTGCTGCATGGAGGAATCTAGAAACAGATCAAGATGAACCGCAGTCAATAGATTATACCTGGTAAGCTGACTCTGACTCAAGAAGGACATGATAAACTCTCAATTCCTATATGATGCATGGAACTAGTGGTTTCGTGTTCCGAGTCAAAAAACAGAATTAAGGGTCCTGGTGTATCGATATATCAGTCTCCGAACAAAAACCGGACTCCCCAAGTCTAAAATTTATACTTAAATCCTTCAACACTGTTTCCCCAAAACAAAACTGTAGACTCCCAGTCCTTATGGTAGAACTGATCTCCTTGGATACCACTCTATCACAACCTGTCCCCCAGGGATCATGTTGTGACTACCCCAAACCCACCCCCTAAAAGAAAGGGGCTAGAGACTAGTTACAGTGGCATTATCTCTCAAATAGGAGGAATCTTCCTATGTACCTATATAAACACACACACACACATCCCCAACACAATATACTAAAAAGTAAACATGTGTGTCATTAAGATAACCACAAAGAGTAACAATATAAAACTAAAAGTAAAAGAGGCCAAAATACTAGTCCAAAAAAAAGACATGTAAAATAATAGAAAATATATCTACGGTAAACCCTACTTGAAGGGTATGTGGTGGGGGTGCCTCCTGATTCCATAGATGTACACCTCGTTTATCCGATCTCACTAGGCACTGCTTTGTCATGGACCTACATGGTCTTTGTTGAAGTATCGATCATCTTCACAAGACATGACATGTGCGGGAAGAGCCCATTAAGGGGTGAGTAACACAATACTCTGTAAGGACCCCAATACACAAAGGTAATTCCACAAATAAAAGCATGCACAAAGTGCTATTAGCTCACGTAGGTATAATCTAGAGAATGTAAAGCAAGGATATTAGTCGTAGCATATTAATCCTTGTAATGAGGAAGCACTCATCCCTGATGAGTTACATAATTCCACCAGGTAACCTAGATCCACTCATCACTTAGACTTTTTAGGTCACCTAGAACCAAACGTATCATATGACTGATGGGTCACCTAGACCCAATCATCACTGGGTAACCTAGACCCACTCTTTACAGTCCTCTTGTCATAACTAGCCATAAGATTCTGCTTATAGTGTGCTAGATTCTGTGAGAGTATACACCTCAAGCCACTGGTAATATATACACTCCCATAAAAACCACTTAAAGTATATCAAAATTACTTTCTCGTCGCGAGGGTATCAAGGTCTCAAATGACTCATCAATCAGATGGGTTGTTTGTAAGTTATGAGGATTTTAGTGGAAAGGGGATTTTTTAGGGTAGGGAACGGTTTAGTCATACCGACCCAACCCAGTCGGGTCTGGGACAACTTCATCTGGCCTATCCAAAGAGATAGGACCATTGGATCTACTTGACTTGGCTCGGTCCACCCCTTCAGTCTGGACCATGCTGGCGGGTTGGTTTTGTCAAGTTGGTCCACGGCGAGTGCCACGTCCGTCTGATCCATGTCAACCGCCTTGTTTAACGTGATGGTTCACTACGTAGCTTCCCATGTGACATTTCCACGAGGTCCTTCTTCAGTCCACCTAGACCACAGTCCTTCTCCGTATCCACCCACACTACCATCGGCCAGCTGCCGTCGGCCTCTGATCACTGCCCACGAGGGATGTCGCGGGCATCCTTCATTGCCACAATGGACCGCCGGTGGGTTTTTCCATAGGACACCAAAGTCACTATGGTTGTCCATTTTCTAATATGGAAGTCCCACTTTGATCATCGGGTCAGCGCCTCCACTTTTGTGTGGTCCAATACATATTGTCATCGATTCGGTGTTCTGACCACATTCAGAACCTCCCAGAAAAAATCAGACGCGACCACGAGGGTCCATCAGCAAAGAATGTAAGGAAGAAAAGATATCACAATGAACACCCAAGGCAACGAACATTATAATTGTTCATTTAACCTTCATACAATGTGTTGTAAAATAAAGGTGAGATGTAAAAATAATTTTCACAATATATTCTCCTCTTAAATCCACACATGTCAAAATATAATTCCCGCAAGGACGATCGATATGTGGGTCAACTTGTATGTGAATTGACCTATGTTCATCATTTTGAAAGGGATAACGAAGGAAGGGAGGACACATAGAAAAAAAACCCTTACATGGAATCATATTTTTTGTTAGTGATGGATGGATTTGTCCTGATATCATTTTTCGATCCACAACTCTCATTGATGGAGAGATCCTTGAAAGAGAAATGAAGGGACATGTTAGTCATCACCGAAAGTATTTAATTTACCAACACAAGTACTCCATGGGATCTGAGAAATATCCTCGATCATGCTCTAATTCCTATGTCCATTTTAGGCTATTAATTAAGGAAACGTGTTTCATTATTTTTGTTACATTGAGTCACCATGTTGTTATGTAGTTTCGTTTTTGAAATTAAATAGTTTCCTCTTCAAAGTGATACATATTTGAATAAAAAAATTCTTTTATGTTTATTTTTCTTTTTTCCTTAAAACTCTTCAAAATTAAATTTTTCCCTCATCCCAGGCCAATCGAGGATAGAACCATCGTTAGGTAAAGTCGACATTCTAGATGAAATGTATCCCTTAGATTTTTAATATGTCACCTATTTAGACATTTCCAAAACCATGCACGCACATTATTTTCCACAAAATAAAAACAATTTGAACATTTTGTCCTAGCTCACTAGGCCTTATAATTACATTTTTATTGAGTTTCTAGTCTTCAAATAAGCCAATCATTTTTCCAAAAAATTTACATGGAATTTTCGAAACATTAAAACTACACAATTTCCTAAAGGTTTCTTTAGTATGTTCTTCATGAAATACTACCATGTCCATATTTATTAATGGATTCCCACCATGATGTATCCATTTATAGTTCCTATCTCTTATTCCCAAATTGGATAATGAAAGCTCTATTAAACTGTTTAAACCTATGATTATTTAAAATACTCACTACAAGATTATTTTCAAGGTTTCTCCTAATATACATTCATTGGTATCTGAAAATACTATTTCTATAACCTAAATTGGGTTCATTAAGGGTTTTATAATCTAGTAGTTTCACATCACTAACTTTGACTGTATAAATATATTATAGAAATAAAATATAGTAAGGCGAATTTCATTGAATTGTCATCTAATGAAGGATTTTAATATAAAAATTATTGGGATTTTATTTTAATATCTCAATTTTTTGACTTCTATCAGGAATTCATTAATTGGGTGAGAAATATTTTCTCCTAAGATGATATGTTTGTGCTCCATAATAGATCTAAAGAGGGATGCTTCTCATGAAATAGGGGTGATAGGAAAGGGAACCGTCTCTTTGATATTATTTTTAGTATAACTGAGGATTATGTGAGAATATGCATTAAAAAATGGTCAATGATGGAAAAATCAAGGTTTTCCAAGAATGAAATGGATTGTTAGAGCCCTTAAATCATCCCTATGATGATGATATTATCATATTTTGACATTATGATATATGGAATATTAATATTATTAAGAGTATCTTTTAGTAATGTGAAGGGGTTTCATGAAAATCTATTAGTTGAGAAAAGTAACTCATTTAGATTGGAAATAATTTTCCCATTGTAATAATATGTTTATTAGGGTGGGTAATATTTATTTTATGTACTTAAATTTCATACTATTTTAGCCGAAACCTCTAGAAATATCTTTCATATATGCTTCTTATTTTATCAATGATATAATCACTAAATGGAATATAAAATCAATATCAATTTCTGGAAGAATTTTAGAAGTTAAAGTTATATTTTTTTTATAAATATGTGTCTACCTTCATAGTTTAAAAGTGGCCTTATGATATTCATAGAATATTGAGTGTTTATCTAAAAACAGTGTTTGGAGTGGTTGTATTTTTGAAAATAAACATGTGAAAATATTTTGTAAGTAATCTTGGAGGCCTATTTGATCATGGGCTTTGGGAATAAATAACATTGAGAAATTCAACATGACTCTTTTGACACACTTTGTGTGGAAGATTCTAAATGAACGATCTAGAGATATTAGATCTTATAAATATATATTCATAAAAGGACTCAAAGAAGATACAATCAACTAGTGTAATTACTCTATATGGCATCCTCAATGGGAGGCTTATATAAGAAATAAGCATCACTCAAGAGATTGTTCTTCAACGAACTCCAAAATAAAATTATAGAATGATAACTCTATATAATTTACTTATAAGTAATTTTATTAAAAAATTATTTTTTTATTAATGATCCAAATATCACAATTGGGGATTATTTGGTGAATTTAATTGAAAATATTGTTTTTTTATCATCTAAAAATCCCTTAATAATTACAATAATATATTAGCTGGGGATACATTAATTTGGGTGTCATCTATGCACAAAACTCATAACAAAAAAATAAATTATATATTTAATATTGGTAGATAAAAAAATTATTCAATTGGATTACTAACTATAAAAATCCTTGGGTATGGCCTTATATTTCATGGGTCGTGTGAGGGATTTGTTACATGAAATTTCCCAATAAGGAAATTATGAAATTATATGGTTTTAAATCATTTAATATGTTTATTCATTGTATATAAAGTAGTAGGAAGTTGAAAATTATTTGTTTTAATTACATTTTTAAACAATTATCTATAAAATGACACTAGTCCTATTATATGTTACCATATTTGAATCCTATATTTAGGATGATCTCTTGAAGTCTAGACCCCCTGCTACATTTGGACTGATATTAAACCTCCTCCAATCTATTGTAATGTAGGGATACTAGTATATATGGTATTATAGAAACTATTTGAAGCATAATGGTAGATGTATAATTGTGAGATAGATATTGAAGAGTCTTACTAGAAATAATAGGGAGGAAAAGATACTTTAGAATGGTTTTGTAGATAGCTCTGTTGGAAACTTTATTGTATGTAATATATTGTGAATAAAGATATATACAAACATGCTAATGGAAATATTATCATTAAATGTAAATAATAATTATGAGGATGGGTGAAGGTTAACATTGATGGATCATCAATGGGAATCCTATGGTG
The DNA here is from genome assembly GCA_963277665.1 of Viscum album. NCBI lineage: Eukaryota > Viridiplantae > Streptophyta > Magnoliopsida > Santalales > Viscaceae > Viscum > Viscum album. Next base: position 1,017,963,643 of record OY728141.1, read on the forward strand.
GTAGGATGTGGAATCATTTTCAGATACCACAATGAGGATTTGATTGTAAGGATCCATGATTATTGTGGAAGAACTTTTTCCCTCATAGAAAAATTCATGGTGTTATCAAGGATACTAAAATTTTAATTCATGTAATTAAATATTCATATTATTATCATGTGACTCTGGAAATGTTGTGAACTAAATCAAAAAATGAAAATTTTCCACTCGTGGGATGTTTTTCTATAACCATGATATTGAATATAAGGTATTTATTCATATAACTTTTTCATCACTCACACCTTTAGGGAAACTAACTCTTTATATTATTATCTTATAAAAAATATGATATATATTCTTCTTGGGCGTGGATGGATGAGTTTCCATGTGATATGCATTGAATTGTGGAAAATTAGAAAAGAAAAATACTAGAATTTTGTGATATTATTTAATTTATTAAGTGAGTTTCTCCATGAATACTTATATATGATAATTACTCTTAAACAATAAAAATATATATTATATAATTTTTATTTTTTTTCATTAGTTTTTATTATATATATGTTTATATAGTTTTTTGGAGAAAAGTTTATATATTTAAATTTTATAAAATTTTAGAAACATTTTATGATTCAAAAATAATTTACTAGAATCAATAAAATTTAATGGTATAACATTTTTTAGTTGGTTATTATTATGATAATTTTCATATAGATTTTAATTTAAATGGATATTTTTTTAAAAATATTAAATATTATATTTTTGACACAAATTTTTTTCAATATTTTAAAAAATATTTAATTTTAGAAAAATATTTTTTTTACCCATATAATATGTATTTTTGTGTTTTTCTAAATTTAATAGTTTTTATTTATAAATAAATATTTTTAAGAACAAAATTTCATGCTTTTTAAAAAATAAAATCTATTTATTTTTTAATTTTTTTAATAATTTGAAAAACACTTTTTAAAATAAAGAATTTATGTTATATATTTTCTATTTTATATTGTTATAGTTTTTATGAAAAAATTACATATAAAATAATCAAATATTATGTATTTTAAGAACAGTTAATATATTCTAAATAAAATTAATTATTTTATACAAAAAACATACATAAAAAATTCATTTTTTATTTTCAATTTTGAGTTTATATGTGCATTGTTATTTGAAAAAGATATATTCATTTTTCAAATATAAACCCTATGTTGTTTTTTTTAAATAGTTTACCAACTTTATGTTCTTTTAATAAACCATAGAACATGCTGTCTCTTTTTTCATATTTTATTTTGATTAATTTTCCAATCTTTTAGTTTATTTATACATATTATTTTCTTTAAAAGATATTATTTTCAATACCTAACATGTGTATTTTTTGTTTTAAAAATATTTTATCAAACTTTTTGAATAAATAATTAATTTTAAACTATTAAACATACCTTCAATGATTTTCATTTTTATATTATATTCTTTCAACAATTTTGGGTTTGTGAATACTTTTAAAAAAAATTAAATATCAATCCTTTTAACAAATAAAACTTATTAAAAAAAATTTGTATCTTCAAAAAAAATACTACAAAATATATGCTCCCAAGGTTTCTTTTTTTAACAATTTTTAAATCTATTTATGTTTCTTGAAAATATATAATGTTTTTTTCTTTTTTAAAATTGATAACTGTTATGTTTTTTAAAAATAATTTTATATTTTTTAAAAATTATTCAAAAATTATATTACACAATTATTACAATTTTCTCTTTTAGAATTCATATTCTTGAGTTTACTTAATGGATGAAGATAGTTACATGACTTCATTTAATGAAATGTGTACTCCAGGTGAAAATGTGATTATGCTTTGTTATTTAATTATAGGATATTTTATTGAAATGGAAATAAAGATTTAATTTGGTCTTATTAGGGAGAAATTAAATTGGTTGAGTGAAATAAGTGGAATTTAGTTAGGTAATTTTAATAAAAGAAATCACATGGTTAATTAAATACCCCATGGTTTTATTAGAGGATTAAGGGAGATCTTGAACCATGTATTATGATAGTCTACCATGGAATTATAGTGAAGGAGAGAGGGAGAGAGTATTGGCCAATATATTACAAGAATTTAATATGGTAAATTTTTAATGGGAATGTATGGAATGGTTTATGAATAGAATTAGTTCCACACACCTCTAATATATTCAACACCTCCCCCTTAAAATCTCTGTTTTTTTATTGGTGATAGATAATGTGTTAGATGGAGATGAACTTTCATATATGTGATTATATAATGATGTTTTTTAGAATGAATTATTTCACATATTATATATGATCCATTAAGAGTGTTTGATGACATGAATATATATTTGAACTATTAATTTTGACATTTTCATTCTTTAGGTAATAATTATTAATTTTATAACATTTGGAATGGATTCATAAAAATTTTAACAAATTTCATACCACATACTATATTTTCATCCATCGAACATTGTTATTTTAAATCATAAAATAATAAGTGAAAACTCATCAATATTAAATGGAAATATATAATAACCCTTACCCCAGTATCATATAGTCGGTGTTCATTTAATAACAATCGCATATATTCAAGAGATCAGATCACCAAGGATATATCAGTTTAGAGTTCTTTGAGAAAATATATACATACATGGGTCCCTTATTATATTGGAAATTAAACATAGTACCTAAAAAAATAAAATAAACTTCTTCTTTTCACTTATTTAAATATTCTATCTTCACAACTTATGGAAGGAAAAAAATAAAATGTTGAGCCCAAACACTCCATAAGGGTTATATGGAACAATAATAAGTGAATAAAGGTAAAAACAAGTCATAGATTTTAAGGTAAATTAAATAATATAAAAAATAAATTCTATTAATAGACTAATAATGAAAAGGCATCCATATGTTTTTTCATAGTGATAACATCATGGAAATTAATAACTCAATATTGAAAAAAGAAAAAGATTATTTATTGGACGTAAATTATCTAGAACATGATCCATTATACAATTAGAGATATTTAATTTTATGGGTAAAAACTTATCTAATTCTATTTGGAAACAAACAAAAAGGGTTTGTTACCAACTGTTTTGTCTCATGAAACCTATCGATGCATCTAGGGGCAATCTATAATCGGGCCCCACCCATCACTACAAGTCCAAAATATTATTCATACATAGATTCAATTCAATAAAAACAATATATATATATATAATGGTGTAATTATTATGCAATAAACATATCCATGATATAATAAATATGGATATTTAATGAATTATGAATATAAATAACGGAAAATATGTATACACCATACAGGAGGAATAAGTGGTCAAATGGAATATCATAATGGTTTCCAAGAAAGAAAATATTTACATCATAATTCATCATTAATAATGGAAAATATTAATATATAATGATAAATGATGTCCAAATGAAGTGAAATCATGTAAAAAGTGGTTTTAAGAACCTTTAAAAAAGAGTCTCTTTAGTGTGATTAAAAGAAAAATATAAATGATTCTCTAAATATGGAATTGAAATAATGGTTAGCATAAAACATAAAAAGAAAAAAGATATGTTTTAATGATATTTATAGTTATTGTAGAAAAATATTTTTGGCTTAAAATAAATTATGGAGTATACTATGAAATGGGTAAGAAATTGGAATATTCCCTTAAAACGGGCTTGCTTATTGGGAGAAATTGAAAATTTGACCTTATAAAACATGTATTTTGCAATAAAAGTAATAATAATTGAGATATATATATCTTTTGAACATACACATAGAATATAGGAGGAATAACTAAAGAGAGTTAAAGTGTAACCTGAATGAAAAAAAGGATTTTCGGGAACAATCCCTTACCTTATGTTTGACTGTGTTCTGCACTAGATCTTAATGTATGGGATAATAAGATTTAATAAATTAATAAATTAATAAAAAACCAATTATAAATTGATTTTATTTATTATAATTTTATTAAGTTAATATATGTCTTTTTGGGTGAGTTATAATATAAAATTATATCATTCAAGAGTGTTCATTTGCTTAGATTTCATGACCAGTTTACATGTATACATGTGTGGTAAAATCATGTAAAATGAAAATAGTTATAAAAAAATTAATTTATATGTTATTAATGAACTTATAAAATATTTAAAGGTTATATATTTCATTTGTTTGTATAATATGAAGATGAATCAATAGATAAAATGTCAGTTATGAACGTTAGTTTATTTTGGTGAATTTCCGATTATCATTAACATGCTTTGTTTAATTAATTAATATTATGTATATATAACAGTTCGTGAACATTATATGACTTCTTATAATTATAATAAAATATTATTTAACCATAATTATGGTTTTGAGGCCATATTTTAAGGTGTTAATGAAAAATTAAAATGCATCATCCATAATTGCGGTAAATCGACACATCACAGATGATATTTTCATTTTTTGAATAAAAGGGAGAGAATAAGGGTACTGATGATGGATTTTACATTAACACAATGAAACTATATTTTATATAATATAATTTAGTAATATTTTTTTTTGATAGAGACGTTAAGGGAAGGATTAGAAATGAAATTAAATTAAAAGAAAATAAAGGAAAACGACAGATGATTTTAACTCTTGGATTTCATCTCCTTGAGAAACTCATTAAGGGGCTTGGGATTGATATTATGGAGAGAAAATTGTTATTGGATGTGTGTAAGAGATTTTAAAGAGTATTGGGAATGAATTGGACAATATTATAGGATATAGAGGTGTTTGGAGACTTGGTGGTGAGGTGTAGTATTTTGAGTGGAGGAGAGGGATGTATTGTCATTATTTTATTCATTAGTTCGTTATTATTCCTCAAGACTAATAATAGTTTGATAATTTTCACTAAATAAATTAAAATAATTAGGTATATTTTGATATTATGGTGCTTAAATCTGTAAAAAATCAATCAATGGTTTATTTAACTTATAATTTTTATATATCTTAAATTACCATTTTTTAATATTCACCAAAAATTATACTATTTTAGAAAAATACCAAAAATTGACCCTAACCATTTTTCAATGTATATAATTAAAAAATAAACTAAATTTTATGAAAAAAAAGTACTAAATAAGATTAAGATAATTTTTAATTAAAATCATCATTTACTCGAAAAATATCAATTTTATAATTATAATTGATTTTAAAACACTTTAAAAAATAATTAAGGCCTCATAATATTATCTTATAATAATACTAAAACAAAATATTATTTTTTTAATACATATAATGATATGAAATTTTCATTGAAATTATTATATTAATTATAAAATTGTAATTAAGCATTTTTTTTATAAAAAAATATCAACACTTAATTAATAATTTCTAAAAAATTTATTTACTTGAAATATGATATAATTATATAATATTACAACTTATAAGATTACTAAATTTTATTTATACAATAATAAGTGATGTTAGTATTCCATTGGCTGAATTAATATTTATAAGGGTCACATTACTATTCCAATGGTTAAATTATTGTATGTTCATTAATTTCTAGAAAAGGCCTCTTATTTCATTCATTCATGATTTATAAATATTGTTTTTTGTTACCAATGTGATTTTATATGATTTATACTATTTGAAATAATTTTTTGGATAAGTAAAATGTCGAATGAATTTAAATTCACTTGAGAGGATATAAGCCGTGAAATCGTGGGGTGTTATATTCTTGCCTCCATAAATATAGTCCTCAAATATTTTCATGAATATTATCCCTTAAATATATGTGGGTGGTTATTCTTCATAACATCCTCAGGTTCCCACATCTCTTCTAACATTTTATGGTTTCTCCAAAAAAAAAATTTACAAGTCGAGTCATCCAATTTTGAAATGCATGCTCTATTGTGTCATGAATCTTGATAGGATCTTCACAGTATGTCAAATTAGGTTCCAGTTTTATTTCTCCATACTTCAGTACATGCATTAGGACTATCATGTACTTATTTAACAATGATATATGGAACAAATCATGATCTTTGGAGCGACATGGTGGAATTTCTAATCACTAATCTAAAGCTCTGATTCTTTCTATAATTTCACATTGTCTAATGTATCAAGGGCTCAATTTCTGTTTCTTTCCTCAAAAAATTACTCCCTTTCATGGAGATACTTTTAGAAAGACATTATCTCCCACTTGAAATCCAAAATCCTTTCTCCAATCGTTAGCATAACTATTTTTCCTACTAAGATATACTTTGATATGTTCCTGAATGTTCTTTACCTTTGATGTTTTATAATCAATATGTTTTGGGCCTGTAAGCTTCCTCCTGCCATCTTCCTCCCAACTATTTTTAGTTTCACGCATCCTTCCATATAGTGCTTTGTATGGTGCCATTTGAATACTATAGTGGAAACTGTTATTGTAATAAAATTCCACCAAAGGTAAATATTTTTCCTAATTAAATATAAAGTGATGTGACCATGATATAAACATCACTTATAATGTTATAATAGTCCTTTCAGACTATCAAATAGTTTTATGGTGATAAGTAGTTCTCAAATGATGTTTTGTATCTGGAGCTTTCTAAATACTCTTCCATAATTTTGATGTAAAATGGGGGTATCGATAAGAAAAAATCTATAGAGGTATACAATTTATTATTATATCTTCATTGATATATAGTTTTTTTAGGTTCTCAAGAGGTAAATATTCTCTTATAGTAAAAAAAATGTCCCCATTTTGTTAGACGATCAATAATAACCCATATTTCATCATTCCTTCTAGGTGTACTTGGTAGTACTATGCTAAATTCCATCATAATAGAATCCCACTTCAATAAAGGAATATATAAATGTTAAATAACTCCTCTAGGAAGTTGTCTCTTAGCCTTAAGTTATTAACAAACTAGACACCTTGACACATAGTCATCAATTTCCCACATCATGATATCCCAAAAACGATGTTCTTTTATATCACTATAAATATTTTTACAAAAAGGGTGTATGGAGATGTGCGAGTTATGAGAATCATATAATAGTTCCCTTTTAGATATGTTTTTTAAGGGACATATAAAAACATTCAGAATTTCAGAATTCCATCTTCATACATGAAGCATGCCAATATTCAATCCTCAACAGCTTTAAATTTCATTTGAATATTTTTATCATCATATTAAGAAATTTTTTATCTTCTACAGTAATGATGGTTTAGAAATCATTTGGAAATTTATTGATGTTTCATCTTCCTTAATAATTCTCATATACATATTTAAAAAATAAGTGAATAAAGGATTAATCTCTATCCTCATTTAGGTAATAATTCCATGATCATTCATGATTAATTCAATTAATACCTTATTTTCCTTTACAAGGTGGTAGTGTACTTAGAAATAATAATATTTCATTAACTCAAGCCATCACCTTTTCCTCATGTTGAGTTCTTTCTATGTAAGGATTTATTTCAAACACTTGTGATCCGTATATATCTCACATTTTTTACCATAAAGATAGTGTCTTCATATATTCATAGAAATGATTATGGATGACAACTCAAGATCATGAGTTGGATAATTTTGTTCCTAAGTACTCAACTTCCTTGATGAATATTCTATAGATTTATTATTTTTCAAACATAGTTTAAAATTTTACTTAAGAATATCTTCTTTCTTTACATGTATTTGATGACATCCTGATCAATGTGTAATATATGAAAAATATTGTGCTCCATGAATTTGAAAAAATAAACAATCAATTTGAGGAATAGGGTATATATTATTTATTTAATAGAATTGATTTATCTATAGTCAATTCACAACATAAAGGATCTATCTTTCCTCATAACAACAAGAATAGGGTCTCTCCATTGATAAAAAATAGCGTGAATAAATAATTTATTACTCAAATCTATTAGTTATTTATTCTACAACACTAATTCTATAGTTTCAATTATATATGGTGTCTTTGATAATGGTCTTACATTATGGATTAGATCAAAGGTAAACTCAAATTCATGCTCTGGGGGTGCCCAAGTAATTCCTCAAGAAATACTTTATTGTATTCCTGCACAATTAGAACATCCTCAATTCCAAGATTACATCACTCATCCCTAGATGTTGTTTTATCTACCTTCCCTATAATTTCATTTAGTAGAGATATTGAGGGTGGATCTGGAAGATAATCATTTGATAAATTTTCTACTCTAAAGCTAAGAGATTCTACATCTTCCTCACAAATCATAATTTCTTTATTCTTGTAATAAAAGCTAGCATAATATCCCAAAAGCCTCTACACACTGAGGATTATATCAATGTAAACTATAATTATAATGATACGTTCATTAACTAAACATCTTTTTTATGTTGTAAAGGGGACTTTACAACACATTATTATTGTAATTAGACTTCCATAAGGATTTTTGACTGATAACTCCCATGTTAAATCAAACGACATGTGTCTAATTTTCTTGGAATGTTTGGGAGATATAAAAGAGTTAGATGATCCAGAATAAAATAAAAAATTGTCTAAATTTTAATATATGATTAATTAAACTCCCACCACATAGTTAGATACTTGTAATTCAACTGTAGTGATCTCATAAGATTGGACATATCTCCTTGGACTCTTATATGGTAGATTCCCCTGATTCTTGGGACACTGATTTGAATAATGCCTCATTTAATTTTATTTGAAGCATTTAACATTATTAATTTATTTATTCCCATTGAAGTCATTATATTGATGACCTTTTTCTCTATACATATATAAAAATACTATTCATTTCAAACATTTCCCATGATGATTCTTTCCATTATTTTCATATAATAGAAATTCCTTCATTCCTTATTATCATTAGTGCTTCACCTTTTCCAGTATTATAAAAATACCTCTTATTCTATTGAATTCCCATAAACAACTAGGATCTAGAAAATGACATCTCTATTTTTATAAGAAATAATACTATATCCTTGTATGATGAAAATGTTTGAGAAGTTAATTCCCTTTAAAGACATTGTTTAATACCATCAAAGAAATTGTCAATATTGTGTTCCAAATAATGTATGTAATATATATCTGACTTGGATAGTATTTTGTAGGTAGAATCATCTTCCACAAAACACTTATTTTCTCTTTTCTTTAAGATATGTAATTTTCTCCTTATTTCAGTTCATTCCCCAAAAGGAGTGTATTTATATAATAATGTTTCTTTAAAAGTTATTCATTCCATGTATTCTATTTTGTATACCTCCTTGGTATTTTGGATCAAATACCACCTTTGACCAGCATATCCCTTGAGGTAATATACTTCTAGTAATTTCTTTTCATTTTCACTACATCCCAATGCTAGAAATATCTTTACAAGGGACTTTATCAACATCTCAGCTACCACTGGATTAGTAGTCCCACTAAAATATGGGGGCTTCGTCCACATGAAACAATCCAACAAAGGTGTAATATGGTTATTCATCATAACCTATGTTAGTTTTTCTAATATGATAATGATCTTCATAACTCCAACACTAGTTGTGTTGTATTACTTAGAATGAAAATCCCTACATTTTTCATAGGTATTGATTCCTTTACTTCTATTTGGAACCATTTCTATAATATTCCATACACTAAATTAGGTTATGAATATTAATGAATAATTATTAACTAGAAAAAAACATATCATAAAGTGAATATTTATTCATGTATAATCTCCTAAACATGGTTTCTTTGGGGACATATTTACTTTTAAATCCTTCATAATGGTTTGTAATGTGAATGTGAATTATCCTAAGAATGTCCTCTGAGTGTGTTAAACCAGGAGAAAAGTAAAGACTGTTGTCATGTACCAGGTTTCGTTGAGTCAGGCTCGATGAACCCTGGATGAGTTCTTACCCCTAGGCACATCTGTTCGCAAACAAAGTCCATTTATTGTATTCAGATTGGGATGCATTTCAAGGAAGACCCACATAATCTATACCTTACCAAAATTTTAGGATGTTCTTATATGATTATCCTCAAATTTTATATTAGTGTTATGTTCCCTAATATAGATTCCATGTTTTCTAATAAACATCCTCTAATACAATCAGATATATCCCTGACCCCAGTAGCTCATAGTCGATTGTTGTTTTATTGCAGTGACATAGATAAAAGAGATCACATCCCCAAGTATAGATCAGTTTTTTATTATTGAATAAAATAGATACATTCATGGTTCCATTATTATATTATTAATTAAACATAGTACACAAAAAATAAAATAATCTTCTTCTTGTCACTTTTTCAAGGATTCATTCTTCACAACATGAGTAATGAAAAAAAAATAGGTAAGCTAAACATGTTCTAAGGGTTACATGAAACAATAATAAGTGAAGAATAGTCAATAAGTCATAGACATATTGATAAGGTAAAAAATCTAAAAACCGCATTCCATCAGTATACTGAGAATGAAAATGATTACATAGGTTTTTTATAGTGAAAACCTCATAGAATGTAATAACTAAATACTAAATGAAGAAAATGATTATTTATTAGATGTCATGTATCTGAAACATGATCCATTATAACATCAAGATGATTTATGTCTATGGGTAAAAACTCATTTGAATCTATTTAGAAAAAAACATGAAGGGTTTGACAATAATTTTTTTCTCTCATAATACATGTTGATGCATCGAGGGGATATTTATAACCAGGACCCACCCATCACTACAAGGCCAATGCATTCTTCTTATATAGACTAAATTTAGAAGAAACACCTTAAGTAAAAATGTTATATGGATAAGACAATAATCATATCCATGATATATAAAATATGGATATTTAATGAATGATGCTCATAAATTAAAGGGAAATATACATACACCACACAGAATGAATAAGTTGTCAAAGATAATATCAAAATGGTTTCCATGAAGGAATGGATTGAAATTATATTTAGTCATTCATAATAAAAAAATATACATAGATCATGATAAATGATGTCCAAATGAAGTGAAAACATCACTAATATAAATTAAAACTTTAACAGAACTATAAGAAAGCACTAATAAAAGAAAAAATTAGCAGTATCAAAAAGATCTATTAAATTATACCTTTTATCTATTCTTTTTAGTATTTATAAATGGTTCCTTTATTGGTGATTTTTTAGCACTAATAAATGTTTACCATTATCATCACATTATTTTTAGCACTGATAAAGCATACAATTTATTATTGATTTATGGTTAGCACTGATAAATGCTACCCTTTATCATCACTTCATTTTTACTGATAATAAAGTATTCCTTTTATCTGTGTTTTTTATCACTGATATAGGTATGAATAAAATGAAATAATTAAATAAATAAAAAATTAAAATAATTATTTAAAAATTTATTACATTTATTAATTGAATAATTATTGATAAAAAAGAAAAAATTGATTATTCTATATATAAATTATAAATACGGATAAATAATTTGTATTAAATATATAGATATATGGAAAATAAAAATTAATCAAATAAAAATTAAAAATAAATAAATTGAAAAAATATTAAACATTTTATCAATTACATAATTATTGATAATGTTAATAAATATTTTTTATTATATATATAGATATATATGAACGTATATAAATAAGATTTTATAATATAAAAAAATTATGATTTACATTAAATAGTCATACATTTAATGAAATGATTTACAATTACAAATTAATATGAATTAAAAATACGGACTAATTTCATAGGTAATAGACATAATTGAATGAAGATTGATTTTTCAATTTTACATATATCAAATGTGTGTAATATTGATTTCACATACACATAATTAATTAATTTTTATATACAACACACATGCCCAAAACATATCAATTATTTCATTATTTTAATTTATACTAATTTTAAATGTTTACTTATTTTTAATATATTCAATTTCACTCATTTTTAATATCCATGAACCTAATATTATATATTTAATAATAATGTGATAAAAAATATTTAAAAACAATGTCTAAAAATAAATTTATTTGTAGAAAATATTTTAAAATAAATATATTTACAAAATTACATTTACTATATGTATTGTTATATAATTATAATTATAAATAAATAAATATTTTTTAAGTATTTATATAATTATCAATAAATAACTCTATATATTTAGATAATTATAAAATTTATAATAAATTTATTTAAATAATATATATTTACTATATTTATATTTTTATTTATTTATTTTATATAAAAATATATAACCATTTATAATTTTATAAATATTATTTGATAAAAATATTTATATAATTATAAATAAATATATATATATATATATTAAAATAATTATAAAATTATGATAAAAATATTTAAATTAAGAATATATTAATTATATCTATATTTATATATAGTTAATATATATACATATATATATAGAAATTTTTATTTATAATTTTATTTATAAATCCATTATGATAACTTAAGTAATAAGTTATTATAAAGCTCTATCTTTATCAATGAAAAACACACATCGATAAAAAATCTTCTTATCAGAGCATATTACTTAAAAATGGAAAAAGGTGCCTTTATCAGTGCTATATTGGACACACAGAAAAAAGTGTGTTGATCTATTTAAAAAACTCTAACCAATCATGAACCCGTTGCAATATCAGATGCTTTCCACAGATTCCAGCCACTGTCAATGCCCCCCTTGGTGAATGAAAACTTGGATCAAGTGTCTAATCATGGCTTAAAAAATCCAATGATGAAATCCAAGGATTTAATTATTTAAGGGTCCAACAAGCCCAAGGGTCAACCGTAAGCCTTTCTATACATTATTTTGAATGTATGTATTTCTCTACATTCTAATGTGGAACTCCGAGTGTAAAAAATCAATGGTGTTGTTCATGGTGGATGTTGTCTTGTGATTGTGAGTTTGGTGAGTTATCCATTTTGGATGTTTTTCATAGAGAATATATATTTTGATTCTCGGAATTTTTAGAGTGTGAAACACCTATACTGTGGGCCTTCCTAGATTCGATCCCAGGCCAAATGAGCATCTCCTTCCTTCTCAATTGTGGTTGTGAATTTGTGAGCTAATCTTATATTAATGTAAAAGTGTGGATTTATTGTGCTTTAATTTGATGAGATAAATAGTGTAATTAACCATATATTAGAAATCCAATCCCATTTTACACCTTCAATATAATTTTTTATGTATCAATATCCATGATGGTGGTTGGGTAACCTATGATATTGCTTCATGGAATATTAAAATAATGAGTAATTTTCAAATATATGTAGTAAAGACTTAATATAGGGATTTATGTTTTATAAATCCAATAATTTTTTATTACACTTATATTTCTGAGTAAAATCAGTGTATTCCACATAGAAAATGTTACCTCATAGAAGTTGTTTCATCTCGATAGACGGTATTGTATATGGGATATATTTTTAAAGGGTTGGTGTGTTTTCTCCATTTTTTTATATATCATATTGATGTGTATTATTTATTTATTACAACTTCTTTATGGACCTCCCTGTAATCTAAAGGATATGGTTTAATGTGTATTATATGGCCCCCATTCCTTAGGATGGTTCAGTGTGGTGGTATGAAATCCTAAGACTCTTGATATGTTTTAAAATATTTTATATACCATTAATATTAAATGTAATAATTTTTTATGTTGTTACATCACTTGATCCAAAAAATATAATAAAGGTTATCAAATTGTTTATAATAAAAAATATTTTTACATATTCATCATTTTCGGTCTACATGTATTGGTTCCATCCCTAGGAATATTTGATTACCATCCATGTATATGAAAGAAATTTTTATTGATTAAAATGTTTTATCAATAAATTTTTATATCTTCTAGTTGATTTAATGAGAGTTTATTATTCTTATTTTTCATATTTTTGTTTCTTATTACTACTTAATATCCTATATTAAAATGTTATTTGTTTAGTGGAGTTATGAAAGGCTTCATGTGTGTCAATAAATATTTATTAATTCATTTTTTAACTAAGACTCATCACCCATCTCTTTTATAGAAAACTTCCATCCTCATTAAATTTATCTCCCAAATAGTTGTTATAGAAATTTATTTCTTGAGACTCATCCTCCATTTATTTGACGTTGCTTGTAATACTCTAATCATTAGTTATCTCATGGATGATTAATTCTTAGAGTATTCTATACAACATAGGTGCATGTCCATAAGAGATGGACGATGTATGACAAACAACGAAATGCATTGATAAATGTTTGGGAGATGAGTTTATTAGAATGAATGTTGTATATAACAATCACCACTGAATGAATTCAAAGGATAAAACCTTTCATAGTGGATTTATTATTTTCCTAAATTCAATTACTCATTTTCTTCAATGCATACAAATATTATTTAAAATAATCAATTGTTGGGTTTCCCTTATTAGAATTGTTTATAAGTTTAACCTTCAATAATGAATATCATATTTTTATTTATTAATTTATAACAAAAAATTAATATTTCATGAACCCAATAGGATGTATATGAATCCAAAATGGATGAACACTAATTATATGACAAAATAGTATAGATATTGATTAAAATAGTTCATAATGTTTTCAAGAGATATTGAATTAGACCCTTCTAAAATCTTTTTTTCATGTATACATTGTTCTTATTCATGAAAACATTTCCTGAAAGAGTTTAAAGAACATTTGATCAGTCCTAGAATATATTAGAGCTATAAATATTAGATAAAATACATTGGAAAACTGAATATGGACACTAATTGAAATGATAACGTGTTTTATAGATCATTTAACATGAATACCATTGTAAATGATAATGGAGATTGCATGGAAGAAATGAAAATAAAAATTGAAGGTGACATTTTTCATTTTCAAAAGTTATTTGATAAGTTTAATTTCTTTTCCAATAGTCCATTTTATACTAAATTTACTAAATAAACAACATTATCACCTGTATTGAAGTTATATAATTTGAATATTGGAAGCGGATGGAGTGGCACCATCTTTACCGAACTAATTGTTTTTCTAAATGGTATGCTACTAGAAAAAATGAACTACCATATATGACACAAAATGAATGTTACGTTCAATGGGAATGATCTCTACAAAAATAAATTATTGTATAATTGATTTTATATTTTATAGAAATGATCATGAATCACTCATAAAATTTCATAAGTGTGGCATATATTAATACAAGAAAAATAAATCTAGTCCTTTGAAATATGTAGGGTACATTCCTATCATTCCATAGTTTATAATACTATATAGTTGTTAGAAAATCATGAGATAATTGACCTGGCATGAAAATAGAAGAATTAAATATTAGAAATTATATCATATAGTTGATTCCACTTACTGGAAAAAAATTGATTACATGTGTCGAGAAATTGGAAATGAGCCAAGAAACATTCATCTTTCACTATCTGTAAAAGAAATAAATCCATTTGGGGTATAGAGTAGTACTCACAGTACAAGGAATGTCATATTGGTAAATTATAACCTGAATCAATGGTTATTAATGAAGTGAAAATACATTATGTTGTCTCTACTTATATCTATACTTAAGTAATATAGTAATGATATTTATGTTTATTGGGATCCATTGTTCAAATATCTTAAATTGATGTAGGATAATGGTGTTACAATTTATGATTCTCATAGAAGTGATGAATTCAAATTGAGGCCCATTGGATTCCCCACATATTGAAATTTATTAGGCTATATTATTAAAGGAATGTAGGGGTGTCCCATTTGTGAAAAACAAACAGACTCAATTTGGTTGAAACATTCCTCATAGACGTTGTTTTTATGACATGTGGGATTTTTACCTAGATGACATAAATACTAATCATAGATGATAGTATTCGATGGGAATATTGAACAAGGTACAACACCACATCAAATAACGGGTGATGAACTATATAATAACATAAAAGATATTGAATTTTTTTATTAAACCATATTCTAACAACCTTACAAAACTATAGTGGAAGAAGATATCAATTTTCCTTGAACTACCATATAGGAATTATTTGTATCTTAGAAATTTTATTGATTTCATGCATATATACAAATAATGTATTTGATAATGTTATTAGAAAGTTACTAAATGTTCATAGAAAAATGATATATTGAATCAAGACTAGGTAGGACTTGATAGAAATGGGGATAAAGGAAGATTTGGTGTCGGTGAAGCGTAAAAGGAAGAAATTTCTTCCCCTAGATGCTTACACTCTATCTATATAAAAAAATCAAGTTTTCCTTTATAGATAGAGTGTAAAAGTTCCATAGGTATATTCATCAAATATCAAGAATCTCATTTCAATGATTAATACAATGTTAGGAGGAATAAAATTCCCACAACTATCATGTTTTTATGAATGATTTGATGCATGTTTCTTTCTATTATATCTTTCCTCAAAATTTATGAAATAAATTTACGAGAATATAATTCTTTTTCAAATACATATGTAGTAAAGTTATAGAACCAATGAAGTTTATCATCATTAATAAGGAGGTTATAGTCATATTATGTGAAGTAGAGATTTTCATCCCCCTGTCATTCTTTGATATAATGGTCCACCATATTTTTCACTTTGTTAGAGAGGTTCTACTACGTTTTATTTTCTATTATAGCTGAATGTACCTCATTGACTCATATATGAATATTTTTAAAGGATATGTTAATAATCTATGTCAAGTAGAATTTTGTTTTTTAGGATGATGTATTGTGTAAGAAGCTATTTAATTATATGTCGATTACCTAACGGATGTTTACAAAATCGTTCCCCCAAAGTCTCATCGTAGAGATTTCCTTATGGGTGAAGGTATTTTTGGAAGATATTTTGTTTCAATTTACTTGATTGATAATGAAGAAGAAAACTTTTACATTTTATGTAATATTGAATATTTTGATCCATATATTGAATCCCACAAAAAATTATTACATATTTTTATACATCAATGGATGAAGGATGGATATCAAATACATATAATAAATAGTTTACAAGATGGTTCTGATATCAATCTTATAAAAAGATATTTTAAAATCATAATTCAATTTATGAATTTCTTCAATGGATAATTGGGGGGGGCCAAATTACAATTTTATATCTTACACTTGTTTTTTAATCAATGGTTTTATATTCTACACAAAATAACATGATGATAGCAGTACAATGAAAAATAGTGGTGTTATGCTTGTGGCTGAAGAGATGCACATATTTGGTTCTAAGCAAAGAAATCCAATTTATGCAAATATTTCATATTTTTTCATTATAGAACAGATATATGAGTTGGATTATACAACATGTGAAATTTCAATGTTCCATTTATAATGGGCTGAAATTACCAGTTCAGTAAAAGTTGATGAAATTGGATTTGTGAAGGATAATCTGAGTGTGGGAGTAAAAAAATATGAGCCACTCATAATGGAATCACAATAAATGAATGTATTTTATGTATCAGATCCAAAAAAAATATTTTGTCGATTTTCCTACTAAAAAGTAAACCAAATGTTGGGTCAGATGAAAATTCAATCAATGATGACCCTTTAATTGAGAGATCACAATTAGTTCATGTCTTCCCCAATGTGGACAATATATTCTTTGTATAGGGGACCACATAGAGGGGATTTATATTCTTGATAGAGGAACCAAAACCATAAAACCTATATAATGAAAGAGTTCAATGATAAGGTAAAAGTGTTTTTTAATATACTTTTTTTTCTCATAATATAATATGTTTTATACTATATTAATATAATGTAAATTAAATGTTTGACTACTCGTGTAGAAAATGTATCCTACACATGATGATGTTTCCAATTGCTTAAAAGGAAAAACTATAATTAAGGAAACCATTTGTAAATATGTAAAGGTAATATTATGATATACGTTATCTATTTTACTCAAAAATTATATAATGGATTATTGATTTAATTTTCATAAATATTTTTGGTTTTTTTTAATTTTTGAATATTTTTTCCATATGTCATGCTGTTTAAGGATGAGAAATGATTCCACCTCTACTCAATCACAGAGTAAATGTTGATGTTTTCATAGTAAAATAATTTTCCCTATAATGAATGTATTTTTTCATATTTATATTTAATTTATTTCATTTTAGTATTATTAACAAAATAAATATCTTATTATACTGTTGTATACTTTTGTTGGAGTTGGGTTGGTCTATCCATATTACATGTCTTTATTTACCAAAACATCCATATAATTCTTCTCCCTCAAAAAACTTTCACACTTATAGTGTTTAATTTATCAATTTTCTTCAAGTTCCCTCCACTTAATTTGATGAAATAGAAACAACACCTCCTCTTCTCAATCATAGTGGTAATCTTGTTGTTTTCACAGTAAAATTATTTTCCATTGAATTAATGCATTTTTTCATATTTATGTTTGAATTATTTACTTTTATTATTACTCACATAATAATTTTTTTCCTTTACATGTGGATATGTTGGGATGTGTATGAATTATCCTTACCTCAATTTGACACACAATGTGACTGGTATGACTCTAAGTGCTTCTTTTTATTTAATATATACATTTATTTTAGTAAAAAAGAATATGGGAATACTGAAAACCAATAAAATATATTAATATTGTTTTGATACTTTAGGAAAATGATCCTTAACCATTTTTGATGTGTAAGAATCATCCTCACCGAAATCTGATATATGATTTTCTAGGTATTACTCAAAAGTCTATTATTAGATTAAAATCAACATTTTAGTTTAAAAAATGTCAATCACTGAAAATAGATCAAATACACACATATTTTATTGATAATTTAGGAAAATGATTCATATTTCATATTTTATGCGTAGGAATTGGTCTTAGGTCAAACTGTTACACAATGTGATTTGTATGAGTTAAAGTGTGTGTTTCTAGTTTAAAATGAAATTTTAGTGAAAAAAATATAATTGGAATACTCACAACCAAGAAAACACATTCATATTGTTTTTATACTTTATATAAATTGTCCATATGTCATTTGTATGGGTATATATCATCCCCAACTCAATCTGATACATGTTATGGCTGTTATGACTCAATGTTTCCATTATTGTTTAAAAAAAATGTAGTTTGAAAACTATCACTCAATGAAAAACAATCAATTGAGATTGTTTTTGATCTATAATTTACTAAAACAATTCAATGTTAAATTTTGAAATATAGTAATTGGTCTCACATTCCATCGATACACATTATGACTAGTATTTGTCAATATGTTTGTTTCGAGTTTAAATTAAAATTTTAGTAAAAATGAAAAGTGACATACTCTAAACCTATAAACCAAATAATTATTGTTTTGATAGCATACTAGAATGATCAATAAGTCATTTTTATGTGTGTGAATCGTTCTAACATCAATAAGATATATTTTGTGCCTGGTATGTCTCAAAGTGTCTGTTGTTAGATTAAAATCAACATTTTGGTTCAAAAACATTCAGAAACTAAAAACCAATCAAGCACTCATATTTCCTAAATAATTTTGGAAAATGATTTATAAGTTATTATTATGTGTGGGAATTAGTATCACAAGAAATTGATAAATGGTGTGATCGGTATTACTCAATGTGTGTGTTTCCAGTTTAAAATTACATTTTATTAAAAAAATACAAGTGACGTTCTCAAAAAAGAACATATTTTTATTGATTTTATACATTAGAAAAAGGAATCATATGTCATTTGAGATGTCTTTTAATCGACCAAATCACAATTTTATATATTTTGTGACCAGTATGAATCAAATTGTGTCTTTTTAATATGACTCAAAGTGTCTGTTATCAGTTTAAAATTGTCATTTTAGTTCAAAAATAGTCACTCACAAAACCACTAGGTTGTGACTAGGGGTATTTTCCTTATATTTATTTAATAAATATTCATAGATATGTTTCATGAATTTGAATATGAAATGTTGTGAAGTGTAATAATAAACAAAAACTCAATCTGATACATAGTGTTCCTGGTATGACATAAAGTTTAGTCTAAAATTAACACTATTTGTTAATTTATTTCTTTATAAAATTATTAACATAGCAATTTTTCCTTATAAAGGTGAGTTCTTCTTCTCGATCATGGGTATATTTTTCAGTAATAGCATGAGTCTGGGTTAGGGTCAAAAGAAAAATGAACATTGATGTGTTTTAATATAAGTAATAATTTTTACCTATATAATTGTATAAACTAGTGATTGAAATGTAAATAATATAGTGTTTTTTCATGAAGGTGTGTTTTAAATTTAATTTTACTTAAATTATGTATTATGATTTGATTTTTGTTATATCTGGCGGTGTTTTTGGGTATGTGGTGTGCTGTTACAACACACTTCAACATGACCCTTTATTAGCTCTTTTGAAAGTGCTGATAAATGTATACATTATTATCTCTTTTTAAAGCACTGTTATATTCATCCATTATCATTAATTGTGAAATAACTGAAAAATGTGCCTTTTATCATCTCTTTTAAATATTATGTTAAAGGAACTCTTTATCAACGCTAAATAAAAACGCAGATAAAGGATCCATTTAAGAGCATTTTCAGTGCAAATAAAACTCGAGGGATTTTAATCTCACTCAAGATTCTATCTCGTTTCTTGAACTAATAAAGGCGATTTTTACTGATGTTAAAGGTCTTTTGGGTAGTATTTCATGTAAAAAGATTTTTTTAGAAATTTTAGAAAAGTTTCTCATTAACATGATTAAAGGAAAAATATAAAAGAGACTCTAAAATGGGGAAAGGCATAATTGATAGCATAAAACCAGAAATGAAAAAATATATTCATTCATGATAAGAAGATTTATTTTAAAAAAAATAATAGTGTCATAAAATAGATTATGGATTGTACTTGAAAATGGGTAACAAATTGGAATGTTCCATTAAATTGGACTTGATTATCAAGAGAAATTTAAAAACAGGAATTATAAAACATGAATTTCCATATCAAAGTAAGAATAAATTAAATAGATAAATTTCTTTGGAACATAAAAACATAATTTAGGAGTTGTACCTATGAATAATTAATATTTATATTTGGGTAATCAGATATAATGGGTAACTGAATTTAAAAATAGAGGTTCGTGGATAATCTCGTACCATATGTATGAATGTGTTTTGTACTTGATCATAATTCCCTATATAATCATATTTAATTTGATAATTAATTAATTTGTAAACTTTTATACATGTATTTTATTTTATGTAATTTTTATTCAGTTAATTTATGAGATTTTTTATGAGTTATAAGATACAATTTTATCATACAAGAGCATTTGTTTTCTCAGTTTTCATGTTGGGTTTACTTGTATACCTATATGGAAAAACATGTAAAATGATAATAGTTTTCCAGAATTGAAATTATATGATAATAATAAACATAGATAATATTAAATGATAAATATATTTTATTCAGTTATATGATATGAGGTTGAATCATTAAATTAAATGTTAATGATGAAAATTACTTTATTTTGGTGAATTTTCAATTATCACAAACTAGTTTTGTTTTATTAATTAATATTATGTTTGTATACTAGTTAAAGAAAATTATATAACATAAAATATTTATAATAAAATATTATCTAACTCTAATAATGAATATATGTCCAGCCTTGAAGGTGGTAATGGAAAATGAAAATACATCATCCGTGATGGCAGTAAATTGGCACATCACGGGTGATATATTCAATTTTAGAATAAAATTGAGAATATAAGGGGATTGATGATGAATTTTCAATTAAAGAAATAAAATACTAAGTATATATAAGATATTGTAGTTATCATTCATCTTTGGATAGAATATTTGATGAAATAATACTAAAATAAATGAAATTAAAAAGAAAATAAAGTAAAATGAAAGAGGATTTTACATCTTCAATTTCTTCTCATTGATAACCCCCTTAAGGGACATGGGATTGGTATTTTGGTGAGAAAAAAGGATAATATATGTGGTTATGAGACTTGGTAAGAGTATTGAGTATAAATTGGACAAGATTCAAGGATTAAGAGGTGTGGCGAGAAGTGTTGGTGCGGTGTGGCATTTTTAGAGGAGGAGAGGGGTGTTTTCTCATTATTTTATCACTTAGCTTATTATTTTACATCATGAATATGAATATTTTGAGTATTATAATTAAATATATTAAAAAAAATTGGGAGTTTTTTATTATTGTTATTACATTATTAATTATTTAGGGATTATTTTATTTTACTTATATTGTATATATACCATAAATTACTGTATTTTACTATTCACAAAAAAAGAAACACTTTTAGAAAGATGAAAAAATAACCCAAAAGATTTTTCAAAATTTAGAATTAAAAATGAACTTTATGTTATGATAATAATTTTATAAATATTCACTATGATAAAATATCTATATAGAGGTGGTTATTTTTTGATTTGGCGGCGATTTTAACCGTCGCTACATGGTTCTACGACATTTTAAAAAAAACTACCACTAAAGTTGGTGTTGGAATACAACACATAGATCTTCCTTAAATTTAGTGTAATTTTAGGGTTATAAAAAATGATTTATATTTGTTATCATTTTTCTTCATTTTACTGATTGTTTCTGGCCCAAAAAATGACGATGATTTAGCAGCAGTTTTAACTGCTGCTAAATCCTAAATTGTTTAAAACAAAACTACCACTACAAACCCTCCACCAAATAATAGTGTTTCATATTCATTTGTGGTTTCAACAACAAACCAATAAAAAATCATCATATTCCGTTGGTTTAAACCACCACAAAAAAAGTCTATATTTAACAGTAGTTTTAACAACTCATATATGGTGATGGACAAAGATAAGATCATTGCAGAATCTACATACCCAGAACAACACTAGAAAAAAAAACAAAAAATGAATGGACTAGAACATTCTAATATATAATAAAATCAACTTATAAAACTATTTCACAAACAACTAATTCCACTTCACAATTTTACAATCAAAAATTTTGCTTTCATCTTAAAATAGGCATTCTATCAAAAACCTACAATCCAAAAAATCATATCCCTATAGTGGTAGGAAAATCAACAATAAATCAAACAATACAAGTAGATCTATATATATATATATAAAATAAACCGTTATAATTTCATTGTGGAAACATAAATTATATTATAATTTTATTCAACTAATAATGGATTTTTATGAGGAACAATTTAAAACAATAATGCTTTAAGCATGAAATTATTGAGATGAATAAATAACCCATTAACTCTTATCTAAGACATATGAATCATCCTGAGACTCATCTATCACACCTTTGGATTATTGATCTAATAAAACGTCTTATTCTCCCAATATTTTCATGTCCCCACACTAGAAATCCCCTAGAATATTGGGTTTTAGCCAATATCAGGTTAGACAAAAATGTTGTCGATCAACCTCCCATGTCCTGAAAATACAAATCAAAAACAAATTACATTATCCAATCCCAAAACATTCTTTGATACCATTTTTTTAATGTCTCAACACAAATCTCATGAACAATACCCGTGTGGGGATTCAACGTGACCTCAAAAAAACTTTCATATTCATTTGAAGATGGACATTAATGCTGAGGGAATAACACAAACATGGGGGGAATATGCCCTCTAAAATAATATATGAGGTTCATCCCACACCATATCACTTAATATTGTCCAAAAAAGAAAACAAAACAAGTACACCATCTCTATTATGGTGTTACTTCTAGAACCATCTCACTCATGGATGAGCTAGGCCTCAGGTCCCCTCTACCACATAGACATTCATTTCCTATCACAAGTATGTTTCTAGAAACATGTAGGAAACAACTTATATGTAATGAAACTAGTCTCAAAACTCACTAAATCATAGTATGGATGCCAGTCAATTAATACAATACCCATTCCTCAACTCATACCAATACCCATCTCAACTATCTACAGATTCTATAACATATATCTAGAATAACTATCCACATTGTTAGCAACTATCATCATGGGGGGAAATGAAAATATAAAAAAACAATAAGAAATAATGTCGTGCATAGGGAAATCATGAAAAGACGAACATACAAAATCACTCATGATTTATTAATCAAGAAATAACCCATAATGTAAATGGACTAAAAAATCATTCATTATCCTTGTATTTCATTTGAAAACCAATCAAATACTCTTTGAAAATCATTCATAAAATGAACCACATTCTATATTTTATTCATTATAAGACCTTATTTCAATTCCTAAAAAATCATTAGAAAACTATCCCTTTAATTATAAAAAACCATTTCAAAACCAAATTATATAATTATCACATTACAATGATAATCCATTTATGTAAAACCCTATATTAAAATTACACTTTAAAAATAAAATCTCTTACTATTTGTAAACCAACTTACACCACCTATAAAACCACAATGAAGTACATCCACCTAGTTAGAAACCTTCTCTATCATACATAATCTCATCCCAAAGGACTCATCCCACTCGTAGTGCACATTAAGACTTAACCCAAACTTATGAGGGTGATTCTCATGTATCCTAATCCACATGTTCATCACACCAATTTTTTCATCTCTTAATCCTCTCATATATATCAGAATAGCCTTAGGGAAACTAACCAAGCATACCCACATCAAGTCTCATATCCAGATACCACTCAACATCTTTTTTCCACTTACACAGTACCCTAAAACCATGGTGACATAGTCACTGGACAATTATAATTTCCTATAGTGCTAAAGAGAACATATTCTGAGCTTTAGAGGCCCAAAACAAACTTATATATTTCTCTATGGTTTTATTAAACCATATTAATATAAATAGTACCTTTAAACATGAATGAATGAATGTAATAATATATAAATAAATATATTAATTAACATGAACCATAACATACCACCATATATTTATATAAAAAAATATGATATAAGTAGTATCATCCATTACAACAAAGAAAAATCATGTAATTTCATGTGAATACTCTATGTTGTAAAAGATACATTAACAAAATATCAATTTCTATATTAGTCCAAGAGATCAAAGAGGACACTAATCACTACCCAATGATGAACTCTTCTTGTCACCATCTCCATATCTATGTCTACATCCTACTACCATCACCAGAAAGGCAATTATATAGAAAATTAATCAATATTGTATATTTATATTTAAACATTAAACCAATAAAATTATGTGAACTCAATGATTTTCACATTGTGTGATTATCCTTCTCACCACCTTTAATATATGTGATATCATCGAGGATAGATTCTTTCATCATCTACTATAAATCAACCAACGCTTTCTGCAAACAAGATATCTGAGCCCCATATTCCTGAATTTTTCTTTTCATGGAATCAAACTCTATTTGAGCATCTTGGGGTGGGGAGTGACTAAAACCAGAAGTAGATGTAGTTGCAAACTCTGATTGATTTCTAAAGTACACATATGGTAATGGTCCCAAACCCATACTGCATGCTCGACCAGGATGATCCTTCCCAATGACATTAGTAACTGGGTCATCATGGGAGTCTGAGAAGGATTGCACGGGATTAGAATACCATAGTTATTTAATTTCTAGCTATATATAAAATATCATTCATATTTGAAGCAATATATATTACCATAGTGAGAACAGATAATAAGTGATTATAATGAAAAATGAATTCATATCCCAAATTCTTTGGCAAGATTATTAACATAACTCCCATATGATTTTTTAGGAACATCCAAATACTATTCTGTGTGGGGGATTGGTGCCCTATATTTTGTGACTACATAAAAAAAGATAAATCAATAATTTAATATATCAAATATATAATATTTCATTCTTATAAATATTTAAACTTGTGAAAATTTTACCAAGGTCGACCTGTTTTTGGAAACACTATTTGACCCCATTGAGTGAGGGATGATTTTCTTAGCTCGAGTCGATGCATTCTTCCTTGAAACCCCATAAAATAAAGAACATTAAATTTAATAGTAATGTATTCAATTTTATCTCATATTCATATTTATTTATAAATGTAAAATGATATTAATATAATAATATATATTTAAAAACCACATGCTTCTCATAACGATGACTATCAAAAAAACATTACAATTCTCTCTAGGTACCCCCTTGGGTACCTTTTCATAAAGTTGTTGGTCGGTCAATGAAGTATCATTAAATTCATTCCATAATCCTCATTTAAAATCTTTCCATTTCTTACCTAAATTTTTAATGTCCAATTTTGTGCTATAATATAAAAAATTGGAATTTATAAAAACATCTTTGAAAATAAATTCATTTTGAAAATATTAGAATTTAATATCATAATGACATTCAGTTACACCTTAATATATTATAATTAACATTATATTTGGATCAAAAACATTATTTTTCCCGGATGAAGCCATATATCGCTAACCAGCATATGTAATCATAAGTGTAACCGAATCCAAGACTAGCAGGCCCAAAATATTGAAAAGTAATATTCTGGGATCATCCATAAGGACCCCATAACAATCAAATGGGATATGTATCTTTAGTCCATTTAGATTACCGACATCTGAACTTTTCATATTTTTCTCCGTAGTAACATTGTTTCTATATTTTATGAAAAAAACGTTTGTAGTATAAAAAAGTGTAATAAATGTATTAATATTAAAAAACATAACAACAACTATCACCCTACAATATCCCCATGAAGAACAAAGAGTGGAAACCTACTCCGTCACTGTTGAGGATGCTGAATAGGGATTTGTTGGCTAAGATGCTGATGGGACGCTGATGGTGGGCGTGAGAGGCAGTGTATGGGGAATGTAGAGGGTGTGTCAGATACTGTAGGTAGGGAGACTAATGAATCATCATATATTATTATTGTCATGGAAATGTCAATTGAGAGTCAACTAGCATAAGTATAATGCTTCCTCCTTTGAATTCCTATCATTTAATAAAATAAAATTAACTTAAAAACATATATCTAAAAAATCATGCAGAAAAAATTGAAATGTTAATAAATATACATTACTGACTAATGGAATATACATAACTATGATAATTAATGACAATAAAAATGATATAAGTGGTTTATAAATGACTAGATGACTATAAATACAATACTTTTCTCCTTCAATCATGTCATTTTCCTGCTCCATCATTACTAAATCTACTTCATGCACCCTTCAAAGTCTAATATTTAAAATATCATGAAGGAAAAATAATTTCATTTCTTTTGGTTGATGGGATTCAATGTCATTTGTAAAATCTTTCAATTCATCACCCATATCATACAAGTCACTTTTTTATGTGTGCAACTACAATCCACCGTTAATCCATGAAATATTCCACATAATATACCATTTTAAAATGCAATGATAAGATATATATATCTTATAATTCACATTCACCAACATCCATCATGTGATAGATGTTCACAGATGTAATTTGTGGGGAATGACTTTTAACAACCTTGATAAAATCTACCCAATTTCATTTGAATAAAACAATTGAACAAAGCATGTGGTAGTTTAATTCAATAATATTAATTAACTTTCCCTAGTATCCCACATTGTAAAACATTAATATATGACTATACTGTGATTTCAAACACTATTACTGATCGACTGTATGAAATTTAAATCCATCTAAATAGTAAGCGTTGAACTTTCTAGCCTGTTTTAGAGGACCTCTAGCAAGAAACAGAAAATATTATGACAAATCAGCTCGAGTATCAGTATTCCTAATTTACAAAATGTAATATAAGTTATTATAATTATAAAATATATGTGTCAACTTATATCTATATTTATTAAAATATTTATGAACATACACATCATGCAAACCATTCTATAAGCTCTTTATTAATAACATTTGTTATATATTACTCAATTCATGATCATCCTCTCATCCATCTGTTAATTAATATCCACATCTCTTCAATAATAGGATCTAAAATTTCATTATTTAGTATCATATATAGGTTCCTATAATAATTAAATTTCTATCAGTGTAACATTTGATCTCCGCTCAACTAATCGACCAATAGCGGGAACAATTTTTAATATCCAATGTATTGGAGATGGATTTTATGTGTTGTCAAAACATCCAACTTGATTGAATCTTTTCTCTATATCATCCAAATATATAGAACAATATTTAAGACACTCCTGTATCAAATAGCATTCAGAAATAGATCCTTGAGGTTGAGATTTATTTTTGATGTATGATTTCAAATTATCAATTTATCAGTGAAATAATATAAAATTAATAGGATTTTGTATTTAATGAAGTTCTAATAATTGTTTGCATAAATGATAAGCATATAAATAAAGTTAATGTCAAATTTATACAACCATTGATAATGTACAAGGCCTCCTAATTTAGCTTTCCCAACCAATTGCACAGTTAAATGCATAATGATATTAAAAAAGATTGTGGAAAGATCATCTTCATTGCACAAAGTTTCAATAAAAATATTACTTGATGTTTTTAAATCTCAAATAACTGTAGAGTTTTCTCACATAGATATCTATTGAGTATAAAAAATTAGAGTACAAGAAATAGTAAACTTTTTAGGTAATATTGTATGCAATTCCTTGTAATAAAATATTTGAATTGTGACTTCTCAATCCATATAATCTAGGATGATTTAAGTCAACAAACCTTGATATGCTATGTTAATACACATCAGATACCATCAAATGTTTTAAAAATTAAATTAATTTATCTTTATCCCTATTTTTCATTGAAAAAATTATCAGAGTGCTTTCCATTCTCATATAGCCAAATATCACAGTTTATGTTCATTGTCTGTAAGTCATTCCGAACATTGAGATGGTCCTTTAATTTTTTATTATCATTAAAAAATGTGAATATAAAATTTTCCAAACCATTCATCTCAATTTCCATAACTTCAATATTATGCCGCAATAAATTAAATTCTCAATAAGGATGTTTGATTAATATACATTTTTTCTTCTATTATTTCATTCTGATTTCACTTGACACTGCACTTCTAACTCTTTTCCCACTATCATTCAAATCATATAAATTCCTTATCTTTGATTCAATATTCTGTAGTTGTTCCAATATTTCAGAACCTATAAACATCTTTTGAGGTGGTCTATGATCAATAGAACCATTGAATTTTGACATATTCAACTGAAATCAATGTGATTCATTGAGAAATATTCGATGAAACAAGAAGCACCAATTTTTACTTTGAGGTAGTCATTTGGCACAAAATCAAATTTAAAAACAAGACAAGACAACCCCATGAATGTTTTATCAAAAGCTAAATTCCCATGTTTGGGGAAGTCAATAATTGTCCAAATTTGAGAATCTTACATTTTGAACATTTTTCTATAAGATGCCTCATTTGTCTCAAAATCGTTCCTCCATAACTCCTATAATTATTCAATTTTATCTGAAAGAACACATCAATATCATTTCCATGCCTTTTTTTCTAGGAATAAACATACAAATGAAAAAATATATTTTTTCATATACATCCATGGAGGACCAATGTAAGGTATTAAAACAACCAAACAAATGCTATTACCATTTCTCAAAGTCCTCAATGGTTTGAATGAATTGGCATCCAATCCCAAAATAACATTCCTAAGATAAAATGAGATATCTAGATGTAATGAATCAAATTTCTTGCATGATTGTGAATATCATTGATGTTACATTAACTCGTAATTGTTTTTATATACAGAATTCCAATTCATTGTTCATAGGTTTTTGATGACATGAATAATCTTTATAATTGGGGCTTTAAAGGAAAGTAGCAGAAAACATTTATAAGTGTATTCATTTTCATCTTATTAATAGTAGTACATTGATTCAGACTTCTAATATCACCCATTGACTTCCATCGAGAAGAATATCATTTTTTCATTCCCATATTCTTGAATCCTATCCCCAATAAAGGGTTTAGTCATTGGGAAACCCTGATATTTTTTTATAATTCATACCAATCTTGTTAACAAATTTTTTCATAATATAAAAATACTTAGGGATCTGTTCTTCAGGAAATGCCTCAAGCAATAATTATAATATCATGGACATCACCTTATTTTTAATTTCTCATAGGTATTTGATATGGTACAACTTCTCTAGAAAAAAATGTTTTGAATATTTAAAACATCCACTTTAGAACTATTGATTTACATCATCAAATAAACTGTGAAATGAATTATTTTTATTCAGGTAAGTTTTCTATTACATTATTCTCCACATAATGAAGAGGACGACTTAATGATATTATATAATAATTATCTAGTTATATTATAGTCTCAATAACATCACTTGTCATGATGTTATTTGTAGTACCCTCAGCTAGTAGTTTACATAGGTTTTGATGTTGATGTTGGTGTCTTGAAATGTCAAATGCATCATTTATAAGGGTTTTCATTTTATTGTCTATTTTCGATGAATTTCGGAGCTCATTCTATCGATTGACACTAGTTATCAAACTTTCTATAACATTCGATTCTCAATTCCAAATACAAATCAAATATTGAGTAGGTAATTTCTAAAATATAAAGTGTTCATATACTTCATCTTTCTTTAACCATCTTCTAAATTTATATTTATGACATGGACATCTTATTATCCAGTCAATAGATTCATTGGAAATTGAAAATCAAAAAACTATTCTAACCCCTTATCATGCTGAGGTGTGTTCCTCAGTAATGTGATCCAGCTTTTATCCATATCACAATTATACAACTCCTTATTAAAAAAATAAAACACATAAGTATTACTAAACATGAAAAAGTGAAAAATTGATGTGAAAAAAAGAACCTATGTATTTATAAGAATAGTCATATAATTACTAAAAAGGATAAAGTAAAAGAATTTAATCAATTAAAAAAAATATTATGTAATTTAGAATAAAAATAAAAATAACACATTCATTAATTTAGAACATACATCATGGGAGAAACAACCTAAGTTCACTAGTTCTAGGTGAACCTATTAATTCTATATCACCATAGTATTAGATTTATAGTTCTAACACATATTTTGGTAGAGGGTGTCACACATAATTCGTCACCAGAGTTTCTAGGGGTGATATAATAGATTCTATTTATATATGTGACATTTTATTTTTGCTTATTTATAGTTGGTTTATCTCAAACCAACTAGGGTGGTTTTAAAATTACCTAATAGATCCACTACATTTCGAGAATGTGTATTTGAATATGTTTTATTTGGTGTTAATAATATTGTCTTACCTGCTTATTTTTATGTTTTAATCATAGATAAGGGTAGGACCACTTCTTAGTCATGTATCATCTTGGATAAACCTTTCATAGAAATATAAAATGAAGTCATAAATATCTAGGATGGTATTATTATAATAGACTTTGGTTAAAATAATTTCCAAATTATTATTTTGGATTCCATAATGTACCAATAATAATATAACTGAATTTTTTTACATTGTCACTTTCTGATGAGTATAATCCATGTAAAGAAAGTTGTTTTATATAATAAATTTTTCATTTGGGAAAGAAATCATTATATGAAATATGATGAAAAATAATTGAGAAAACATAAATATTATATCCAACCATTGGAAGAAGAAATAAATTTTTATTTATTTAATATATTTTGGTATTTATTTAATGAAAAAGGGTTCGATACTTAAACTCTTTCATAGGAAGTGTAAACTATTGAGTTAAGTAACACAGGTCATTTTTTATCTTTAGTCCAACCTCTAGATCTTGAATGAAAACCCTTATCTACTAATGTAACATAGGTATTTATAATAGAGAGAAACATGAAACAAATGACAATTTAAAGAAAATTTCATTTAATAAATAATAAAATTTAATATATTTTTTGGAAGAATTCACAATTTATAGGCTTGAATTAAGGATAAATTCATGGAAAGTATTGAAAATGTTTTTAATATAAGTGTAACAACAATGAAACTCGCCTTTACTTGAGTGGATTATTATTTTATGGAATTACTATCTAAGCTATCATATGATAATGTTAATGACATTTCTTATAATTATTTAACAACCATCACAAATATAATGACCTTGAACTAAATAACTGAATAAAACTAAAACTACTCCTCCATAACAGATCAGGTGAAACTTCTGATTTCCAAATGACGGTCTAAATACAAGGGATTGTGAAATAAAGATGAAAGAGATATATTTCACCTTTTTAACTAAAATATTATAGGTTCATGAGAAAACATTTAGTATTAACTTATTAGAAGTAGGAATTACCCACACCAAAACCTAGCCATTAGAAAGGGTATATGTCTATCAGGGACAACTGGATTATAATAAAAGAAAAAAACTACATGGAAATGAGATTCCACATGATTACCCTCCAAAATATAGATAAATCATCTAATGTTCATGAAACTAGAAAACTACCACTTATACACAAGTTAGAAAAACCAAACACCTACTAAGTCCCAAAACGGAGGTTTAATGAGTGGAATCTCTTGACTGAAAACTTGTGGAAAACCACTGCATGTCTTATCCACTCATAAATTAAATGGTAAAAATGACCCATATAAATTTCAAGACTCCCAATGTAACTAAATATTTTTCATTAATTAATCCCCCTTACCTGGATTATGTACAATAAGATTTACGTGTGTTCTATGTGAGACCCAAGTAAGGTGTGAGTGTAACATACTCACTAGGTGATCACCTCGCCATACCCAATATGCTTTCATAATCCAAATTGTATGAAAAAATAGTAAACATTTAGAGGAATAATAAATATAACAAACAATATACTTTAAGAAATTCATTTGGCATATATTTCAATGATAATGAAAACTCCACTATACCGATAAGATACATACTTGATATACCTGCTTTGGGACTTTCTGAGTATCTAATATAACATATATAAAATAATTTCAGTGAAAAATTCATCCCATAAAAATGAAAAGGAATCATATATGTTAGTGTTAGGTAAATATTATATCCCATCAATTTAGGAATAAGGGGAGGTTTATACTAGTGTCAAGTCATAGTGATCCCATCACATACTATCAACGTACCCATCGATAATGGGTGTACCTGATAATCCTTTAATATATAATCAAATAATATCCCTTTATATCATTCTTCATTCTATATTAATATCAAATTTAACAACAGGTATAACGTTTATTACAATTTAGTGCTTTACAGGAAAGAAAACAAATGATAATAACACATTTTATAACCTAAAAATCATTCTAAATCATGGAGGGTGTCATCCTGACATGGAGAATAAATCAATTTTTTTTAATATTTGTAACATATTTAACATGAAATTAAAATAATAAAACAAATAAAAAGTCAACAGGTATGTAGTCTAGTCTGTTGGCTTGATAAGCATACACCATGGTATTTAAAACAACTTATAAACATTGTAAAACAATTTGTAAAAAAATTAGTTTCAAAATATCTATTTAAATTTTTTCCACTTGGGTGAATACGATTTATAGCCCAGCCCTTTATAAATATGATTGGAATAATGTAACAGCCCTCCCATACCTCATTGTCTTGAGGAGGCGGTGAGGGTTACCTTGCCTTAAGAGACGTTCCCAGGGTGCCAAAGGCTGGAAATAAATGCTGAGGGCTTCGAAAACAAATTGGGGATTGATTTTCCCATAAAAAAACCCAACCAAACCATCCACTAACTTCCACTATATGATGGATGTCAATAAAAAATCCAATCATGTATTCCCAAAAGACAGAGAAGTTGTTCGACAATACAACCCAAAACCAATACATTCTAACACGATATAAGATAACTATATGGAAGACTAAATAAGACACCCAATGTAAACCAAGACACACTCGACGACTCCACCCCATGCTCCATGCTCCATGAACCACCACATCACCCAATCATCACCGTGAACCACAAGAAATGAGATTCCTTACCTTTACATATGTCTCGAAATACGACATTTGGAAAATCACTAGTGTGCCAAGGTAGGGGGTGAATACTAATACTCAGTAGGATTTCCCCAACTGACATCCCTACACACTCAACTAGGATAAAACTATTAAAAAATATATATTAAACATTTTATATAAATAATAACCAAACTCCCAAATTTTTATAATCCAAACATGCCATAAGTCAAACATTCCCTACATGGAAGCCAAATCACTCATGCCACGTAAGGAAGCCAATTCAACCATGCCACAAGACGATTACCATTTCAATATTTCACTCACAAGCCACATCTACAATCATCACCAACAAAGAACACAACAAATCGTGGTGGCACATCCCGTCTAACCCATTCGTTTCCAATCCACTCATGTGCTACTTCCCGCCCACTTGCTATTGATGGTGGCCCTTCCATCCACTATTCATCACCTTTTTATAGTGTCACTTCCTCATCCACTCCACACAACAAACACAATCCATAACAATCAATTAACCAACAAGAACAAAGAACTATGACCGTAACAATATGAAATTTCCCATTTCCAACACATGTTAATCCACTTCAATAAATCACTCATTTATTGAAATCAATCATATATCATTTCCCATGCCAAAAACCCGCTTCAATAAAACAATTTGTTTATTGAAAACCATTTTCATAAACCATTTCCATAACCCAAGCCCAGAAAATAACTTTAAAATCTAAAATTTAAAATTTAACAATAAGAACATTCAACCACAAGACCCCTTTTCCCCAAAAATCCCAAAACATGACCACTGGGATTTTAAACCACTTTCGCACATCAAAATAACAATTAATTTCAATCCAAAAAATAATTATAACCACAAACACTATTTTTAACCATGTGAAGTCAAGAGATAAGCCACCTACCTTTAGGGTTCCAGCAAAATCGACCCACTAGCAACTGCACCCCAATCCAGGCAAACACTTCACAAAAACTGCTCTAGATCTTCTTACCTATCATCCAAAAGCCTGAAAATCAACACCCAAGGAAACCCCAACAATAGATCTACATGAAAGAGATGAATATCTATAAAACAAATAGAGATTGGGAGATGAAGATCTAGAGGAAACCACAACGAAACCAATTGGAGAGACTTACCTGGGAGAAACCGCCGTAAAAAAACCATGAAACCCCTTTAAATTGCTTCCAAAATGACTCGAGGAGCACCATAATACTATGAGAACGAAAAATCCCAAGTGAGGCTCAAGTGGGATAATATTTGGAGTGAAATAGGTCATTCAAGAAGGAGTCCTAATTTAAAAACCCTTCCGTTAAGAGGTCGCATAGTTAGTCTAAACGGTTTGACAAAATGTGCGCTAACCGTGTGCATGCAACTATCTTGAGAGGAGGGGTCCACACAGTTGCATTGCACGGTTTGGAAAACTGTGTGTAGGCCAGGTGTAGCCTACTTCTTCCCCTAGCACGGTTTCTTGGACAACCCATACAGTTTCCCCTATCCGTGCTCAAACCGTTCTCCCTAAGAAAATCCTCCACACTTATTCAAAACCATTCCAAACTCACCAAACCTCTTACCAACTCATTCCAAGCACTTTAAACACATTAAAATGCATAAATAAAGGCTTAATACCTCAAACAAGAGGTGCTTCATTCTCCCCCCTGTTGAACTTACAATCCTATGAAAGTAGTGAACCCACCCTTTGCAGAAAGAGCTCAGGCCATTGCTCGATCATCTCTTTCTCTTGATCCCGTGTCTCCTCTTGGATCTGGCTATACTTCCACAAAAACTAAACCAGACTGATGCTTTTACCCCTCAAGACTTTCTCTTTCCTATCCACAACATGCACTGGCATGTGCTCCAATGAAGCTTCCATCTCTAGATCAACATGATCCCATCAAATAACATGGCCCGGATCTGATTGATACATTTTCAAATGTGACACATGAAACACATTGTGCACCGCACTGAACCTAGGTGGAAAAACCAAATGATAATACACCTCACCAACCCACTCAAGAATCTCAAAAGTTCCAATATAACTCGGAGATAACTTTCCCTACTTCCCAAACCGTTGATGTCCCATCCTAGGAGAGATCCTCAAGAAAACATTATCACTCACCTCAAACGACAAGGGTCGTTAACGATGATTCTCATATGATTTATGAAGACTCTGAGCCATCTCCATTCTCTTCCTGATTAACTTCATATTCTCTATAGTCTCATAGAAAAGGCTCTGTCCAACCATCATGGACTCACCCAGCATAGTTGAGAACGACACGGCCGCCCATACAATGTGTCAAATGGAGTCATATGTATGGATGCCAGATAAATGTTATTGTATAAGAACTCAACCAATGACAAGTGCTCCTCCCACGAGCCACCAAAATCCATGACACAAGCCCACAAGATATCATCCATAGTTTTTATCGTACTCTCATATTGACCATCCCTCTGAGGGTGATACACCATGCTCATAGTCAACTGTGTCCCAAGGGCTTGCTTCAAGGATTTCCAGAAATTAGATGTAAACCTCAAATTTCAATCGGATATGATCAAAACTGGAACACGATTCCTCTTTACCACATCCTGGATATACATTTTAGACATATCCTCCACCATATGTGATTCAGGAATTGGAATGAAATGGACCGAATTCGTTAGCCGATCCGCTATCACACAAATGGCATCGTGGTTTTTTACCGTTCTTGGGAGACCTGTGACAAAATCCATCACTATTTGCTCCCACATCCAAACAGGGATTTGTAAATACTAAAACATTCCCATTGGCCTCTGATGCTCTACCTTGACCTGATGGCATGTCAAGCACCTCAAAACAAACTCAGTCACTCTTCTTTTCATACCATCCTACCAGAACAGCGCTTTCAATGCTTTATACATATTCTGCATTCCATGATGAATAGACCACCTGGAATGATGATATGCCCTTAGAAGATCCTCATGGAAAGCATCTGGTACCACCATCTGATTCCAAAAAAACAAAATTAAATCTCCATTCAGTTTCCAACCCCAAATTGTCTCCCCACTATTGAGTCTTGACCTCATGGTCACACACTCAGAATCAGATATATGTGCCTCTTTATCCAGACCAACCAATTCA
This sequence comes from Viscum album, assembly GCA_963277665.1. Classification (NCBI taxonomy): domain Eukaryota; kingdom Viridiplantae; phylum Streptophyta; class Magnoliopsida; order Santalales; family Viscaceae; genus Viscum; species Viscum album. Next base: position 1,018,000,654 of record OY728141.1, read on the forward strand.
GGAATCAACAAACTGGAATGAAGACCGCTCTATCTCCATCATCCTCACATTCCAACCACATGTCAGCTATAACTGACCTCAACTGCCAATTTTCTGATGCCTGTTTCACAACCTGAGTATATGATTTTCTACTTAATGCATCCCCCACCGAATTCCCCTTAACCGGTGTGTACATCATGTTAAAATCATGCATCTGAATATATTCCATCTATCTATTTTTCATCAAGTTTAAATCCCTTTGTGAGAAAATTTTCTTCGAGATCTTATGATCTGTATATACCATGAATTTCTCACCTAAGAGATAATGATTCCAAACTTTCAAAGCATGGAACACTGCTGCCAATTCCAAATCATGATTTGGGTAGTTCTTCTCATGCACCCTCAACTGTCGTGAGCCATACAGAACCACATTATTTCCTTGCATGAGAATACACCACAACCCTAATCCTGATGCATCACAATACACCACGTACCCTTTTCCTGGTTCTGGAAAAACCAATATTGGCGCTGATGTAAGGATAACTTTTAGCTCTTCAAAACACTATTGACACTATTCATTCCACTGGAATGGAACATTATTTCTTGTCAAAGTTGTCATCGGTGAAACCAAACGTGAAAAATCATGAAAAAAATGACTATAATACACAGCTAGACTGAGGAAACTCTGTGCCTCAAACACATTATTAGGTGGTTACCATGAGATAACAACCTCTATCTTTTCCAGATCCATGGAAACACCCCTTTTAGAAATCACAAGTCCAAGAAAACAAACATATTGTATCCAAAAGTCACACTTTGATAATTTTTCATATAACCAATGATCCCTCAAGATCCCCAGCACTATCACCAAGTGTTTCTCATGATCCACCCTTTTCTTGGAATACACCAGAATATCATCTACAAACACCACCACAAATGAATCCAAATATCTCTGAAATATCTGATTAATCAATTCCACAAACATCTCTAGTGCATTTGTTAGATCAAAGGGAATAACCACATATTCATAATGTCCATATCTAAATTAAAAATTTGTTCTAGGAATATCATCCTTCCTCACTAGAAATTGATGATATCTCAACATCATGTCGATCTTGGTTAACCATTGGGATCAACTCAATTAGTAAAAAGAATCATCAATTTGTGGATGTTGATATTCGTTCATTATCGTAACTATATTAAGTATATGATAATAAACACAAAGCCTCATAGTTTTATCCTCATTTTTCACAAAAAACACTGGTGCTACCCACATAGACGTTCTTGGTGGGCTAAACCCTTTGTTTTATATCTCTTCCAACTTGACATTCAACTCCTGCAATCTAGTAGGTGCCATTTGGTAAGACAGAAGTGAGATAGGACTAGTCCCTAGAAGGAGATCAATCATAAACAAAACTTCTCTTATGTGAGGTAACCTAGAGAATTATTCATAAAAAATGTCCATGAATTGATCCACCACTTCTAGGAGAACACTCTTCCTGGAACCCTCTATTGATTCCAACGAAGACACCGCCAACTGATATGATAATGTTCCCACTGATGGTGCCAACAAACTCATTGCACCCTGCCTTTCATGCCTCTATCCTCTAAAGATATTTCTAACACCATCATGTGTCATAAAATCCACTTTTCTCACGTTACAGTCGATGTGGTCCTTAAACGCAACCAGCCAATCCATTGAAATGATTACATCATATTCATCCATATTAATTATTGAGAAATTCCAGATTAGCTCAACCTCACCCACAACGATACAACATGCTCTACACAAGAAGGCTCGACACTCTCTTCGACCCAGAGGAGTTAGAATTTTCAAAACTGAAGGCATCATTTCTACCCTTAAACCCAGCAACTCAACCACCCATGTAGCAATAAATGAGTGTAAATCACCCCTATCAAATAGCACATGCATCAAGGTAGAATTTAAAAGAATATTACCTCGCACCATAGATGGTCCCATCTTATCATCCACCAAAACCTAATTGGCTCCGAACAATGAATTGGTTTCCACACTCTGCTCATTATTTCCCTGCTGAGGAGTTTTGGTGTTCTGAGAATCTTCATGACTGACATTTCTCTGCTCACGAGGGGTATGCTGCTATCCATGTCCCCTCAAAGAATACGATGTATGAGATCCTTGAGGAGTTTCATGATCACCTGACCTCAATGCATTCCTAAAATAGTGCTAAATATTCCCTACCTTCTTACAATTTTGACATGCTCTAGGTTCTGTCTTATAGTCCCGCTTGATGTGTACCGTAGAGACACACTGAAAACATCCTACTTTTCTCTGGGGCTTTGGAGAAAGGTTTATCGATCCAACCATCGGATTATGTTACAAAATAATGCCCTGAGAATAAGTCTCCCTCCTCCTCTTGAACCCAGTATTATAGTTCCCTCTACCACCCATGGTTTCCACCATACTTCCTCTGCCTGGAGCTCCCAACAGACACTGCTCAGCCACCGATGCTTGATTCACCATCTCTATGTAATCACTAATACACAACACTTCTATTTTTGAATGAATCTCTTGACTTTACCCCTCTTCGAAGATCCTTGACTTCAAAAACGTTCTACCCACCACCTCAGGTGAAAGTCGCACAATGCTCATAAACATAGTTTCATACTCCGTCACAGAAAAATGCTCTTTCTTCAGACTGAATAAATCAGTTGTAAGATGAATTCTGAATGTATGTGGGTTTAATTGTTTGTTAAATAATTCCTCAAAGCCTTCCTGTGTCATACACTGGTCCATCCCTGCTTGGACTACCAACTCCCACCACTAAAGAGCAAGATCTTATAGCTTATACGTTGCTAGAATTACTTTCATCTCTACCAGCGTCCCCAAGAATTCGAAAATTATGTTCATTCTAGACAACCACCCCTCTACCCTTTTCTCGTCTGAATCACCCCTAAATATGGGTGGGTCTTGCTTTTAAATCTAAGTTTCATAATCAACATGGTTTCGCTCTTCCACTCTATTCACACATTCCATAGCGTAGAATTCTTGCACTATGTTATGGACTAACTACAGGTTCACCTGGGGGTCAAGAGCAACCATGTTCTCATCAGCCACTTCCGGTTTGTCTCTACAACACCTACCCGATTCCATTTCTATAAACAAAAAACAAACAAACATGAGTATCACTTCAATAGACATCATGAATTCCCATTTCCAATTTCATTACACAACACTATCACAAAGAGGCTTTCCACCTTTCATCATTTGACATGTTTCACCATTTTTGAAAATCAAACCATTTTCAAAATACCATATTTATTCACATTACAATTTCACACATGTGAAAAAACCATTTCTCAATTCAGACCATAAATCATTATTCCTAATGAAATATACATCCTAGAGTGAAGTCACTTCTACCATTTATTCCATGAACATCTCATCGACTACACCCACGAAAATGTGATTTCCAATGCCTATAAGTGTCTTTAAAACACTTATGTGCCCATATCCTTGGTAAATTGAAGTTCAGCATAAAAGGGTTAGCTAGGCCATTTAATGTTATACATTACAAGTTCCAACATTCCAACACCTTGCTACAATCCTGACTCAAATAATATACCACAACGAATGTCCACTCCAAATCCGAGAATCAACGCCATAGGACATAACAAACTAATACAACATGTAACACCCCACCCCATCCTCATTGGCTTGAGGAGGCGGAGAGGGTTACCTAGATTTATGCTATGTTCCCAAGATTCCAAAGGATGGAAAAAAATGTCGAGGGCTTCGAGAAAAAATTGGGGAACAACTTTCCTTTAAGAAAAACCCAACCAAACCATCAACTAATAGCCACTCTACGATGCATTTCAATAAAACATTCAATCATGTATTCCCAAAATATAGCCAAGTTGATCCACAATACAATCCAAAACCAATACAATCTAACAGGATATTAGAGTACTATGTGGAAGACTAAACCATATACCCAATGAAAAACAAGACACACTCCACGACTCCATCCCTAGCTCCATGCTCCAGGCACCACCACATCTCCCAAGCATCACCACGAACCACTAGTAATGACATGACTTACCTTTACCTATGAATCAGAATACGACATCTGAAAAAGACCAAAGGGCCAAATCATGGGGTAAGTACTAATACTCAGTAGTATTTCCCAAACTAACTTCAATACACAAGCCACTAGCATAAAACAGTTAGCAAATTTTTATAAAACATTTTATATAAAGAAACACCAAACTCCCAAATGTTTATAACTAAAACATTCCATAAGCCAAACTGGCCCACATGGAATCCAAATCAACCATCCCACGTAAGAAATCCAATTCAACCATGCCACACGATGATTACTATTTCCATATTTCACTCACAAAACCCTTTTAAAAACATCAACAACAAAGCACACAACAAATCATTGTGGCAGTTTTAGTCCTACCCATTCATTTACAATCAACTCAAGTGATACTTCCAACCAACTTGTTATTGATGGTGGCCATTCCAACCAATATACATACACTTTTTAAAGTGTCACTTCCTCATCCACTCCACACAACCAACATAATCTATAACACTCAATCATCTAATGAGCACAAAGCACCATGGATGTGACTATACGTAATTTCCCATTTCCAACACATGTTAATCCACTTCAATAAATCAATCATTTATTGAAATCACTCATTTATAATTTTCCATGAAAAAACTCTAATTCAATATAACAACCTCTTTATTAAAAACCATTTTCATAAATCATTTCCTTAACCAACGCCAAGAATAAAACTTTAAAATATACATTTTAAAATTTAACAATAAGAACATTCAACTATAAGACCCTTTTTTCCCTAAAAATCACCGATACATGACCAAAGAGATTTGTAACCAATTTCGCATATCAAAATCACAATTAATTTATATCCAAACAAATTAATTTTACCCAAAACTACTAGACTTATCCATGTGGAGTCGAGAAGGAAGCCACCAACCTTTAGGGTTCTGGCGAAATCTACCCATAAGAAACCGCACCCCAATTCAAGAATACGCTTCATGAAAATCACTTTATATCCCCTTCCCTATCATCCACAAGACATACAATCAACACCCAAAAAACCCCAGCACTAGATATACATGAAACAGATGTAGATCTAGAAAACTGAGAGAGAGGGGGAGACGAAGATCTAGAGGAAACCACAAAGAAACCAAGGGGAGAGACTTACCCGGAAAAAACCTCCATCAAAACACCAAGAAACCCTTTTGAATCACTACCAAAATGAGTGGGAGAGCACCTTCAACCCTTAAGAACCCAAAATCCTGAGTTAGGCTCACGTGGGAGAAGATTGAGAGGTAAATAGGTCAAGCTCGAAGGAGCCCAAATTTAAAAAACCTTCTTTTTAGTGGTCGCACGGTTAGTCTGCACGGATTGACAAACTGTGCGCTAACTGTGTGAATGCCATTTTCTCGAGAGGAGGGGTCTGCACAGTTTCCTCGCATAGTTTGGAAAACTATGCAAAGGCCATGTGAAGACTACTACCTCCTCCCTACACGGTTTCATAGAGAACCTACACGGTTTCCCATAATCGTTCTCAAACCGTGCTCCCTAAGAAAAACCTCCAAACATATTCAAAACCATTCCAAACTCTCACAAGAACTTCCAAACTCATTCCATGCACATTAAACACATAGAAAACAATAAATAAAGGATGGATACCTAAAACTGGGGGTGATTTAAAGATAGAGTCCTATTATCCAAATAAATATATAACTCTTCATTGAAGTTCATAGGATGATTATAGTCCATTAATAATTAAATTTGAAAAGTATAAAAAATTTATCAGACACAACACCATGAATAAAAAAATAGAAGAAGTAAGGTTAGAGGAATACTACAAATTTATCATACCTAAGGAGTAGAATTAATGATAGTTAAGGGGAGAGAAGGGTTGGCAGCTTGGGCTCCAGCTTGGAGAGTGGTGTCAGCATCTCAAGGTCGGGATCAGGGAGTAGCGGTAGTGATGGTTCGGTGGAGTAGGGCGTGATAAGGGACAACGAAGATAGAGAAGGGGGACGGTGGAGAGGTGGTAGAGTTTGATGAGGTAGGGGGAATGGTGGGAATGAGTGACGAGTTCGGGGGGGTTGGGGGGAAGAAGTTTCATGGGTAAAAATAATGTTTTAGCTATAATTTCATAAACAACCAATAATTACTGAATTTTGGTGTAGTGATGAGAAATTTATTTTTTAATTAAAATTATTATTCCCTCTAAAAGTAACAAATTTTTAAATTATAACTAATTTTATAACACATTGAAAAATTAATTAAGGAATCATAAAATTATATTATAATCAAGTGACAACATAATATTAATTTTTGGAAACATTTTGTCAAAATAAATGTTGTTTTAAATCATTATATTAATTATAAAATTGTAAACAAACATTTATTATTATAAAAAAATATTTACACTTAATGTATACCATCTATAAATATTATTTACATATACAATGATATTATTATATCATATTACCATTTATAAGATGATTAAAATTTATTTATAATTTCCCAGGCATGGTTCATATTCTATTAGTTGAATTACTATTCCTAAGGGTCACATTACTATTCCAATTTTCATGTTATTATATGTTCCTTGATTTCTAAAAAAATCCTCTAATTTCATTCATTATTCATTTATAATGTTTTATTTGTGTTCTATATGTTATTTTTTATGATTTATACTATATGAAATAATTTTATGTGAATTGTAAACTATCCAATGAATTGAATTTTATTTTATAGGATACATACCAAAAAAATATTGTTGTTTTATAAACCACATAACTGTAGTTGTTTTTTATTTTTTATGATATTTAATAATCCATTTATCTTATATTGATTAATTATGATTTTGGAAGTTATTTAATTTTTGTGTTTTAGGAGAAATATTGATTTTCATCAAAACATAATTTTTTTTATAAAGTTGTTCTTTTTTTAAGAAAATGCTCACAAGAAGGGTTGTATTTTGGAAAATGGTAATAATAGTTTTTTGTATGTTTATACATGATGCATTTTTATGTTAACACTTTCTTGAAAAATGAGTTTCCAGGGAAAACTATTTTAAAATAAATGATTTTTTTCTAGAGGAAAGTAGAAACTCAGTGTGTATGTGTTAAGTTGAGAAATGATTAGGTTATCAGGGTCGTATGTCTAGCCCCACTCCTTATCATTGTAAAGTAATTTTTTGTGGTTATTATATTAATAAGGTAGACTTGGATCACATTATAGGTTTATGAAAATGGTGATTTTATTGCCATAAGCTATGTGAGGATAATTTTGGGTACCTATATATCATTTTTTATTAGAATATACTCTGTAATATCCATAACATGTGTATAATTTTAGTAAATAATGAGTTTTTAGGAATTATTTTTGAAAATTGTGAGTTTTTAGTGATACTTTAAAAACATTTCTTCTATAAAATGATGTTCTCAATGAGAAAAAATAAATTAAATATCAATAAAAAAATGTAGTTTTCTGAAATTTGGGTTCATAATGATTGGATATGTAAGTATTTAATATCATGGATTTAGGATGGTTTTGATAAATCAATGTTTTAGATGAGAGTGAATATGATTTTTCAGTTTTCTTAAATGTTTATTCAGTGCAAATTATTTTCAAAATTTATTATTTTATACATTCATACTATTTTTCAAATTTCAGAGACTATGGATCAGGCTTGTGGCCTTATGTTATCTTGGATTATTTATTTAGTATCAGGTCCATTAGTCTGGGTGTTGAAAAATCATATCAAGCTATTGTTTTAGGGTATGATTTAAGCCTATGAATTTTTTGATTGGAATGGAGAATATTATGACTAGGATAATACATTTTCTTATATAAATACTTATAATAAATTTTTATAACAATATTTGAGTTTTCATGAATTTCTAGTAGAATATGAAAGTTATTGATGACCACATAGAAAAAGAAATATTTTTATCAAGTTAACCTTTGATGCGTTAGAATATATTATATTTCCTGGATCATATGATTAATTTTAATAATTTCATCACATGATCAGGGTTTAAAAAATTATTTTCGTATATGAATATTAATTTACAATGACTCAATGATGTAGTTTTTTAAAATAAATTTAAAAAAAATGTAGTGAAACACATATTGAATATGTTTAACAAAGAGGTTGAAAATGAGATTAGCCAAAATATAAGGATATGAAAACACAAAAATGTAGTATTGAGTAGAATTTTTTAATTATAATTAATTGAGATATGATGTGCTTTTGTGCATTTTTTAATACATCAATAACTATTCAACCTAGTGGGGGTTTTCTTGGTGGGTATGAAGAGTGGTGTAAATCATTCCAATAAGTGGTCAACATGTTAGAATATTTATGGGAATAATATAGGTGATTGAAAACATCACAAATAAAGAAATACTAAAGGAGGTGGATTAGGACATAGAGTTTATAATTTATGATCCAACATCATTTAGAGGTGATCTCAACCCAAACCAATCATAATTTTGTTTTGAGAATATCATCCATGTGTTCAATTTTTGATAACTATTTGTGATCTCAGAAGTTGATTGTTCATCTAATTTTTTTAAAAATCATTATAAATGGTGAGAGATGATTGAAAAATAGGTACTTGATATGGACTTAGACTATATGGGTTTCCATAATATTTATAATCATAATAATTTTCTTTAGGGATTATATCATGTAAATTCTCTTGAACATACTGATTTTTCGAAAGATAATAATGTTCATGATATAGTACGAATTTAATTTTTTTAATTTTTTATTGTATTCATTAGAGTTGGTGATGATTAATAACATAATGTAATTGAGTTTTGAGATATAGATGTTACTAGAGTTACAGTCAAGGATTATTTTTCTTAAATTACCTACTTATTTATATGTGGTTTGTGAAAAGGATATTTGAAATATGTACATAGAGCCCACAAAAAATTTGAGCACATTTATTCTTTATTACGGTGGAGGGAAAAATTTCTTTATTTATTAAAAAAAGATGTGAAAGATCATTTAAGTGAAATTAACATAATCAACTTCTCAATTTTTCTAGGGGAGGAGAGTATTGAAGTTCTTATAGTGATATTGAATGAATCAATTAAATTAAAAGTCATTGATTCCATCACATACATGTTTTCAATGATTAAATGTGGGTCATATAATGAATTATTTTGAAGTATTCTTGATATAAAAATGTACAATATATAATCTATGAGGTGTTGGTATATCCTTGAAATGGTTTGTGCTAGTTTATACCACGTTGTAAATAAGTCCACTACATTGTGGTTTTATAAATATAAATGTTTTTTATATAATAATAACGATTCAACTAATTTATTCCTCCTAATATATCAAAAATCATTTAAAATATTATATGATGTTATTCAAGAAAAATTGAATTTCCAAATCAATTTTTTTAATAATATAAAATTATTTTTCTATTGTTATAAATATTTTTAACTTATTAAATGATTATATAAAATTTCCATAATAATTTAGAATTTTACATTGTAGTTATAATATAATTGGTTCAACATGTGTTATGATTTTTTTGGAATGTTTTTTGTAATTTTTCTGTTATAATATAAGCTAAATTAATGTTTCGAGTTTTTAATTTATTAGGCTTGGGGGATAGATCATGAAATCACTAGATTTCTAGTGGTGTGCATCAAAAGTCTTGTGAGTATATATATATACAAGGAAGGATCTTATTTCCACTATAACTTTAGTGGGTATCCACTGAAACTCCCTTTGGATTCTTAACCCTATGTTTTACAGGCATAGTTTAGTCATTTTTTGTGGGCTTATATGGTTGAACTCTTTATTTAACTACAGTAATGAATTTTTATTTAGCTAAAAAGGTCTGAATTTTTTTTCTAATATCCAACAAATCCACCACAAATATATCCTTTACATTATAATAGATCTATGATCTATTTTTTCTGTTATAATTAGAATGGGGGTAAGAATTTTTTTTCTATGGTTTTTTAGAAGTTTTAAGGTTTAGTTTATATTATATTCTAATTTGAATTTTTATTTTTGGATGAATTATTGATATATAGTAATTATAGGAATAATTAAACGTATAACAATTTTTTGTAGTATGGACTTAATATGAAGTAATTTTCCTAGACTATCTATGAAGTCATAATTCATTACTTAAGTGTATTTTTCTTCCTATTATGCATGTTTTTAACCTTGAGGTATTCATTTTAATATTGAATTAATTAGTAATTCTTAAAAAATTAATTACTTCATTATAAATAATTCAGTGATTATATAATATGTGATATTTAGTTATAATCATATGATTTAATTTTTAATTTAAGTGTGAACATTTGGGTAAAAAAATTTTAATATTCAACTTATATTCATAAATGAAAGGTAAAATTGATTAGTGACTTTTTATGAAATATCTTTTTTATTATATTGTTGAAGCCCCAATTTGTTTTATTTTATTGGTTTTTAATTAATGAAAAAACATTAAAATATGAGTTAACTAGTATATTATAGAAGTAAACTGTAAAACCCATGAATGTTAGGAAGGTTCATGAAGTTACCACGAAAGGTGTCACTTTGCGTAGAGTAACTGAGTATTGGAAATATTCTTTGATGCTTAGAAGTGATGAAATATTACACTATTGATTGTGTGGGAAATAAATAAATTAAAATGGATTTTTTTCCATGATAATCAATAACATCTAATTACATGATGTTAAATATGGATGAATTTCTGATTTTCTGCCACTATTCATGTTGAAAGGAATTACGATACATCTTAGTATTCTATATACCCAACTGGTGCAAGTACATATTATTTGATAAGAATAAAGAGTTCTGTGGAGTATTTATATTGTTCAATATTATATCATTGTAAATATTTATCAATTTAGTGTTTGATAATCTATTCCTCAATTAAATAAAAGATAAGTGTTAGTGTATGTACATACACTTACTAAAATATTTCAGAAGTGATATTTATGTTTTTAATAAGGAATGTATATGGATTTAGGAGGCTCAAATTAAAAGGACAAGCGGTCTATAATTTCTACATTATGTATGATCGTTATGGTATGGTTGATTAATTGTCTACTACTTATGGTAGAACATTATGATAATTTATGAAAGGAATAGTCAATTAGAATGAATTTTTGGTTGATCCAAGGAGTTATATAAAGGTGTGTCGAATTTTAAAAAATATATGGACAATCCATATGGTAACATGTCTGATTCACATGGTCATTTGAAATCCATTATATTTTTTTAATTCAATTGGTTAATCCATATAGTTGATCTTGAGATTTATGGTCAATTAAGTGGTTATATTTTTTATATAATCTTTTTGGTGAAATGTTTGGATAAACTATGTTGAGTTTTAGGTTTTCCGAACAAAATAATGATAAAATTCACCCCTTATAAGTGTTCGTGGTGGCAGAAAAGATAAATAAAATTGTATGACTTTAATGTTTTTATGGCTTATGAAGCTAATCATATGAATCATTATTGTAATTAATTATTGATTCTAGGTCTTCTATTATGGAATTCAGATCATATGTCTTTGAGAGTAAGCGTTAGAATCATACTTGTTTCAATATTGATCATATGATTTTTATTTTTATGTATTTTAAAGGCATATAATATCTAAAGCTGATAATTATTTGTCATTCTTTCATTTTCATAATTTCATGAAGCTTTGGATTTAGTTTTAATTCAAGAAGATGATATAAATAAGAGATTTATAAAGATTATCAAGCCATAAATCAATAATAAAAACATCACTATTATTGATTGGTGTCTTTGAAAATGTATCATTATCATTTATATATTTTTTGTGAAGTAGAGGAAGACCATGATAATTCAAATATTATATAATGGTAAGAATGACTTTATTATTTCAAGAACATGATGAGGAAACATGTGAATTATAAAATATAAAACATTTTCTCAATTGAAGGATTGAATTTGAGGGAGTTCTGAAATGAGGAAAATTTCATTCTTATAAAACTATTTAAATAAATAAATATATATATTGTGTAAGTTGAATAAATTGGGTGGTAGATTACCCAATTATAATAAATACATATTTTATATGTACAAAGAAAGGTTGAAATATGAGAGCTGAAATTTTACCTATTGAATACCTAAGGTATTGTATAAAGACGGGTCAAATAAACATGTGTTTAATAACAATAAGTTTCCCTATGCATTGATGTAAAATAATTGATTTGGTGACGAATACATAAAAGCCATCATGTAAGTTAAATAAAAAAAAGATGTTTGTTCACTTATGTTATATCAGACCACACCCAAGTAAAGAAGGTGATGATTCCAATCTATAGTATATGATTTAGAAGTATGAAGAAAATAGCTATGATTTATGTGAATAAGATTCATCCGAATTTATTTCTAAAGGATATGAAGAAGGTAAAATCATATAGTCCAACAGGGGGTTGATCCATCATATGAGATCTTACTTTAATAAAGCCAATGTAAATTCTCTTATACAAATGGGAAATAATCCCTCACATGATTTGTACATGGTTTTTTCTAGTATAAGGAGTTGATATTACCACCATTAATCATGATTTCTTTGATAATAAAAATGAATATGTGGATTTGGGGTAATTACCATGATGTACTAAGGATATACTCATCCTTATGGTGGAAAACATCATTAAAAACCCCAATATCTTTTTCTAATTTATATTTCTATATATACATAAAAACTAAATTTGGGAAATATAAATATATATCAACTCACTGAATAATTAATTAGTTGATAAAGGAAAAAATTAATCTTGTAGTAAGAGGATACCATCACAGATTCACCCCATATTTGGACACATACTTATGTGATCCTAACAATTAACATCATATGAGTTGGAATCATTATTGGATTCTATTATTTGAAATTTCATTTGATAATTATAATTTATTTTTAAAAGTATATATTATGGGATAATATTAATAACCCACTGAATTATGCTATAAAATAGTATGGAAGATAATTTGGCTAAGGGGCTAAATAACATAAATATAAGAGACACAAAAAAGTTGAGAAATGGCTCATCTAAGAATAGAGAGAATATTTAATCACAACTAATTGAAATTACAAAATGTAGAGTTCATTAAAATACATTTTTAATATATCCCATATATAAATAAATGAAAATAATTCACCCCTCTTAAGTAAGTAATAATAAATAATAATCTATGCATTTGGTAATTTTGAACAAGGATAATCAGACATGAAAGGTGAAGAATCAATAATAAGTGGAGAAGATTGCACCAATATAAAATCATTTGATAAAGAATATTATGATTCATGTGCTTATTTGATGAATTACATATAATAATTTCCTATTAAAGTAGTCACTTTTTTTGGCTCCATAAAAATCATGTAATGAGAGATCACACATCATGAAAATATGAACAAAATTTGAATAATACTTTGGAATAAAGGGTGATGGGGTCTATAAATCTCTCCAAAATGGTGGGATCCTTATATACCAGGAATGAGAATCTTGAATATTGATAATACAATTTTAATGATGAAATTATCACAATGATTTATAATATATAAGAATACAAGAAAACCCATAAAGACAGGATTCGTCCATATGAAGAAATAATTGATATTAACCATGCTCAACATGAGGTCAAGACCATAAGTATTAATGATCGTGATGATATTATATAAGAAAATATAAAACTAAATTAAAATAAAATTTATGAAATAATAAAGGTTTGTAAATACAAAAATAAATTAGTATTGAATAATATAAACAACATCAATATAAAATTCTTGGAGCTTGTAATTAAATTGAATAATCTAGAGTTATTTCAAGTGATTTATTTTCAAGATGTTGAAAAGCAATATACAGCCACAAAAACTACTAAGGATGAATAAATTTCTAAAATACCTCTATCTAGGGGAATAAACCCCCACGAATCATTTAATTACAAATATTTAGTAGCCTTAAAATTTAATGTACCATCCAATTCTAAAAATAGTTTTTATGAGAAATCTATTTTCATGTGCAGTGCAAGTTTGGAACTTAAATCAATACAATAGTGTTTAAAGATATATTATGTGGAACCCAAACTAAAATCCAAGGTTTTTAAAAGCATATGTTTGAGGATATTTTCTCATATAAATCAAATTTGGTGAATGAGAAACCATACGAAAAACATGCAAGATATTTTGGACTGATTTTATATTATAGATAAATATCTAGTTTTTTAGATATTATTGGTGATGATATAAATTTGGGTGTATGGATATGGGATGATGGAATAATTTTTCAACCAATATATGATGAGAAAAAAATATAGTGGGGGGGGGGGTAAATCTTGATAATATTTAATATCTAATTATATTGAAGAGGTATCTATATACAATAAAAAAATATAATTGTGTAGAGAAATATATGTTGTTTTTAATGGGAGATGTTACAATGAAGATGTTTTAAGGTAAAATTAATTCAAGAATGAAACTAAAATAAGTAAGAAAATAATACCATAAGAGATGAATAATGGAGGAAATACTACCATTGGAAATAATCATGGGAAAAAATTTGAAAATGACATTCTCAGGATGATTATGAAAAAATATTGTCGCTTACCTGTGGGTGATAAGTAGAAGATAAATATAGAGTCAATAACACTCAATAAGATCAAGAAGGGTATCACACTAAAAGGAATATTTTATTTCTTTTATGGAAAAATAGAAAACATCATGGATACGTGCATACAATCCATAAAAGTGAGATTTATATGAACAAGAAAGAGATAAGTGGACGAACAGTCCAAGAGAAAAACAGAGGGAATAATGTGTTGAAGAGAACACAAAATAAACTATGTTGAAAAATAAAAATGGTTGAGCACATTATTTGAGTGTGTTAGGAAATATAGTCAGCTAATATAGTGAAAGAAATAGAATTTGAATCCCAAGGAAAATCAAAATACGATAGGAAATATAAGATTACATATGAAGGAGAAATAGAATTTAAAGAGAGGTTTTTAAAATAGGAAAACTAAAAATATCATTAGAATATATGTGGTAGGTGAAATTATGTTTGAAACACCATGAATGATTTTGTACCAGTTAATCCATCCAAAGAATAAATATTGAAAATAATAAGGAAGAACCTGGTGATGAAATTTCTATGATAGATTATGTCAAAGAAAATAATATTTCAAAAAATATGGAAAAATCATGAAGATCCCATCCAATCATATAGCTAAATTGATAAGTGAAAACTTCTTGATAATAAATTCCCAATATAACTACTCACATTGATTAACAAGGTGGTCCTCCTTATTCACTAAATAAATTTTCTTTTATTTGTGTCCTTCCCATGAATGGAAATAAATGTGATGTTGGTTCTCACATATTTAACTAATGAAATGAAGTAATATATTATAACTATTAAAGATTTGAAGATGTCACCATTATGGTATGATTTTTAAAATAGTATTCTAAAGATAATATGAATAAAATACGAACCAAGATGAAGGAAAATATGATATAAAAAATGGAATATAATAGTGATAGAAGTACTCATCTTTCAATAAATTAAATACATGATATCTCTATGATTGTTTGAAGAAGGTAATCATACCTGTGAATAAATAATGAATGTTTCCATAATGTTATTATCTCAAAAATTTAAAAGAAATTTTTTTTTTAATAAATATATCACTCTTGATAAATTAATGAAAAATATCATCCCATGTGAGGGATCATATCATGAAAAGCATTCAATGTTAATAATTTACAAAAATAATAATTTTGGAAAGATGTTGAAACACTATCCTTGAATTTTTTTTAATTAATACTCACTCATCCTAGGTATAAAAATAATAAAAAATTATATTAAGGGAAGTTATTGTGTTCATTAATGAAACTAAAAAATTATCGATTTTAAAAGGGATTATAGCTCAATTTAAAATTTAAAACAAAATAGTTTAACTTGAATGTTTTTAATTATTATATTGAGTGAGTATAGAAATTTTTTTTTGGAAAATGTTTGTGAATATTTTCAATAAATAATATAAAAAAATAGTATCAGCTTGGATATATATAAATATCCCATGAGGAATAGCATTTATAAATTTAATTATTGGAATCACATTCTGTTAATTATGGAAAACATTTTTATCTAAATCAATACTTCTAATTGTTTACACATAGTAATGGTGAAGTAGAAATACAGTTGAATGATTGATAGAAAAAATTTTAAGGTATAATTGATACCATCCTCTCTAATAATATTTTTTATTTATTTTCAATTACTGTGTACGATAAGAAAATGAAAGTAGTTAATGATGAGAAGAGATAAGAGAAGAAGTAAATAAGTTCACATATTGATATTCAAACTTCTATCAATGGTATTTAAAAAAATATAAAAGAACAGATTGATGAACCCACTTTTTATTTTAATTGAATTTATTATAAATAAAGGAAGAAAAATTTTAAGATGATATAAAGTAGGGAATATTTGAAGGAAAGTCTATAAACTAATCATATTGATATTGTTCATGATGTTCCAAAGAAATGTGACACTTTGTGTTAAGTAACTGGGTATTATAAATATTCCTTAAATATTTGAATTTAGGTAAGATTTATCCACTTATTATAAGGAAAATAAATTAAATAAAATATATTTATTCTATGATACTCAAGAGTATCCATTTATATTATGGAAAATATTGTTAAAGGTGTCATTTGGTGAAATTATTCTTATGTAATGGAATGGGGAAGCGTCTTTGTATTTCATATACCAAATTATGGCAAGAAGATTTGATATATTAAGAAATAATAGTTCCATGGAGTATTCATATTCATGAATATAATATAGATGTAATGATTTTAAAACATAAATATTGATATTTTGATCCTCAAATAAATCAACAGACTATGTTTTTGGATATAGATAAAATATCTACCTCATTTTGGAAGAGATTTATGAGTTACCTGAAAATAGATTGAGATGGTTTTATGAGGCATTAGTTTAAACTAAAATATATATATATATATAATTCCTAAACTATGGTTAATATTTATAGTTTTTTTCAATTAACTTATCTTCACAGTTTTCTTTATAGTAATCAAGGAAGGAAATTGTTGATTTCAATATATATGTGGTTGATCTAAGCCTTTATAGAAAGTGACAAATGATTGGATCTCTACATGTGGTTGATCTATATGGTGTATTTTAATTTCACATGGTCGATTGAGAGGAATGGTTTCTTTTATACTTCATCTGGTAGATCTATTTGATCAATCTTGTGAGGGATGATTGATCTTTGAAATGGAGAAATTTTTTATGGAGTAAGTTGGGTGATGAAATGTTACATACCATGGTGATATATATGGTTTCAAAATAGATTGATGACAAACACCACACAATAAAATAGCTTGTGGTTGTGGGAAATTTAAATTTGATCGTGCCACTTTGATGACATTATTAATTATAAGTATGAACATAATACTTATAGTTTATTATTGTAGGAAACTACATTCACTACTAGAAAATGAGGCTACTACCTGGTCCTATAGCCACTATTTTAAAACCATGTCTATAGGGGGCTATAGCCACGGTTTGGGGGCCTATAGCCACAGGTTTAAAACGGTGGCTATATGCTAGATTTCCAAGGCCTATTGCTACATTTTTGAAAACATTGGCTATAGGTCGTGGCTATAGCCATGCTTTTGTGTCCTATAGCCACGGTTTAAAAACCACAGCTATATGCCAAAATTTTTTATAACATATAGACACTGTTTTTCAAAACCGTGGCAATAGGGTTCCCACGCTTCTGTGGGAAAACATTTTCCCTCCCAAAATATTGAGGGAAGACCTACTGCCCCAATTTTGAGCTATTTCCATGGTTTATATTAATATATATATCATAATATATATATATATATATATCCTAAGTGTTATGCCGTGTAGTGGTAAGTATGTTGGTTCGTAAATAGGAGGTACAAGGATCGAAACTTGCTACTGACATTTTGTATTTAGGTTATTCCGACGGTTTATTGATCCTAGAGCCACGGTTAAAACCGTGGCTATTGGTCAACTGCCACGGTGGGGGGTTTTGAGTCCAATTACCATGGTTAAAACTATGGAAGTAGGTTGGGACCTACTGCCATGGCGATTGAAACACCTTGAGATTTTATGATAAATATTATTTTAATTGCATTGATGTCTTCTATTGTACGCTGCACCAAAATTAGCTTGTATTATACGCAACACTGTATTAGCTTGTAGTATATGCAAAACTATTATTGGCTCGTGTTACACACAATTTCATGATAGTTTTGTAGAAATTATTCCACACATCATTAAGTATAAAATATTTTTAATGTATTAATGAAATACGTTTCGATTATGTTATACGCAACACAAAATGGAGATTTCACTACATGCAGCCCCGACTTGGCTTGCATTACACGCAATAGTGACCTTCCTCGATAGCGTGTGTAGTACGCAATAACAGGTTTCACTAAACAACGATATATTGTCATAATATTTTTATGAACTACTCATTATGAATTGTATTAACTAAATTTTGAATTTTATAACATTATTAATCATCTTTCACATTATCTAGAACTTGGTATGAGAACAAATTAATTTTTTCGTGTAAAATAGGTATTTTTTTTAAAAAATAGGTTGTTCTAATTGTAATGGCATACCCAATCTAAATATAGTTTATGACATGTTTATAAGTTCATTTTGAAAAAATAAAATTCTTCTTGGGAATCAGGATAGAAAAATGTACTTTGGAAAAAAATTTCATATTATTCTTATAACTTTCATATTTTAATGAATAGTAAAAACACGCTACATTTTAATTAAAAACAACTTTTTTCATCGTAATAATTTATAAAGTAAAATAATAATATTGAATGGTTTTAAAGTATAAATATAATAGATTTCTACCATTTAATATAATGTATGTCATTAGCGTTGATTTTACACTGAATTCCTAGGTAAAATCGTTTTAATCTTTTGCAATGTTTTAAGTTTTAAAACTCATTTTCCTAACAATGGGATTAATTTTAAATTAATATCTGAAAAATGTGTTATTTGAATTTTGAAAAATGGATTCCATATTTGGAATCAGTAGGTCCAAATTATGTTAATAGGCTACTTTTTATTTTTGGGAACTAGGAATAGTAACTACGATAAATTTTATTTGCCAAAGTTAAAGGTAAATCAGGTAATTAAGGGTAAATATAATATTGTAAAATTCCCCTAAAACATATCTTAATATAAATTGATGATTATATTTCGTTATAAGTAATATTTGGTTCGAAATTTAATCCATTTTAAACCTCATGGATGTGATTAATACCTTTAATTTATTTTACTTTAATGAAAGTGAAATGCGTCTCACTCAAACTTTAATTATTAAAGTATTTTTAATATAATTTTATACAGAATATAAATTAGATTATAAATAATCATTTGAAAGATAATTGTTTTTCTTTGTAATGGTAATTTATTTTTAATTTATAATAAATATTTATTTACCTTAATAGCTTATACATTAATGATGTAGAAATTATTTATTTAGTGAAATATCAATAATATAGTTTTTATTAAAATAATAATACATATCAAAAGGACCATAAACTTGACAAAAACATATTTTTAGAGTATATATATACCCTAAGAATCCAAGGGTCTATTTTTGGTCAATTTGGAGGTTTACAAAACAGATTAGGACATTTATATTATTTTATTTAAAATAATGTCAAAGATGTCACCTTCATAATTTAATAAATATAACAATTTAATGTTTTGATTTTAAGATGATAAATTCAAGTAAAAATATTTTTATGAAATTTATAATATTTATCTTCATAATAGGATTTTATTTTTAATTTTTATACAACAAATAAGTATATTTAATAATTTAACAAAAATGTTGTAGTAATTATTTTATTAAGATAAATACCAAATAAATGGTTTTAAAAATATTAAATTAAATAATCAATGATTAAAATAATATGCTAAATGAATTTTTTAGATGAATATAACATTTTAGGAATATATTAGATATTTTGGTTCAAACATATCTTTTGTGTGGTTTTTATTTAAATTCAAATAATGAATAGTGTCAAAATTGACATAAATGATATTTTATAAAAATAACATATAACTAAATTGTTTAAAAAATCAGAAAAAATATTTAAAAATTATAAATTTAAATTTATATGTTCGAAAATTTTATGAAGTATCAAATTATGGACAATTTAAAACACATAAGTAAGTATTTATAAGAATTTAAAATTTAGAATATTATTTTCACATATAAAATTAAATAGAATAAATAAGGAAAAATCAAAATGATATGGTTTAAAATAAACATTAAACATGTCTAAATTTTATTGGTTGATTATATTACAACCTTATATCATCTAATATTATGATTTGAGTCATTTTGGAATTTTTTATGTGGGGTTTGAATTTATATTAAATTTATATTTTTGTGGTTTCCAAAGGTGCCCCTCTCATCCCTTATAAAAGAGAACCTCCTCCCTCTCCACATCACACATATTTGAGCCTTAAATATCTTCAAATCCCTACCAATTTAACTTCTCCAATTCCATAAAAACATACTATAGGTCCTGGTCTTCTTCAAAAACCAACTTTAGTGCCCTAAGATGAGGTTAAGAGGAGGCGCGTTGAAGAAGAGGTAATCTCTTCTATCGATTCGTTCAAGTTTCATTATTCTTATACATCATATTATTTAGTTTTTTCATTATCAAATAATATAATAAGTATAACTAATATACTTATATGTTATTATATATATTAAACAACCCCATTTCACATTCTATCCATCCTACAGAAAACGAATTCACTGTGCTTGTGTATGTACGGAATACCGTCTCCATGCCCTGGTGAAATCTGTTTTTCCACCACCACCTAAAATGTATAGGTATAATGGTGTAAGTAATAACTATATATGGTTATTATAACATCATAATAATTCTAAAATATTATATCATCCACTAAAATTTCATTCAATAATTATTGGAACGATATCATCGCTCGTGCGTACGTATGGATTACCGTCTCCATGACACGATGAGATTCATTCTCCATGATAGCCATTAAATAATGATTATAAAGTATATATAATGAATAATAATGATATATATGGAATAATATTTCTACATTATATATATATATATCATCTACTTACTTCCATTCATGTCAATAAGGAAAGGAAAACAATATTCATGAGTATGTATGGCCTACAGTCTCCATGAACGGTGTGTTTCATTTCATTTATATATCTATTATATATATATACTGAATATATATGATATATAAATCATGTTTTACATTCTGGAAGTAATTAAATCGTGATATAAGTAATAATAATATCAAGAACAACAAGTCCAAACAGGTGTGATAAATGAAATGATTTTACCCAAAGCGCTGCTTTATCATGGAATTGACAAAAAACAGGTAATATAAAGTATAAGTGAGTCATATATGATATCATAAATATTATAATGGTTTTATTACAGGGTAATAATATGTTTAAGCCCAATATATAGGAGTTTCGGACACGTACAGAATAAAATGGATCTAAGGTAAGGGATAATTTTTCAATTGCATTTTTATCTGAGATTTCTTATACGTAAGTATTTACTAGGATATATTTTTCATCAATGTCCATAAAATGTTTTTCATAAAGTTTTTAATATTATTCCATGTATTTTTAAATTCATGTTTACCCCTTTTTGACATTTCCTTTCTCTTATGAAAGGAATCTTTCTTTTGTTTACCATACGTGGTACTTTTTCACTTTTCCGTTAAAAGTACGAGGAGACTGTAATTTTAACTTATACGACATGAATGTATTTTTATTATTTCATATCTATTAACCTTACTTTACAATTTTTAATGTTAATTTTTAATTATCTACTTTTAGTTTAAAATTTAATGACATGTTAAGAAAGGAAAAATGCTTTTGAAGTAGAAAGGGTATTTTTTTTCAAGAATGAAGTTCAAGTGTTTAATCAAAATTGTTTTCCATCTTAGATAATATAGGGTTATGTTTCTATAAATATTTTTACATTTATTTGATTATGTTATTATGGAATTATTTTTTTATTAAGTCTTTTTATCTTATATGGATTATGTTATGGTGGCATGACGTTTAAGATTCCCATTTTTATTATTATATGGGTTATGCTATGATATATGATAAATTATTTTGTGGCACCCATAAGAATGGATTCATTATGATATGGGTGGGACCTATATCTCCCCACAATGCATTGGGTGAAGATTTATATCTCATGAGATAGACATTGCTGGAACGGAAAGTGAATCTGGTTTAGTAATACATGGCTGGAATGGAAAGTAATCCCAATTCTGTAATGGAATTTGTCCGCTATGATGGTCTTGGCAGCAATGCCATGGATACTATAGAAATCATAATATGTTCTTAATGGATTCAACAATTAAATGTTTTATTCCCATTCTAGTTTATCATGACTAATGTTCCTTTATGATCTATACCTTTTGTACTACAATGCTTTATGTCATTGCTCATGGTTTTGATGTTTAGATTTTATGCTCATGTTTTAACGTTCAAATGTTGATATATTGTTTTTTGTTCTTCATGTTTACCCTTACTGAGCATTTGAGCTCACCCTTTTTATCTTTTCTTTTCCCTAGGATATAAAGAAAGGATATAGGTAATAAAACAAAAGGGAAATATCTTTATGGGCGATATTGAAGATCTTTCACCATGATTAGAAGATTGTGTTCCATGTTTCCAAAGACACTAAACTATTATGGTCCTTGGGTGTCTATTTTTGTTATGTATTAATTATTCCGAAAAAGTAATGTAATGTCCATGTACGTCAAGCATGGGACTCTACAGTTGGTATCATAGGAAAGGTTTAGTTAACCATTGGAAACTAGGATGTGAAAACTTTAGTGAAATCCCTAGAGATATTTCTAAGTTATGTCTAGGGATGTCTCTAAGGTTAAGCATAAGTATAGTTTATAGTCCTAGAATTTCGGTAACGATCATAGAATTAAACCTAATATGTTATATAAAATAAGGTAATTCCCCTTTATTATGTTGTCTTCCTAGGTTGATTTTTTCCTATCACAGTATTCTTTTTGGGTTTTAGACGGTGCATGGAACTTGAAGAAACTGTGTTGATCAATGTAATGGAAAATGCAATGATTGTACTCTTGAACAAACCGATGTTATGGGAGATGGAGTAAAAAATCTTATTTCTATACTTACTCAAGATATTAATCATTCTGTACTTCCAAATGAACATAGAAGGGATCAATATTCTATTGATTCCTTAATGAGGCAACGTCCACCTCCTTTTAGTGGGTCTTCTTATTCATTTGTAGCTGAACAATTGATCAGTACCATTGAAAAGATATCTTCTATAATTAGTTGTTCAGAACATGAAAAAATCATTTTGGTTGTTTACTATTTAGAAGGTGAATTAGACCAGTGGTAGACTCTAATTAAGAATACAAGGCCCCAAGATGAAATTGAATCCATAGAATGGGACGAGTTTAAGAACATGTTTTTTAATAAGTACTTCCCTCGTATTCATCGAAAAAATATGAAAAAGGAGTTCATTGAGATTAAGAAAAAGGATGATGAATTTTTTGGTATGTACGAGGATAATTTTACAAGGATTGAAAGGTATTCATATGGATTAATCATCCAACCTAAAAGTATAGTTGATCAATTGTTCAGTGGCTTAAAACCAAGTCTTCGAAAGGAATTTTCTATAAGAGACTTTAGTAGCTGTGAAGAAACTGTGTGTTGTGCTATCAAGGTATAATTTGAAGTTGGTGTTACATGTCCATCTCAGAGTTTTGACTAGAAGGGAAAGTTGGAGTTCCAGCAAAAATCTCAAAGCTATGGTGAAAAGAAGACAAATGATTCGTTATGCTCAAAGTGTGGAAAAAAGCATGGTGGAGATTGTCTTAAAGGGACTATAAAATGAATTAAGTGTGGAATAGAAGGTAATCAGGCAATTGAAAGTCGAAGTTATGGGAAGAAGATGTCTAATGAAGCGATCAAATAATGGGATACAGAGAATGCACCTCCTAAACTTCAATGTTACAAGTGCAAGGAAATGTGGCATTATATTAATCAATAAAATAATAAATGGTTTAATGATGATTGGCATCAACAACCTCTTAAGGCAAAGGAAAAAGAGAAGTAACATGCGATCATTGTTGGTGATGATGAGTATGACAACGAAGTGGTTGAATGATTAAGTTTTTATGTAACGAGAATCCAAAATAGTGTTGTGGAATCTCATTTATAGTATCGTCCAATATTAGATTATTTATGTATTGGTTTTTTCTGGAATCGGTACACATGAAAAGTGATTGATATATTTTTGGAAATCACATAATATTCATATAATGATGGGATAAGGATAAAATAATATGTATGATAGTATTCATTATCTCATGAATGATATAAGGACAAAGTGATATCATGGTTTGAGTATATCCAAATTTTGGTATTTTGGTATGTGGAAAGAGTTAAATTTGAACAACATTCATGTTTTCACTAAGGTTATATGGTAATTCATGTTTCAAGAGAATACTTGATTAACGTATTCAAATGTTTAGAATGTGACCGAAAAAATATATCTTATGATATATGGTGGATAAATGATGGTATTAGCATGCTTGTTATATGACCTTTCTGGTAATTGTTTTTTTTAATATGAGATTGGACAAAAGTATTTTTGATAAGCTTAAACGTTGTAACAGATTATGTTAGACATTAGATAGTATTATTTAAGTATAAAAATTGTTTTTGGAAATTATTTTTGGAATTCTCTAATAGTATAGTTTTAAAAAAAGGACAACCTGAAGGATGGACAACAACCCGTCGCGTCGGACAAGGCTGTGGGAATCAAACCCACAATCGAAGTGCAACAGGCCATTATCTCTTACTATTGGCCTACATGAAGTCCTTGGATAGTATAAACTGGTTTTATTTTATTAAGTGTTATGATAGATGAAGTATAAGCCTATTTTATGAACCATATATGATTAATCTCACCATATATGGACTTATGTATAGTAAAAAACATATCCTAACCTTTATGTAAAAGAAATAGATGGGATGAATTATCATTCTATCGCATGATCTGCTAAAACATCATGAATGGAAAATTCAACTTCATTTCATTAAATAGAGATGAAGTGGAAATTGTTCATGGTATGACCAACGATGATTTTACACTGAAATTAGGTATGTATTTATCCTTATGCAAAAAAAATCATCAACATTAGAAAAATGATATTGAAGACCAAAAATGTTGTCCTAGTCTCCTCATATCCGATGAATCATATGGTACCTTAGATCATCACAAATTTATGGCTTTGTGATTGTTGGATTTTTTATAACCATTTTTCTACCACTCTCCATCAGATATTGATGGTTAGATTTCTCTTCCATATCCATATTGTCACCTATGTTCTTCTATGTGGAATCCTAGTGATTAGATAATTTGAGTAACCGTTACGTTTCATACATTAGTTTTTAAAGATATTTTTTGGTATTCCTTTTCATGATGTGGGTTACTATTAAAGAAATATTCAAGTAGTAAACCATTTATAACCTTGGCGAATTTTGAGGAAGAAATTAATTTTAATGGGGGGTTGAATGTAACCCCACAATATTTTATGAAAAATATTCTTTTATTTTCATTTATGTCTTGTGTTGTATGCTACACCAAAATTATCTTCTGTTATATGCAACACTGTATTAGCTTGTAGTATATATAACACTATTCTTGTCTCATGTTATACACAATTTCAAGTTCATTTTGTAGAAACTATTCTACGCAACATTAAGTATAGATTATGTTTAATTTATAAATGAAATATGTTTTTATTTTGTTATACGCAACACCAATGGGAGCTTGCACTACACGTAGCCCTGACATGGCTTGCATTACATGCAATTGCGACCTTCCTCAATAGCGAGTGTAGTACCCAATACCAGGTTTCACTAAACAGTGATATATTATTATAATATTTTTATGAACCAGCCTTTATGAATAGTATTAACAAATTTTGAATTTTGTAACATTATTATTCACCTTTCACATTTTATAAAACATGGTTTGAGAACAAAATAATTTTTTCGTGTAAAATAAGTATTTTTCAACAAATACAGTTTTGCCGCCTTTTGATGTCGCATCCACTCTAAATATAGTTTTCTACATGTTCATAAGTTAAATTTGACAAAATAAAACTCTTCTTTGGAATCAGGATATAAAAATTTACTTTGGATAAAATTTTCATATTATTCTGTTAACTTTCATATTTTAATGAATAGTAAAAACACGCTAAATTTTAATTAAAAATATCTTTTTTCATCATATTAATTTATATAGTAAAATTATAATATTTAATGGTTTAAAAGTATAAATATAATATATTTTTACCATTTAATATAATTTATAACATTATCATTAATTTTACATTGAATTCATAGGTTAAATCATTTCAATCTTTTGCTATGTTTTAACTTTAAAAACTCGTTTTCTTAACAACTTGATTAATTTTAAATTAATATCTGCAACTTCTATGATTTAAATTTTGAAATATTTATTCCATATTTGTAATCATTAGGTCTAAATTATTTTAATAGGACACTTTTTATTTTTGGGCAATATGAATAGTAACTACAGTAAATTTTATTTTCCATAGTTAAAGGTAAATCTTGTAATTACAGGTAAATATAATAATTTAAAATGACCCTAACACTTGTATTAATATAATTGGATGATTATATTTATTGATAAGGTATATTTGGGTCGAAATTTAATCCATTAGAACCCACTTTGATGTGATTAAGACCTTTAATTTATTTTACTTTAAAGAAAGTGAAATATGTCTCACTCAAACTTTAATAATTAAAGTATTTTAAATATAAGGTTATATATAATATAAATTATATTATAAATAATAATTTGAAATCTAAAATATTTTTCTTTGTCATGGTAATTTATCTGCAATTTTAAGAAATATTTAGTTACCTTAATAGCTTATACATTAATGATGTAGAAATGATTTATTTATAGAAAAATTAATTATATTGTTTTTATTAAAATAATAATACCTATGAAAAGGACCCTAAACATGACCAATACTTTTATGTGGAGTATATATATACCCTAATCATCAAAGGGTAGAGTTTTGGACCATTTGGAGCCCTATAAAACATATTAAGACATTTATATATATTTATTTTAAATGATGTCAAAGATGTCACCTCCATAATTTAATAAATATAACAATTTAGATTTTGTGATTTTAGGATTATAAATTCGAGTGAAAATATTATTATGAATGGTATTATATTTATATTTATAATAGGATTTTATTTTTTATTTTTATACAAAAAATAAGTATAATAAATAATTATACAAAAATGTTGTAGTAATTATTTTATTAAGAGAAATACAAAATAAATGGTTTTAAAAATATTAAAATAAATAATATATGAACAAATTAATATGCTCCATGAATTATTAGATGAATATTACATTTTAGTAATCTATTAAATATTTTTTTCGAACACATCTTCTTTGTGGTTTTTATTTAAATTCAAATAATGAATAGTGTCAAAATTGACACTATTGATATTTTATTAAAATAACATATTATTAAATTGTTTAAAAAATAACAAAAATATTTAAAAATTATAAATTTAAATTTATATGGTCTATAATTTCATAATTTATACAATTATGGATAATTCAAAGCACATAATTAAGTATTTATAACCATTTAAAATTTAGAATATTATTAACACAAATAAAATTAAATAGATTAAATAATGAAAAAATAAAAATGATAAGGTTTAAAAAAACCTAAAACATGTATAAATTTTATTGGTTGATTATATTACAACCTTATCGAATCAAAGAATCATATTTGAGTCATTTTTTAAGTTTTTATGTGGGGGTTTGAATTTATATTAAATTAATATTTTGAGGTTTCCAAAGGTGCCCCTCTCCTCCCTTATAAAAGGGAACCTCCTCCATTTCCTCTTCACACAAATTTGAGCCTTCATGCTCGGCCAAACCCTACCCATTTCACTTATCCACTTCCATATAAACCTTCTATTGGTTTTTTTTTCTTCAATGACCATCTTTAGTTCCCTAAGAGGAGGTTAAGAGGAGGCGCGTCGAAGAAGAGGTAATCTCTTCTGCCGATTCTTTCAAGTTTCTTTATTCATATACTTCCTTTTATTTAGTTGTTTAATTATATAGTAATTATATAAGTATATTGAATATACCTATATGATATAATAAATATTAAACAACCCCATTTCATCTTGTATCCATCCTATAGAAAATGAAACCACCGCCCATGCGTACGTACAGAATACCGTCTCTATGCCGTGGTGTAATCTGTTTTTCCACCACCACCATACTTGGATGGGTATAATGGTGTAATGAATAACTATATGTGGTTATAATAACATAATACTGATTTGAATATATTATATCATCCACTCTAATTCCATACAATAATTACGAGAATGATATCATCACACGTCCGCACGTACGGATTACCGTCTCCATGACGCGATGAGACTCATTCTCTATGTTAACCATTCAAGAATGATTATAAAATATATATAATGAATAATAATGATATATATGATATAATTGTGATACTAGATTTATGTATATATATATATATATGTCATCTACTTACTTCCATTCAAGTCAATAAGGAAAGGAAAACAACATTCATGCGTACGTATGGCCTACTGGCTCCATGAACGGTGTGTTTCATTTAATTTATATATCTATTATATATATATATACTGAATATATTTGATATATAAAACATTTTTACATTCTGGAAGTAATTACATCGTGATATATGTAATAATCATATCAAGAACAACAAGTCCAAACACGTATGATAAATGAAATGATTTTACCCAAAACACTACTTTAACATGGAATTGACAAAAGAACGGGTAATATAAAGTATATGTGAATCATATATGATATCATAAATATTATTATGGTTCTGTTACAAGTTAATAATATGTTTAAACCCACTATATAGGAGTTTTGGAAATGTATAGAAGAAATTAGATCTAACGTAGGGGATAATTTTTCAATCTCATTTTTATCCGATTGGAGGGGGGAGGCTCGTGTTTGCCGGCATCTGAGAAGGCCGTTGTTTGGTCCCTGCCCTTCACGAGGTTTTCTCTTTCCCCAAAAGACCCAGGTCTCTTCCAGGAGGAACCACAGTATTCTCTACTTTCGGACGATCCTAATAGCGCTTAGGAGTTGCTCAAATTTACCTTGGTGGCTCGCTTTCGTCCTCATCGACCCTCGGTTGAAGTTTTTTTCCATTTTGTCTCTGATTCATGGAAACTGATGGAGAGGGCGGTCATCGGGTTTCTCGACCGAAGACACATAATGGTACATTTTGGCTCAGAGGAGGTTTTTGTTTCCGCTTGGTCTAGGGATCCTCGGAGGTGCGGTGAATCTTCCTTCTTTATATTCCAGTAGAGCTTTGACATTCATATGTGGCGGGATCCCTCTTCTATTGCAACATGATTTAGTCTCCTTGGCCTTCCAATTATATTTCAAAACACATATATTCTCTGTCCCATTGGTAATATTATTGGGAGGTATTTATTCTCAGATCAACGGACTAAGGCTGTGACACACCCAATTTGCCCGTGGATTTGTGTTGAGGTTGACATTGCCCATCAGCCTTTGCATTGTGTCCGGAATACTGATGGGAAGGAATTTCTCTGGATGCAGGAGGTTGTCATTGAATCATGTATGAAGTACAGTTTTGGTTGTAGATGGTTTGGGCACCTGGAGGCCTTTTTTCGTAATGCCAAGGTCGGTGCTTCCTCTCGGGTGGTGGAGACTCGGTCTAGTGGTGGTTGTGGCCTTGGCGTTGATGTGAGGCTGCTTCAAGCCTATGTGAAGGATGGATTTGGGGTGGTTCTGGCTAGGTCTGAGTGTGTGAATGGGGATCTGGGCTCTACTATGGAACCTTTTTTGTGCTCTGATGTTGGATCTTCTTATAGGAAGGGCGGTTTTTTGGAGACTCCTTGCCCTGATTTGGCAATTGTTCAAGATACTTATGATGGGAATTTGGAGAGGTATCTGAGGCATGATCTTGTTGTTGCTGCACTGAGGCTTGGTTGTAGTACAAAGGCAGTGGAGGTGTCTTTGAACACCACCGTGCTGCAATTTTTTGATCGGTTGATAGGTCACCTTAGTGTTGATTCTCGAACTACAATAGATGGGGCAGGACATATGCAGTTGGTTCCTATTCCTCAGGAGTATTTGGAAAATTTGGCTATAGATTATAAGAATACGGGAGTCCCTGTAACCAGCAACAGGTTTGAGATTCTAGACTCTGAGGAGCATCCGCTGATGTTAGAAGCTCAAAATATGACTGAAAATGGTTTCTTCCAGGATGTTGTCACTAATATAGGAAGAGAACTGGAAGCGGAAGTGGAGAGGGAGCCTTCTATTGATCTTAGTATTTCTCATCATGAGGAAAACATGAAATGTCTGTAGTGATTAATACTAATAGTAATTTTGAGACAGATCGAGGAGAAAATAATGGCTGCCAAAAGTGAAAGCCTCTGAAAAATTGGGGTGTCTCTCAGATAGTGAAAAGGAGAACAATAGTGGCAGGACCCGACTCTCCTATAGTGATATTGTCCTAGGGGTGAAGAGGAATGTGTCGGGGAATGAGAAATTTGGGAATGCTCTTCCAAGGAGGAAGCAAAAGAAGGATTACTCCTCTATGCTAAAACCGATGACTACTAGGTCCTTTTCCAGCAAGGGAAAAGCTATGCAGTCCTCTAATGAGCTCTTGTATTTAGAAAAATTAAATCTCAGAAGGAAGTATGCCAAGGTTCTGGCACAATATGATAGCTCAAAGTGGGAGTTGGCTGCTGAAGATGAATTAAAGGATCTTGGTTATAGAGATGGGCAGGATTTATATGATATGTAGCTGGTCTTTATGGATTGTGTTGCTCTTTTTGTGTACTTTTCTATTATTTTAATAAATGTTTAGGGGATTTTTCTCTGGATGAGCCTTCCTAGTAAGTGTTTACTGGGGTATATTTTTCATCCATGTTCATAAAATGTTTTTCATAAAGTTTTGAATATTCTTCCTTGTATGTTTAAAATCTTGTTTACCCGTTTTTGACTTTTACTTTTTCTTATGGAAGGAATCCTTCTTTTGTTTACCATATGTGGTAATTTTTAATTTCTTGTTAAATGTATGAGAAGAATTTTTTTTAACTTATACGGAATGAATGGATTTTTATGATTTCATATCCATGGAGCTTCCATTACAAGTTTTCATGTTTATTTTTAATTAACTTCTTTTAGTTTAAAATTGTATGACATGTTAAGAAAGGAAAATTGTTTTTAAAGTAGAAAGGATATTTTCCTCAAGAATGGAGTTCAAGTGTTTTATCAAAAATTATTTTCCATCAAAGATAGTATAGGGTTCTGTTTCTATAACTTTTTTTACATTGATTTGATTATGTTATGATGGAATTATTTTTTTATGAAGTCCTTTTATCTTATATGGATTATGTTATGATGGAATGATGTTTAAGAATCCCATTTTTATTACATGGGTTACGCTATGATATATGATTTATGAATTTGTGGCACACATAAGAATGGTTTCATTATGATATGGGTGGGGTCTATATCTCCCTTCAATGATTTGGGTAAAGATTCATAACTCATGAGATATACATGGCTGGAACGGAAAGTGAATCTGGTTCATTAATACAGAGCTGGAATGGCAAGTAATCTTGGTTCAGTAATGGACTTTGTCTGCTATGATGATCATGGCGGCAATGCATTGGATACTATGGAACTCATTACATGTGCTTAATGGATGCTACAAATACATGTTTTATTCCCATTCTATTTTATCATGATTAGTGTTCCTTTCTGATCTATGCCTTATGTACTACAATGTTTTATGTCACTGTTCAATATTTTGATGTTTAGATTTTGTGCTTATGTCTTTATGTTCAAATGTTTATGGATTGTTTTATGTTCTCCATGTTTACCCTTACTGAGCATTTGAGCTCACCCTTTTTATGTTTTCCTTTACCTAGGATATAAAGAATGGTTTTAGGTAAGAAATCAAAAGGGAATGATATTTATGGGACATGTTGAAGATATTTCACCATGATTAGAAGATTTTGTTCCATGTTTCCAAAGACACTAAACTATTATGGTACTTGGGTGTCTGTTTTTGTTATGTATTAAGTATTCCTCAAAAGTAATGTAATTTCCATGTACGTCAATCTTGGGTCTCTACATCGATAGTGGCCACGGTTGGGAAAAACCATTTCTATATGTTGTGGCCATGTTTTTTGGACCTATTTCCATAGTTTTGAACCATGGAAATAGGCTTTTTTTATAGATGTGATTATATGGCTTTGATGATCAGAAGTATTTGAGCACTTGATTATGATAATATCCCATTGAGTGTATGTATTTGAATCATATGTATTTTATGATTGATTGAGTTACTCCAGTTTTTTATACTTTTAAAGACTAATTATATCCAAACCTGAAAATTATATGTTTCATATTCAAATTTAAAATAACATCAACCTTTGGTTCAAGAAATCATTTCTGTAGACGATGTAAATAATATATTTGTTGAGACTTTTATGTAATGACTCGTGATGAAATCAATAAATTAAACTAAATTATATCTACTACACACATGGAATGAGAATATATTGTTTTTTTTTGTGAATAATAGTAATTCCGTGATAATTATAATATTACAAGAATTTAAAAATGAATCGATTCACGAACAGAGTTTTTTTTGGGAACATTAAGAAGAAATTTATGTGTTATAAAATACCAAAAATTTTGTGGATTTAAGGTTGATATTTGAGGGATTTTGAATATGAGGAAGATCTAATGATCCTATATACATATATATATTATATATGTTGAATAAATAGTGTTTGAGAGTGATAGACTGTAACAATTTTGTATCATTCAAGTCAAAAGAAAGGAATAAATTATAGGTATAATTATTTATATATGGAATACATAAGGTATTGAGGAAAGGACGAGTGATATAGATAGTGTTTCATAAAGAGATGGTTCCCTATTAACTATTGGAATAGAATGTATCTAGTGATGTATATAGAAGATCATTCATGTAAGATGAAGCATAAGAAGAATAAAATTGAGTGAGTTCAGTTGTGCTATATCAAACCACATCCAAGTTGAGAAAGTGAGGAGTCTAGCCTATAGTATATGATTTATAAATATAACGAATAATTTAAACATCCCTGCAATTTTTATGAAGAAAATGTAACAAAATTGGTTTCTACAAGAGAGTAAGATCAATACATATAGTTAAAGAGGGTCTCAATCGATGACATGTAACCATTCTTCATACAATTGAAAGACCATATATTATATAATGGGAGAACAATCCAATATTTATTTCTTTACATGGTCAGTTCTCGTATAACAAGTTCAAGGAAATAACCATGCGTAGGATTAATTTGAAAATAAGAGGGTTATTTTTCATGTGGGGTGATAAACATAATGTACTTAGGGAATTGTAAAGTTTAGGGAGTTTAAATTTATTAACAAAATATGGTGTTCCTTAATCCTTATTTACATTTATATATCTACATACTTGAAGAAGGATAAAAAGATAATGTAATATCTACTCATTGTTTCACGAACTGGCCCAGATCCCTGGTACCCTAACACCCAAGCTGACACTAGCATGGCCTGAAGGGAATTCTCAATCCCCACTTGATGGATATTAGCACCAGGAATAATACATGAAAAGGTATGAATGGTTTTTCACATAATCATAGTGGATGTAACAGACACATATCAACATTCCCAAAGAAAAATCCCAAAGGAGACAGCACTGGAAGTCAATAGGTATTAAGAAACTCAAATAGTACATCCATAAAGTACTAGAAAGATAGGAAAAACATCCCAAATCTCAATAGACATAACACTCTAAGACCAAAATCTAACAAACCACCCCTCCAAGTTGAGATTTTTCCCTTCTTGAACTTATAAGAATGAAATCTACAAATTCCAAAAAGAAAAGGTAGGGTGTGGGATAAAATCTAAATAGGGTATCACTACGAATTCCATAATAATAAGGTACAATAATTAACCAAATAATGATTTAAATTTTAAATAATACAGGTATGGAAGTGAATGACCATATTTAAAAAAACATTATATTCATTTAAATTAATGGAAACATCCCAAAATAATGTATTAATAACAAATTTATATAAAAACATCATATAAATTCACATGGAATATGTAAATGTGTTTTAAAAACAATTGCATGTATATCAAAATAAACACAAATGAGAAAAATGGACATCTTTTAGGAACTATGATAGTACTGTGTCAGGGGATCACCACACTCTCCTATAATGGTAATGGTAATGTGCACACATGTCCCTTTGACAATAGTCAAATATGACTAATCGACATCTTACTGAGGATAAGATTTTCCGAGGTTTATTTATTTCAGATTTCGAATGAATCATTCATGTTCTAGGGAAATTCCAAACAAGCATTTCTTTCTAAATAACTCACTAACTACCATGGCATGCATGTGGTCAAACAAAAATAAATAATCAAAAATTTATTTCAAAAAATTTCAAAATATTATTTTCTCAATTTCATTATCAATATTCCAATTTATCTTTTAAAATCAATACATGGGTTTTTAATCAATTAATTCATTTTTATAGGGTATAACCAATGGGTTCTTATCAAAAAAATTAAACTATTTTATAAAAATAAATTTCACAATTCAATTTCACAAATCCAATTACAAAAATTCCACTAAATCTAAATCACACAACATTTCATGAGAATTGTGGGTTTTACCCAAAATCGATACCATTTCTATTTAAAATAAAAATTCACACTGAATTGGATTTTCGCACTATAATTGAAATAAATTTAAGCAATTAATAAATTCTAGTTTAAATAAATTTTCCCCTCTTGTATGGAACCAACTACCATGAGATCATGAGATCATGTATCACAACACCCACAACATGATTCTCCAATCAAGAATGTCAAAAATAGGGATCTAAGAATGAAACCTAGATTCTAGATCGAAAAAAATTAATTTAGATTAAACCCTATAGAGGAGTGAATAAGAGAGAGAGAGAGAGATAATGAACAAGTAGAGCTTGAATGATGTATTCTAGTTTTCTTTCATTGGATAGGGTTTGGAGGATCCAAAATGGGTCTTTGAGAGCCCTATTAATAAAAAAAATTGAGATATGGTGAGTTATGGTCAATCATGTGGATAAATAGGGGTTTATGAATTTTTAAAACATTTTTCAGAATAAAATAACTGTGAACGCACATATTTCCAGACCATGTTACCTAATTGTGTGCCCATCTAAAGAGGTTCATGGTTTCTTCTAGGTGGGTGCATAGTTTTTTAAACCATTCAAAAAACGTTCAAACCCTCACTACCTAGGTTTTATTGGTTTTCACTATCATGGAACACAGTTTGGGAAAAAGGTGTGCCAACCGCGCACAACCCAATAGCAACCGATTTTTTTTTTAATTTCTCTTGAAGAACCCCTAATTGATCCCCAAACAAATAATGATCAAAACATGGGTTTAAGAGTGCCTAAAATTGTAACAGGATGTTACATCCTCCCCACCTTATAAACTTTCTATCCAAAGAATGCATGTTATGAAGTCTTCATGCTAAAAAGATAGGGCCACTTCTAATTCATTATTGCCCCTCTCTCCTAATTCTGATTTTTATCAGAACCACGATTCCATAGA
This sequence comes from Viscum album, assembly GCA_963277665.1. Classification (NCBI taxonomy): domain Eukaryota; kingdom Viridiplantae; phylum Streptophyta; class Magnoliopsida; order Santalales; family Viscaceae; genus Viscum; species Viscum album. The sequence continues at coordinate 1,018,036,604 of OY728141.1, forward strand.
ACTCAAAACAAAGGTATCTTCCTCCCAAAAAGTACCTTTGTTTGAGAATCAACAATCATGACTAGATGATCATTCATTGATAAATCAAGCTCCTCCATAAGATCACTCCACCTCAAAATAGGAGATAGATTAGAAAGATACACTCTCGACATGAATATTTGAAACATATTGTTTTTCAATGTCAACTATAGTGGATTTTATACATGATAATACACATTCCAGAACTTCTAAATAATCTCAAAATGTCTCAAAAATGAGTTGTAAGCTTCCCTCACCTCCGAAGCCTATAATGACCTACACAAGGCAAAACATTCTAGAACAACTCATCAGAAACTGATAATTCCAACGGTCTTTGGTGAGGATTAGCATATGAGCTATACCAGCACTATCAAATCCACATGTTCTAATGAATTGACTAAACCATTACTGTCATATCTTGAAAAATTCTCTATCCAACCGAGGAACTTTCATCAATCTCAATCCAACATAACAAATATTTTCAATGCCTAAAAAATATTTATCTTGATCATAGACCGGTAACTATTGTTATAAGAAAATGATACCATTCCAAAATGGCCATCCCAAAACCCACTAAAGTCGAGAATATAGGCATGAAGCATATCATCAAGAATCTATATAGATCTTTCTATTTGGCCATCTAACTATTCACGGTATGTTATACTCAAATGAACCTAATATCGTAGTGACTCTAGAAGGCCTCACCATAAGTGAGAAGCAAAACAAGGATCCCTATTAGAGATAATAGCATATGGAACTCCATGGAAAGAAACTATATTTCACATAGAGATTTACCATATACTCATCCTTAGATTGATTTTGAATTGGTATAAACATAATGGACATAGTAATCCTATTGATCATAACCAATTTCTAATTATTCTTTCTCTAGGTATGTGGAAGCCCAACCAAAAATCTGTATAGATCTCATACCAATTTTATGTATTTACTAGTAGTGGATGAAGCAAACTCAATGAAATATGGTTCTCTGACATTACATGTTGGCATGTATAACAAAGAGAATAGAATAACAAATTTCTCATCTCATACATGGCCACTAGAATAGTTTTCACATGTAATAGATCAAATTTTTTGTTCTTGGGTGCACTACCCACTGGGGAATATAAAAACTCCCCATAAAATCATTACTTACTTCTAATAGCACTAAAAAAAGATTTCAAAACCATGTAATACCATCTTTGGAGAGAGAAAACCAAAAATGGTCTCCCCGCCATAATGTGAGTCTCATATGATATAGAATTTTTCCTGAACCTGTTACTTATAAATAATCATCTCAAGAAGATTTGAGGTTAACTGAACACTATGAAGGGAAACCTCAGTCCCAATTTTTCATACTCTAGTATAATAATGTGAAAAAAGATCCATCATACTCCAATATTCCAATTATTATTTCATTAATTATGTTTTAATTTTACTACTCAAAACATATGTGATGACATTCCCTTTCCCTATGGTATAGGTAATGTTGAATACAAAAGAGTACAGGTACTCCACCCAATACCTCTGATGAGGATTCAAACATTTTTACGAGAAGATATAACTCATGATCTTCTGGACAGAATACATGGTAAAACATTCTCTAAAAATTTAATGTCGCCAACAATTTTTTTCATGAATCATAGCTATGAGTTCATGGTAATGCGTTAGATAATTATTCTTGTATGGAATATGATATTGAGAGCCACAAGAAACCACCTAATCACCCTAGATTAGAACATAACCCAATCCAAAATTTAACGCCTTACAGAAGACCACATATCCCTTCATGACCTCTAGAAGAGTGAAAACAAGAGAAGTGATCAAAATATGTTTCAACGCAACAAAATAACACTGATATTTGTCATTTCAATAAAAATTTACTTCCTTTAATGTTAGAGTAGTCATCGTAGAAGACATCATTGAGAAATCCTTTAAAAACTGGTGATAGTATCTAGGTAATCCCAAGAATATCCTAATCATGACAACATTTCGTGGTTGTTCCCATGTCATAAAAACATTCACATTCTCAAGATCAACTAAGATACCATGTTCTTGACACCACAGGTCTCACGAAAATCACTTCTCAAATCAATAAATTACATTTTGATATCTTGGAATAGAGTGAGTGACATCTCAACAATTCCATAACTACTGTTAGATGATTTACATGATCATCATCAGACATAGAATAAACAAGGATTTGATCTATAAATACTACCATTAATTTATTGATTTTATCATGTAAAATCATGTTCATTAAATCCATAATGTCTTCCGGGGATCTGGCTATACCAAATGGCATGACAAAGTACTCCAAATGGTCACAGGTTCATGGAAAAGTGGTTTTCTTACTTTTATATTCTTTTATTATAAACTGGTGATGACCAGATCTGTTATTAATCTTCAAGAACAACTTTTCAACTATTTAATGATTAAACAGATCATCAATACATGGAAATGGATTCATATTCATTATCTTAACTCGATTGATTTTTCGAAATCAACACAAAGAAGGAGTGAACCATCATAAATATTATTGAAAAGAATCGGTGCATCCAAAGGTGACACACTCAACTGTATAAAACCTTTCTCCAAAATAACATCCAATTGAGTCTTCAAGTATTTCATTTCATCTAGTTCCATGTGGTTCAAATAAATATATTATGGTTGAGTAAATTCACTAAATCAATATAATACTATACCTCCATTACCTGTGGAGAAATAGATAATTCAGAATAAAAAATATTGGGAAACATGATGATAACAAGAGGTAGATCACCACTCAAATATTCTCAATCCCGGTCAAAATAATTCACATATATTAATTTTCCCATCTCTAGATAAGAAGGTATGACTCTACTCATCATCAGGTCCCATTCTCTAGAAAAGGTATGGAATGCCTTATCAGGTACAGTAATGGATACCCATTGAAGATAGAAATCAATGTATTCATTATTTGAAATGATTCAATCCATACCAAATATGATATCGAGTGGGACAATGAAGACCCAATTCTCTATTAGTTTTGAGGGGTTTGGTGATATACCAAACATAAGATAAAATCTATATAAAAATAATTATATGATTCGCAAAATGGGTTGAAATGAATGAATGAGATGTACTGGTATAAAGTAAAGAAGTCCCTAAAGATGATTCTATAGTGATGGTACCTCTCACTGTCACTGGACATGTATCTTCTTCCTCTCTAAAGAGTCTTCCACTATGAGAAGAATAATTTGTCAACATTCTTTTTGTTGTAACCACTTAGTTCATGAATTATCCCATTACACCATAGTATTTTTTGGCCATGGAGATACTATTCCACTATATGGTAAATAAAAGATATTATATAGCTTCTTCAAGTGACTTGAGTATCTTCAAGAAACACATGTCTTGGGTGCCTCAGTGCAACCTCAACAAAAATTCCACAGCTTCCCACACTGGTAGAAAATCAAATGTCCTCTTCCTGGAACTATAAGAGGTCTAGAAGAACCATAATATTGAGAATCATCAGTATACTCATCATACTTTTTACTTTTCATTGAAAGAACTCAAATAACATCCACTGGGAGAAAAATGAACTCCCTTCAACACTAACTTACCAGCTCGGTCCATATCAACCATCAATGCACTGTTAATCACATCATCATCAGAAGATAGCTTCAGCAATAATAACTGATAATGAATATCAGATATAAGTTTCATATCAAACCATTGAGTCTTATTCTTTTCATTTGACCAAATATCATGTAAAAAATTTAGAAGCTTAGAAAACTGACTTTCATATTCTATCATGGTTTTTTAGACTGATTGATTTTAGAAAACTTTTTAACCATATCCAACACCATAGAATCTGGATAGAACTGGATGGTGAATATATATTTAAAGACCTTCCACTCTATCCCTCATTCTTCTTCAAAATCACCATTGTGTTCCACCATCTCTTGATATGTCCCTCTATTATAAAGGGGGAACATTTCAGCAAGATAGATTCAGGAATTTATATGAACTAAAATAAAAGATCAACCCTTCTAAACCAATCCTCATTCTCTTAAATATTGTTTGAGACATGGAATGATGGTGGATTTTGGGGAATTAATTTCTAAGAAATAATCCTATATTCATCCCTCTAAGGTTCTACTGGTGGATATTGAATGAGAATGGGGTCAAGTTCATGTCCCAGATTATGGACTACACACACAACGATAACCACGAATAGGTTCTTGTCTAATAGAGGATATACTTATTGCAGTTCATCAAAATTTTCCTCCTATACCTATTTACACATATTCTTGGAGGCATGATGAAACAAAATGTCAATAGGAAAAATGGAAGACCTTAAAGGATTACTCATATCAACACTCATGCAACAGAAATAGGTAAAATTAATACCATCAGATTCATAAATAATATTTGTTTTTTAACTACCCAAATTAAAAGTGGGGAAAATAATAGATCTAATACTCCTGATGTATTTACCAAATTACCAATGGTTACATAGTGCTCATTGTAGCGACATTTATCTTGTAACTCACTAGAAACTACATATTCAATCCTAAAAATATTAAAAAACTCCATGTTAACATCAATGAAAGAATCTCAACATAGATATTAGATTACACTTTGTTATGAATTGGCCTATATATTCTGATACCTATTCCAAAACTGACAAGGATTTAAAGAAATTACGGATCCCCACAGTTTGGCCACTAATAACTATATCATATAAGAAAAATAAAGAATGTTTTTTCCATATAAACATAGTACAATAATTTGACACATATCATTAAGGTCAAAGAAAACTACTAAAGGAGACAGTACTAGAAGACAATTGGTGTAACAAAACCTAAAACGTACATTAAACAATTACCAAAAAGATAAGAAAAATAGTCCAAGTTCCAACAGAAATAGAATGCCAATCACAAAAGATCAAAACCTCTACCTCTATGTGGGGATTTATCATTTCTCAAACATGAAAAAGGAAACCAAAAAATTCTTGATGGAAAATTTATTGTGGGAGAAAATAGTCCAGTAGGGTCTCACCAAGGATTCCATTATAAGATTCCATAACAATTAACTAAATAATTATTTAAATTTTAAATAATGAAATCCTGGTAGTACATGAACCTATTAAAAAAACAATATTTTCCTTTAAATTGATGGAAACATCTCCAAATAATGGTTTAATAAACATTTTATATAAAATAGAATATATAAATTCATAAAGAATATATAAATCAGTTTTACAAACAATAATATATGTGTGTGTGTGTGTCAAAATAAAGACAAATTACAAACATTGTCATCTTACATGAGGTATGATTTTTCCATGTTATGAGATTCTAACACTCTTATATAATGAAAATGGATATGTGCACACATGTCCCTCAAACACTAGTTATATGGGACTAATCAACATCCTACAAAGGATAAGATATATCTAGGGACATTTTGTTTAGTGTTGTAAAACATAAATTCGATGCTAAGGAAATACTATCCTAGTATTTTTCCCAAATAACTCACTAACTACCTAGGATTTCATGTTCTTAAACACTAATCAATAATGGGAAATTTATTTTAAAAATATTCAACATAATATTTCCACATTTTCAATTTCAATATTAAAATTTCTCTATAAAAACTAATACTTAGGGTTTTGATCAATTCATGAATTTTTCAAGGATAAAACCAATTGGTTCTTATCAAAATATTTTAGTCAATTTTCTAAAAAATTAATTTAACTATTAGATTTCACAAATCAAAACCCGTAATTTCCATCAAATCTAAATCACACCTAAATTCATTAGAATTGGGGTGGTTTCCCCAAAATACATACCATTTAAATTTAAAATAATAATTCGCACAAAATTGGATTTTCATAATTTAATTAAAGGAAATTAAAATAATTATTCAATTATTATTTAAATAAATTGGGAAAACTTATCCCAATCCACCTACAATGGGATCACGAGATCACATATCACAACACCTATAAAGGGATTAACCAATGAATAAAATTGATAATGGAGAACCTATAATAAAACATATATTAAAGACCTAAGAAAATTTATTTTATATCTCTCAACAAAAATAATATCTTACCAACCCATGGGAGGAGACAAGAAGATAACATGAGAAAAAGAAAAGGTAAATATCTCTTACTAGGGAGAGATGGAAGGATTTTTTCCATGTTTAGATCCAATTTGGAAAGCGTTTGGTGGATCCAAAATTGATCATTAATAGATCTATAATCCCGGGAAATCGATATATGGTGAGTTATGGTAGTGGTGGGGGAGAAATAGGGGTTTTGGGTATTTAAAACATTTTTAGAATTATAATAATTCTAGGCGTACGATTTTCTAGGAAGGGCTTCATGATTTTCCTAGACATTTTCCCCCTTAAAGGGGTGGAAGGTTTCTACTATTTAGTTACACAGTTTTTAATACCATTTTTCAACTGTGAAAAACCTCGCTATTTGGGTTTTCAATGTTTTCACCAGTAGGACGCACAGTTTGAGAAAATGGTGCACCAACCCTACAAGACCCATGTGCCTTCCAAAATATTCAAAATTTCATCTGAAGCACTTCTAAGTGATCCCCAACCAAAGATTTTTGAAAATAAGATTCTATAATTAATTTTAAATAGTAATACGATGTTACACATTCAATAAGTGAAGAGGTGATTATGTTATAAAAGTAAAACTAGAGTAATTTTTTACAAACACCGATATGCCACCTCCCATAGTAGTGTGGGACACATCCATATTTGATCCAAAAATAAATAGTTTTAGAGTTTATTTAAATAATAATTTTTCAATAAACAGTAATAAATAATATATTGTTTTTTAAAATGAAGTGGTTTTCTGATTTATAATATATTTATTTAAGAAATTTAGCAAATAATGTTTAATTAGTTAATGAAATAAATTGTCTAGTAAATAATAATAGTTATATAATTATAATGTATTTTGAAAATTAATGGATCGGTATATGGTTATGTAAATTAAAATTAACACGGTGATTTATATGTGTTAGGGTTATGTATTTCTACATATGTTTCTAGAATTTATTTTAATTTTTCGTTTAAATGTAGTTTAAATTCTAAGGTCATTTAGGGGATTAAATAATGGGATATAAAATTATAAAGTGGTAAATAGGGAACATGTAAATAAAATTTAGTTGATCATTTTTTTAATTTTTATATGCTATAAATTTATGTTCAATAATCATATTGTTTTTCTTTCAAATATTGAAATTACTTATTAGTTAATATGGAGATTTGGAAATTCATATGATCATTAAGGTTGTAAGGTTTTGGTTTAATTGGAATGGTATAATCTTATGAGCTATAACATATTTTATAATTATTAAGATAGTGTTTTAATGTATCAAATTATTTAGTATGGACCGTGACATTATATTCTTGGGTATGGTTATAAAAATGATGAAATATTGGTTCGGAGTATAAATGTATTGAAATGATATAAAGGGAATTGGGAATATTTTTGTTATGAATGATTTGAAATATATTTGAATGGATATATTATTTCCAAATGAATTTCATTTTTCTTATTTTTCATTTTTTATTATAAAATTATCCTTCTAAATTTTAGGACTAAAAATGTTTTTTATGGGAATCCATATGATGTGAAGTATTTTATACATGTCAAGAATCGTGTTTCTTATTCTTAATGTATGGTATACTAATGATATTATGTTATATATTTAATTGATAAATATAATCATAGTGTATTATTTGGGAAAAACATAAATGGTTTATGGCATTTGTTAAATTATTTTAAATAATATAAAATATTAACTGGTTATATATAGAATAATTATACATTGAGACTAATAAACGAGAATAATTTTTTGGGATAAATGAACCAAGAATTTTCAATGGATTTATATATGGAATAAATTATCTCTAAAAATTTTGGTAGTTTTATCAGGATTTTGATATGTGATGGGATGATTGAATCACACTTTTTTGGTAAATAAATGTGGATTTAATAACAATTTTGTGAGAGAAATTCATTGTAAATATATAAGACATAGTATTTCTGAATAAAAAAATATCTTTGATTTATAAGCTGGTTAAGTGGATATTATTTTAGCATTATTTAATGAATAAATGATTTATTTTTCATTTAGTATTATGTGGGGATTTTTATAGTGATTATATGACATTATGATATGTTCAACTGGTTTTTCAAATATATGTGTTGACATTGTTTTGGGAAATCATATATTTTGACTATGGTATAACCTTAGGTTTAGTTATGAATTGAGATGAGCATTATTTTAGGATATATTGAGTTTATCCATTGATTTTTATATGTCATTCTTTTAGAATTTTTGGGCGATGGAATGTATTTGGAAAAGAAGTACTTAAGAATTCTGTTTGGAAATGGAATACTTTTATAGAAATTCTAATCTTCTATTTGAATTGGATCAAATTTGTAAAGTCTGTGTTAAGGTATCTTTGAAATATCCTTATAAAAAGTGATTTTATATGTAATTTTTTGGTTGAAAAAAATTTAGGTTGATTATTATTGGGATATGATTGTCATTTTTTCCATTTTATTACTATGATTATTATTTTTTATATTTATACTGATCTATTAGAATGTAAATTTTTTCCAAAGAAATATGTTTTTCCATTAGTAATTGTCATCCGAATCTGGTGATCAAAGATCATACTTTTTATGACCCTACCCACCAGGGGCCCTCCTAGGCCAAAAATAAGTTGAGAGTGACACCCCAATACCACCTCTAATAGGCAATGGGATGATGACTTGCATCGCATAGGCATATATCGCATGATGGGAGACCTTATGCTATATTACTGTTATATAAGTACATATCAATATAAAACAGTGCATGGATAATTATATTTATTGGAACCTCAATAGTGTAAATAAATTTTTGAAATAACCTAGATATAAACATCAGGGTATAGAAAAATAATCCATGAAAAAAGAGGGGGGAAATACACACCAAAAATATGGATAGTATCACAACATAAAATATTTATTGAAGATAAAGAAGAGATCTTGACCCTTGATCTCAAGATCTGGAAACCATACGTGGTCACAGTCTTATGGTGCAACTAAACGTCCCCTACTTTGGGTCTACCAATGTATCCACCAAGAATCTAGTTATCTGTATAAGACATGATATGTGTAGTAAAATCCCATTGATGGTTGAGTGTATACATGCCCATTAGGAAACACAAAACAACATAAAGGGAGTAATAACTACAATATATTAATCTAAACCTTCATGATGATTGGGGAAGGAAAACCCAACATAGATATGCTTATATAGAATAATTGATGTCAAATAGAGGGGAAACATGATCTTCATAAACATAAAAAAATTATGATCCATCATAAAGCTCTATGGATCCCATATCCACATCCTAGAACCACACACAAACCTATAATAATTATAATGGAGGACCCACACCTCACTACTATGTACTGAAGCCGAGGGAGCTATAACTACAGTAGATCCCCCCACCCAAGCTTGATAATGGGATGGGGGAGTAACACTCCACAGATAGAGGACCTATACACATTGTAATATCGGGAAATATAGACTCTACCTACATATAATATATAGGGGACATGTGACTTAGAGAGAAGTCAGGAGACCCAGAATTACCAACCTTGAAATCACTCTGATGATCACTCCCAAACAATATAATTGGATTAGAATCTCTGGAAGAAGAATCCCTCTAACATAGTCTCACATCATAAATCTAGTGTTGATACAAAGGAAACTATCATGTTATACATGTAATTATTTTCATAACGAATTAATCAATGATCCAAAAAAAGTCCCAATGAAGAATATAAAAATAATAGAACTCTTTAAGAGAAATACATGGATTTTACATTAGAGTATGAGGGGTTGAATCAAAATTCCAAAACCAGTCATATCCTAACCCCACTTGGTGTGTAATAGTTCATTTACACGGGGTGTGTCCCAAGGAACCAGATGTGTGGGACCACCCAGGGTCCTAAGGGTGTACTGCCCAGACATAGCTCAGATTGATAGGTAGGGTCACATAGTTAGTTGGCTGACCACATATCCATGGGATATTTAACATAGTTATTAACCCAATCCTCCACATAAATTAAAATACCTAGAATGTTTTATTCCAAAACGTATGTGAGGGTACTGATCTAATATCCGGCTCTCATGATCTCATGATCTTTCCTAATGATTCCCAAGATACTAAATAACTTGCATCAGTGCGATAGCATTCCCATGAAGGAAATTCTCTTAATGGTCCAAGATGGACATTAGGTACTTTCAAATTTTGGCTCCTTGTTTTTTAGCTCATTCTAGTCAATAATGTTTGATGATTCAGGCATGTATCTCTTTAGTTACAACACTTGGAAGACGTCATGGACCAATTCCAATTGTGGGAGTAAGTAAATGTGATAAGAAACCTCAACAAAACATCCTAGCAACTAGAATGGACTAATGAACCTTGGAGATAAGTTTATTCCCTTAATAAACCTCTAAAAAATAATCATGGAGAGAACTTCAGGAACACAAGGTCTCACTACTTGAACACCAAGGGTCTATGATGCCAGTGTTCATAAGATTTATTCCCACTATGAGAGATATTCATTCACTTGTAAAACACATAAACATTCTCCATCATTTTCTATACCATATACAGTATAATATGTGATACCTCCTCCATATATATTCAGCATAATGGTAACCTATAGGTTCTTCTATAAGTTTCATAAAATGGTTCTATGTCAAAAGAAAAATGACTTCTATTATTATAAGTGAACTCTACCAATGAAAAATAACTCTTAGAACTCTGACCAAAGTCCATCACACATGTTCTAAAAATAATCTTTAAAAAATTGGTGGTTCTCTTATTCTATGTATTTATATGTTAGTGAAACATTGTACTCATTCATAACTATGCACTGAAATCCCCTTGCAAACCACTCCAAAATTGTGACATGAACTAAACATCACGATTAGAAACTATCATAGATGATACCCCTTGAATTTGAATGATCTCATGCATGTTAAAATCGCAAACTCTCATTTAAACTCTATGACTTAATATAAATAAGGTAAATTGACTTGGTATTTAATAAAAAAACCACCATGATAGAGTCATGTCATTTCATTATTTTTGGAATCACCATAACAAATCCATTTATATTTCATCCCAAATCTGTTCTACGATTTGAATATGTTGATTTAGGAATGTTGGAACCAAATTCCTTTCCTTCACATGTTGATGTGTGAGTCATTTAGAAACAAACATAGTAACTTTATTCCCCATACCTTCCCACTAGAATTACCAAGGAAGATATTGGTGAATATTCACACACCTCCTCAAACAATGAGATCATGAACAATATATTTCCTTTAAAATAGATAACATTCTCCCCCACCATCATATAAACTACTTAATGTATCTCTTGAAGATATCAGGTTGTGCAGAACTTCAAAATCCGGGCCTCTTAACTAATCCGCTCACACAAAATAAGGACGCATTGGAGTCACTGAGATCAACTAAATATATGTTTTCCATCTATACTATAATAGTGTCCACTATAAAAGGACAACTATTCTTGTTCCTACTCCACCACGAAATACAAGGATTTATGAATAATGGAATCTAAAACAACATTTCACTTCCTTGGATTATAAACTTTATCAAAGTCACAACACTGTAGTGAATACAGCAAACATCTCTATATCTAGTTGAGGGTATCTATGATAAGATATACCTAAGACTCTGTTAATATGATTAAACAATAAATAATTCACTAAGAATGTAATTCCTCCATATCATTAAGTTAGATACTATTGGAGTGAACTCCAAAACCTGGGTATGTAGTTTTTAACATGGGATCTATACATCCTTGACATATAAGAAATTATTTCACACCTCTGCATCAACCAGGACCCGAGCCCAAATCTAAATTAGTTATAGAACACTCACTACGGAAAAATGCAGATTTAGAGGCAGTTTTTTTCCGTTTCGTGGCAGTTTAAACAATCGCTAAATTGTGCAGCGGGAAACTATTCGCAACGGTTTTCAAAACTGCCGTAGAATGTTTCGCGGTGGGTTTTTAGCGGTGGATTTTTTATTATTTTTATTATTTTATTTATTTTATTTTATTTCTATTTCTATTATTTCTTTCTATTGTTATTATTATTTTTTATTTATTTATTTATTTAATTTTTATTTTTTAATTTATTTATTTTTTTGTTAATTTATTTATTTATTATTTTAATTAATTAATTAATTATTTATTTATTTGTTTGTTTGTTTATTTATTTATTTATTTATTATTTATTTATTTATTCATTCATTCATTCATTCATTCATTCATTTATTTTTTTATTTTTTTATAAAAGCGGTGACATGAATTGGTCTCCCAATTCATGCCCCAAAAAGAATATATGAAAGTCAAAAGCAACAATGCAGACAAGAGGTGTAAAGAACTTACACCAACAGGGATTTACGGGATACAAGCCAAGATTAAGAGAAATGAAGCACAGAAAAGGACAGCGCCATTAGTGATCGCCTTCAAAAGTAGTCTCAGTAGTTGTAGGAGGGCCGAGACTCCCATGCAAGCATTGAAAACTTCATGGCCTCCCAGTGTAAGATCACTCGACAGGACTACTAAAACCTTGCCATTCAAACCCATACAGTCCGCCTCCTCCCACGTGTCACTACTCAGGCGATGATTCCTCTAGCCTCCCTTTCTGATCTTCATTGTTTTCTGGATACCTTTTTCATTTGGAGCACCCGACCATTTTCCAGCAGCATGCTTAAAGGATCTAGCTTTTCCTTCACTCTTCATATCCAATGTGAAGTAAAATGTAAGAACCACCACATTTAAGATCCTTCTCAAATCGTATAGAAAACTGGAGAACCGCAGTTCTGCTCTTTTTAATTTCTTCATTTGTTGATTTATTCATTTATTCATTTAATAGTCTATTAATTTCTTTATTTATTTATTTATTGATTTATTTATTAATTTATTAATTTATTAATTTATTGATTTATTCATTTATTCAATTATTAATTTATTCACTTATTTATTTATTTTAGTTAATTATTCATTTGTTGATTTATTTATTCATTTATTAATTTATTAATTTATTGATTTATTGATTTATTGATTTATTGATTTATTGATTTATTGATTTATTTATTCATTTATTCATTTATTCATTTATTCATTTATTGATTTATTTATTCTTTTATTCATTTATTCATTTATTGATTCATTTATTCATTTAATCATTTATTCATTTATTCATTCACTCATTTATTTATTTATTCATTTATCCGTTTATTTAGTTTTTTGTTTATTTATTTATTTTTTTATTTATTTATTTAGTTATTTATTTATTTAGTTATTTAGTTATTTAGTTATTTAGTTATTTTCTTATTTACTTATTTACTAATCTATTCATTTATTCATTTATTCATTAATTCATCTATTCATTTATTCATTTATTAATTTATTCATTTATTGACTTATTTATTCATTTATTAATTTATTAATTTATTCATTTAATCATTTAATCATTTATTCATTTATTGATTTATTTATTCATTTATTCATTGATTCATTTATTTATTCGTTCATCGAGAAAATATTCGTGGCGGTTTTCAAAACCGTCGTGGAACATTTCGCAGAGGGTTTTTAGCAGCGGTTTATTATTATCATTATTATTTTATTTTATTTTTTTATTTTATTTTTCTATTTTTTCTATTTTTTTAATAATTTTGTTTTATTTATTTATTTAGTTATTTAGTTGTTCATTTATTTATTTATTTATTTATTTATTTATTTATTTATTTATTTACTTATTTACTTATTTACTTATTTACTTATTTACTTATTTATTTATCTATTTATTTATTTAGTTTCATTATTTAGTTTTAAACTTTTTTATTGATTTATTTATTCATTCATTTACTGATGTATTCATTTACTAATATATTCATTTATTTTTTATTCATTAATTCATTTATTGATTTATTCATTGATTGATTGATTGATTGATTGATTGATTTATTTATTTATATATTGAATTATTCATTTATTGATTGAATGATTTATTTATTTATTTTTATTTATTTTAGTATATCGATTTTTTTCTATTTTATTATTTTATTATTTTTTATTTTTTTATTTTTTTATTCAATTATTTATTTATTTATTTATTTATTTTTATTTTATTTTTATTTTATTTTTTTCTATATTTTCTATTATTTTATTTATTTATTTATTTATTTAGTTATTTAGTTATTTATGTATTTATTTATTTATTTATTTATTTATTTATTTAGTTATTTATATATTTATGTTTTTATTTTTTTATTTTTTTATTTATTTATTTATTTAATTGTTTATTTATTTACTTATTTTCTCATTTATTTATTTAGTTATTTAGTTTATTCATTTTAGATTTTAACTTATTTATTTATTTATGGATTTATTCATTAATTAATTTATTAATTTATTAATTTATTCATTTATTCATTTATTCATTCATTTATTTATATATTTATTCATTTATTTATTTATTCATTTATTTATTTATTTATGTAGTTTTTTAGTTTTTTATGTATTTAATTATTTACTTATTTACTTATTTAATCATTTATTGATTTATTGATTTATTAATTTATTGATTTTTTGATTTATTGATTTATTGATTTATTGATTTATCGATTTATTGATTTATTGATTTATTGATTTATTGATTTATTGATTTATTCATTTATTCATTTATTCATTTATTCATTTATTGATTTATTCATTTAATCATTAATTGATTTATTGATTTATTGATTTATTAATTTATTGATTTATTGATTTGTTGATTTAATTATTTACTTATTTAATTATTTACTTATTTACTTATTTACTTATTCACTTACTTAACTATTTACTTATTTAGTTATTTAGTTATTTAGTTATTTACTTACTTATTTACTTATTTACTTTTTTACTTATTTAGTTATTTACTAACTTATTTACTTATTTACTTGTTTACTTAAATACTTCTTTACTTCTTTACTTATTTATTTACTTATTTACTTATTTACATATTTATTTATTTACATATTTAATCATTTATTGATTTATTGATTTATTGATTTATTGATTTATTGATTTATTGATTTATTAATTTATTAATTTATTGATTTATTGATTTATTGATATATTGATATATTGATATATTGATATATTGATATATAGATATATTGATTTATTGATTTATGAATTTATTGATTTATTGATTTGTTGATTTATTGATTTATTGATTTATTGATTTTTCCATTTACTGATTTATTTTATATAACTTTTTTGATTTTTTTTCTATTTTTTATTTTTTATTTTTTTTATTTATTCATTTATTCATTTATTCATTTATTCCTTTTTTCATTTATTCATTTATTTATTCATTGATTCATTTATCCATTTATTCATTTATTGATTGATTTATTTATTTATTTATTCATTTATTCATTCATTTATTTATTGATTGATTGATTTATCTTTTTAGTTTTTATTTTTTAAACTTATTTTATCATTTATTTATTTAATCATTTATGGATTTATTCATTTATTGATTTATTATTCATTTATTCATTTATTCATTTATTGATTTATTGATTTATTTAGTTACTCATATATTCATTTATTGATTTATTGATTTATTCATTTATTCATTTATTCACTTATTCATTTGTTGATTTGATGATTTATTCATTTATTCATTTATTAATTTATTGATTTATTGATTTATTGATTTAATTATGTACTTATTTACTTATTTACTTATTTACTTACTTACCTATTTTATTATTTAGTTATTTAGTTATTTACATATTTATTGATTTACTTATTTACTAATTTAATCATGTATTGATTTATTATTCATTTATCGATTTTTTGATTTTTTGATTTTTTTATTTTTTGATTTTTTGATTTTTTTTATTTTTTGAATTTTTGATTTTTTGAAATTTTGAATTTTGATTTATTGATTTATTCAGTTATTCATTTATTCATTTATTTATCTATTGATTTATTCATATATTCATTTAATTATTTATTCATTTATTCATTTATTGATTTATTGATTTAATGATTTATTGATTTATTGATTTATTGATTTATTGATTTACTTATTTACTAATTTAGTTATTTAGTTATTTACTTATTTACTTATTTACTTATTTAGTTAATTATTTAATTATTTAATTATTTAGTTATTTACTTATTTAGCGATTTATTTACTTATTTACTTATTTACTTATTTAGTTATTTATTTATTTATTTCTTTACTTATTTACGTATTTATTTATTTAGTTCTTTTCTTATTTACTTATTTATTGCGTTATTTATTTCATTACTTATTTATTTCTTTACTTATTTACTTGTTCAATTGTTGAGTTATTCAGTAATTGAGTTATTTATTTATTTATTTTTTTATTTATTTCGTTTTTTTTTGTTTTTTGCTTATTTACTTATTTAATCTTTTATAATTCATTTATTGATTATTTCATTCATTTATTCATTCATTCATTTATTAATTCATTTATTCATATATTCATCTATTCATTTATTCATTTATTGATTTATTGATTTATTGATTTATTGATTTATTTATTTATTGATTTATTCATTTATTCATTTATTGATTTATTGATTTATTGAATTATTCATTTATTGATTTATTGATTTATTGAATTATTGACTTATGGAATTATTCAGTTATTGAATTATTTAGTTATTGATTTATTGATTTATTGATTTATTAATTTATTGATTTATTGATTTATTGATTTATTGATTTATTGATTTATTGATTTATTGATTTATGGATTTATTGATTTATTGATTTATTGATTTATTGATTTATTGATTTATTGATTTATTGATTTAATTATTTACTTATTTACTTATTTACTTATTTATTTATTTACTTATTTACGTATTTACTTAATTACTTATTTACTTGTTTAGTTATTTACTTGTTTACTTGTTTAATTCTTTTCTTATATATTTCATTTTTTATTTAATTATTTCCCTATTTATTTACTTATTTCATTCTTTTCTTATTTACTTAATTACTTTTTTATTCTTTATTTATTTATTTAGTTCTTTAGTTCTTTATTTATTTATTTATTTATTTAATTAATTATTTATTTATTTAGTTATTTATTTCTTTTTTTATTTATTTAGTTACATATTTAGTTATTAATTTATGTAGTTAGTTACTTATTTACTTACTTATTTACTTAATTACTTAGTTAGTTACTTAGTTACTTAGTTACTTATTTTACTTATTTTACTTATTTTACTTACTTACATAGTTAGTTCCTTAGTTACTTAGTTAATTAGTTACTTAGTTACTTAGTTGCTTAGTTACTTAGTTACTTAGTTACTTAGTTACTTAGTTACTTAGTTACTTAGTTACTTAGTTACTTAGTTACTTAGTTACTTAGTTACTTATTTAGTTATTTACTTATTTACTTATTTAGTTATTTACTTATTTACTTATTTACTTATTTAGTTAATTATTTACTTATTTAGATAATTATTTACTTATTTACTTATTTACTTATTTACTTATTTAGTTACTTATGTACTTATTTAGTTCTTTATTTATATATTTATTTATTTAGCTACTTATTTTCTTATTTACTTATTTAGTTAATTAGATAATTATTGACATATTTACTTATTTACTTATTTACTTATTTACTTATTTATTTACTTATTTATTTCTTTTCTTATTTATTTATTTAGTTACTTATGTACTTACTTACTTACTTACTTAGTTACTTACTTACTAATTTACTTATTAGTTTTATTTTACTTATTTTACTTATTTTATTTATTTTCTTTTCTTTTCTTTATTTAGTATTTATTTAGTATTTATTTATTTATTTATTTCATATTTATTTTATTTATTTCTTATTTATTTTACATATTTTATTTAATTCGCATTACCTTATTTACTTTATCCATGCATGCATGCTCATGCCCATGCACATGCCCATGCACATGCACATGCACATGCACATGCACATGCACATGCACATGCACATGCACATGCCCATTCAATATAAAGAAATACTGTGTTTAGTGAGATTTGAACCCCTAACCTATTGCATATTTTCAGGAGACTTTACCACTCTAGCAAGCTCATTATGTGGTTAATAAACAGAATTTAATATACTTATGTATACTAATTAAAAAAAAAATAATACATAACTAATAATTATAAATAATTATATAATAAGTAATAAATAATAAATAATAAATAATAAATAATAAACAACAATTAAAAATAGATAATAAATAATATATAATAAACAAAAATTAATAATACATAATAAATAATAAATAAATAATTAATAAATAATAATAAATTTTATATTTTAAATTTTAAATAATAAATAATAATAAATAATAAATAATAAATAATAAATAATAAATAACATATTACAAATAATAAATAAAAAATAATAAATATTAAATAATAATAAATAATAAATAATAATAAACAAATACTAAATAATAAATAATAAATAATAAATAATAAATAATAAATAACAAATAACTAATAATAATTAATTAATAATTAATAATAATTAACAATAATAAATAATAATAAATAATATTAAATAATAATAATAAATAATATTAAATAATAATAATAAATAATAAATAATAACAAATACTAATAAATACTAATAAATACTAATAAATAATAATAAATAATATTAAATAATAAATAACACACTATAAATAATAATAAATAATAAATAATAATATTAAGTAATAAATAATAAATAATAAATAATAAATAATAAATAATAATAAATAATAAATAATAAATAATAAATAACAAATAATAAATAACAAATAACAAATAACAAATAATAAATAATAAATAACAAATAATAAATATAAATAAGAAATAAGAAATAAGAAATAATTAATAATAATTAATAATTAATAATTAATTAATAATAAATAATAATTAATAATTAATGAACAATAAACAATAATAAATAATAAATAACAAACAATAAATAATAATAAATAACAAATAATAATAAATAATAAATAATATTAAATAATAAACAACAATTAATAATAGATAATAGTACATATATAATAAATAATAAATAATAATAATAATTAATAATAATTAATAATAATACATAATAATAATAATAAATAATAATAATAATTAATAATAATAATTAATAATAATAAATAATAAATAATAAATAATAAATAAGAATAATAATAAATTACACATAATTAATAATTTTTATTAATTAAAAAATAAAAAATAAATAATAAATAATAAATAATAAGTAATAAATAATAATTTATAAATAATAAATAATAAATAACAAATAATAAATAATAAATAATAAAGAATAAATAAAAATAATAAACAATAAATAATAAATAATAAATAATAATAATAATAAATAACCCATAATTATTAATTATAAATAAATAAATAATAAATAATAAATAATAAACAATAAATAATATTTAATATTTAATATTTAATAATAAATAAGTAATAATATATAATATATAATATATAAAATAATAATAATAATAATAATATATAATATATAATATATAATAAATAATAAATAACTAGTGACAAATATTAATAATAATAATAATAAATAATAAATAATAAATAATAAATAATAAATAATAAATAATAAAATATTTTTTAAAATAAATAGTTAATAAATAAAAATAATAAATAAATATAAATAATAAATAATAAATAACCAGTGACAAATAATAGATAATAAATAAATTAAAGTATATTATAAATAATAAATAATAAATAATAAATGAAACACGTGAAAATGTACGAAAAGGTGTGGTAAGGGATGAAAAATTATGAAAACGCATGAAAACAGATGGAGAAGCATGATGAAGGAAGCATTAGAAAGCACGAGAACACATCAAAACTGCTGAAAGCTCTGGAAAACCCCTTAAGAATTCAATATAATCATCATAATAACCGACAAAAACCCATCGATAAATATAAAAATTCAAGAAATCCAAAATAAATAGTAATAAATGGGGCAACCATTAAAACCCGTCAAAACGGTCATAAAGTGACAAAAACATTGGATTCACATTAGTGGATATAACTAATGATCCGAGAGTCCGTTCCAGATCTGCAACTAGTCAAATCAAAGATCCTAAAATGATCTTCGAGCTGACAGGTGAAAGAGACCGAATGGACTGGCGGATCGGATGTTACGACCATTTTAAAAAACTGACAGGGAACGGGTGCTAGAAACGAGGCATCAAAAAACCTAACAAAATTGATACCCACTAAAAAGGCCATAAGTTATGATCCAAGAGTCCATGTGGGCCCTGCGACAAGTCAAACTGAAGCTCCTAGAATGAACTATGATATGGAAGGTGGAGGAGTCTGAACTGACACACAGATCGAAAGTTAGGTCTATTTGAAGACAAGTTCGACGGGACACTGGTGACAAAAATAAGGTTTTAGAGGCCCTCATAGTTGTTTTTGGGGTCTACAAACATGAAAAAAATTTCTTCTGCCAAATTGGTCTGTATCTCTCTTTGCTGGATTCGATTTGATATGTGGTAGAGCCCAAACGGACACCCAGAGCGAAAGTTATGGCCGTTTGAAGTTGGAGAACTTTTTTCAACTTTTTTATAACTCTCATATCATCATCACCTTATTCCATCTCGCAGTTTTGATTACACATGCCTCTATATCTCTTCATGGGCTTCTATTTGACTGGACATGGTGCTCTAACAGATGCCCAGATCAAATGTTACGGTCGTTTTAGTGATTTCAGGGTTTCTCGTGTTTTTTTATTTTTTTCTTTTCATTTCACGGCAGTTTTACCCAAACCACCGCTTTTTCGGGGAGGTTTTTTAAAAAACCACGGCTAATCCTCGAAAAATAAATCCACACATTTCACGGCGGTTTTTCAAAAATCCACGAAATGCCTATATTCTTGTAGTTACTATATACTTAACACATGACACGTATATTATAAATATAGAATCTCTAGTGAACCAAGACCCCAGCTCCTTGAAGTATTTATTACATCACTCGCTCAATTCGAACAACCACTCATTGTGTCTTAAATATGTCAAAGTTTTTACAATCCTATAAATTATTTCCACTAGCCTTTGACAATACCTGAACAATCCAAGTAAACTACACACCACCAACTTTCTCTTTAGTGGTCCCTAAGATAACACTACCTCTATTATTTCCAGGCCCACGACAAGGCCATGTCTAGTGACAACATTCCCCTTAAAGTGAACCCCCTTAATCTAGAATTGAAACTTCAATAGTATTATATATAACTGATGCTAAAAACTATGTCCAGTATTATTCTTAAAATTTCTATGTACTCCTCCTATGATGTATAGTAAATGATAATGTCATTTATTAAGTAAACCATGAAGTTTATTTCATAATGGATAAAATATATATCTAATAAGTCCCATGAAAATAATAGAGGAATTCTTCAAACCAAAGGGAAACACCATTTACTCATAGTTCCCTTAGCGACATTGTTATACCATATTTGTAATGTCGTCCTCATGAACCAGCAACTTATGGAAACTATAATTGAGAAAAATCTTCAAGAACCATCACATTCGTTTTAATGGGAAGAATATGTTATCAATCCTTAAAAAGGGTGCTTATTTTTTATCACTACATATTTCTGGCATCAATAATCAATGAATACCATTAAGATCCATCTTTGTTCATCGAAGAAAATCACTATTGTTGAATAGGGGGACACATTGGGTTAGATAAACCCTTCTCTTGATGTTCCCCCAACTACACTATTAGCTATTGGATCTCGGTTGGGGCTATCCAATATTTCAAAAAGGATATCAGACTAGTCCCAAGGTAAATTTTAATACTGGAATCAATCTCTTGATGTGGTTGTAGTTTTAGAATATTTCATAGAAGACATACATGTAACTATCCACTGCCATAATAGAGCTAGATGTCTGTGGGCGGATATGAATATTTGTTTCTTAGTTGGAAAGATGTAACTGCTAGCCTAATTGGTGGGTCTTGAGAGCGCACAGTTATAACCTATAACTGAACCACCAGGGCCTTTCTAGGTACAATAGTAAGATTAGAGTGAAAACACAAGCACACCTTTAATAGGCCAAGGGGTGAAGAATATACCATAGATGGAATATCTCCCATGATGGGAGGAATTGTCGAATGGTAATGGTACACGCACATATATATCCATACAACAATGTGAGGGTAATAATAAATATTGAAAACTCTCGAGTGTAAAATAATTCATGTTACAACCTTTAGGTAATCAATTGAGTAAAGAAAGAATCCAATTATAAATAGTGTAAAAATAAACACCCAATAGATAGAAATTATCTCAACCTGAAAATACAATAGATGATGAATGATCGAGCCAAGTTCATGATCTCAAGATATGACCATCATACGCGACCAGGGTCTCCAAGTATGATAAAGATCATCCGACTCCAGGTTCACCAAAGTCTCCAAAAAATTACCTTTATTTGTAAATGTAACAATATGTGTGAGATGATACCATGCATGGTTTTGTATATACATACCCAGTAGGACATTCCGAACAGTATAAAGGGAGAAATAACAAGAATATTTTCAGCTCAACCGATTAGATGATAGGGGATGGAAAACTAAACACTAATATGATTATAAAGAAAAATCCAAAACCAAAGAGAGATTAATCTCTATCTTCAAAGACCACTAAGAATGATGAGTCATCCTAGGGTTTAATAGATCACACTCCAAAGAATAACACCAAGTGAAACCTCATAAGAATTATAATGAAGGATCCACACCTCACTACTATGTACAAAAACTGAGGGAGAACTAACTCTAGTGGAGGAACCACTCTACACCATAGCTTATTGACAGAAGAGTACCACTTTATAGATTGATAACCTTCACCCTTTGTAATGTATGGGAGAATCGAATCTACCTTTATATATGATATAGGGAACCTAAAATGTGTATTGAACTCAAGAAACATGATAGTAATGACCCTAGAATCACTCTAATGATCATACCAAGACACTGATGTCATCTAAGCATCACTAGAAGAATCATCGCACCCATATCAGCTTACATAATAAATATGGTGTCAAAACAAAGGCCATAACCACATACTGCATTGAATTATGCTATGAATGGACTACTTGAAAATCTAAAACCATGTATTACAAAATAAGATACATAAGATAAAAACTTCTAGGATTATTGTATGATGTGTCCCTTATTGTACATAGGTTGTACTCTCATTTACAAGCCTGTTTATTTCCTACGACTCCAGCTAATGTATGGATGTTCATGTCCATGGTGTGTGACATGATGAATATGGAATGTTGGAAAAATTTGTGTCTCACGCATGTACTCCCTACAAAATTATCAATGTTCTAGGTAGGTTCACATGATGGGTGGGCTTGCTGTATGGCTGTGTAATATTTAACTCATCTAGAAACCACTGAAGCTGTAGAAAGAGGACTACAAGACATGTGTTCTTTGGTAAAATATGATGTATAGTAGAAAATTTCATAGATAGTGAAACTTAACTTCCTGGATTTTCATGTATCCATTTATGTCACATATAATCTAATTTAATATTCTCTTAGATGCATCAATCATGGATCTACTACCCCATGAAGTTAATTTCCCACCTTAGTATCACTAGAATATACATTTTACCTAAACACTACTATAAAATAGGCCTTTAACGCCGCCAAAAATGGAATTTATCAGTTATTGAGAGGAACTAACAACCCGGGAAAGATTAAAATCCCTTGATTTTTATCAGTTCTAAAAATGTATTGACAAATGGGTCCTTTAACATCTTTAAAAAAAGCACTGATAAATGGACACTTTATTAACTCTTTTTTACTGCTGATAATGGGATCATTTTTCATCACTTTTATTTAGCACTGATAAAGAGTACCTTTATTAGCATTTTTAAAAGAACTGATAAAATACATATTTATTAACACTTTCAAAAGCACTAATAAAGGATGAATATATTTGTTCCAATAAAGTACACATTTATTGTCACTTTCAAAATAGTTTATAAAGGGTCATGTTGTAGTAGGCTATAACAGCACACTGCAACACTAGTGCAATGTCCTCTAAAAGAACACCAGAGTTCGAAAAATATCACCAGATATCGATAAAATCAAGTACCAATATAGAATTTAAATGAAATAAAATTTATAAAAAAAATTCAAGAAAAAACACTATATTATATACCTTTCAAAAATTATCTTATACAATTACATAACTAAACATTATTACATACATTCAAAAACATCAATTTTCAGTTTTATTTTGAGACTAACCCTGATTCAGGCTATTTCTGAAAAACCATCCTTCTCATTAATTATAATGCATCTATATAAGAAAATAATTTGTATGTTTTTAATAATATAAATAAATAAACAAACAAAAATTTTTAATTTTAAACTAAACTTTGAGTCATACTAGGAACATTGTGTATCATAATTGATTTCTGGTTGATTTTTAAACATCAAACCATTTTTATTTATACTACATCCTTATCTATGTTAAAATTAATTATATAAGTATAATAAAAATTCCCATGGGTGTAGCCTAGTGGTAATGTGAGTGACAATTTTGGAACTAAAACATCAATTTTCAATTGATAGTGTATACTTTGAGTCATATTGGGAACATCGTTTATCAGATTTAGGTGATAAAAAAACCTAAACATCATAAATGACTTATCAATCATTTTTTTAATGTATCAAAACAATCCCAATGAATTTTCTCAGTTTTGAGTAGGATATTTGTCTATTTAAATAAATTTTATGTCAATTTTAAATAAAAAGACATACATGAAGTCATATCAGTCACACTATACATCTAATTGATATGAAAATAATTCCTTCATTTCTCAAATTATTTATGGTTAATATTTAAATGTATCAGAATGATCCAAAATCATTTGATCAGTTTTGGGTAGTCCAGTTGTCCATTTTACTAAAATTGATGACAATTATAAAAAAAGACACACTTAAGGTCATACCGTTCACACCAGGCATAGTAGTGATATTATGATGATTCTTAAATGTCTAAAATGAATTATAGATGCATTTATTAATTTATCAAAACAATCTAAATGGTTTGGTTTGTTTTGAGTAGTCCAGTAGTCCATTTTACTAAAATTGAAGTTAGCATTAGATAAAAAATTCACTTGGATTCATACATGTCACACCGTGATTCAAATTCAAGTGTGTCCAATTACTACATTTATTAAATGACTTATTCATCCTTTTCCTAAATTATCAAAACAATTTGAATTTGTTTTCTATGTTTTTAGTATGTCACTTGGCGTTTTTTTATAAAATTTACTTTTAAACTAAAAACAAATACATTGACTCGTAAAAATCACATCTAGAATAATTATGATGTCAGAAAAATTACTACACATAGAAAATAATTTATGAATCATTGTAATAAATTATCAAGAAAACAAAATCCCATTAAATTAGTTTTTAGTGAGTGATGGTTTTTGAAATAAAATGTTGATTTTAAATGGATAACATACACATTGAGACACACTAGTGACATTGTGTATCAGATTAATGTGAGGATGTTTCATACAAATCAAAAATGACTTATGGATCATTTCTGTAAAGTATAAAAACAATATTAATTAATTTTCTTGGTTTTGAGTATGTCAATTGTCTATTTCACTAAAATGACATTTTAAACTAGATACTTGCACTTTGACTCATACCAATCACATAGTGTATCATTTTGACATGAGACAGATTCCTGCAAATCACAAATGAATTTTATATCATTTTAGTAAATTATCATGAAAATATGAGTGTGTTTTATTGGGTTTCAGTGAGTGATAGTTTTTGAAATAAAATGTCAATTTTAAGCTTATAATGGACACTTTATGTCATACTAGGCACAGTGTGTATCAGATTGAGGTGTGGTTTATTCCTACACGTGAAAAATTATTTGTGTATCATTCAAATAACTTATTAAAATAATATTAATGAATTTTAATAGTTATGATTCTATCACATGTCTTTTTTAATAAAATTTTATTTTAAACTGGAAACACGCACTTTGATACATACCGCTGACATCATGTATCAGTTTGATGTGAGACCAATTATAACAAATAATAAATTAATGTTTAATTATTTTACTAAATTATTAAGAAAATAAAATCATGTTTGATTAGTTTGCAGTGATTGACAAATTTTGAAATAAAATATCAATTTTAAACTGATTACAAACACATTAAGTCATACTAGGCACATCGTGTATCATATTGAGTTGAAAATAATTTATACACTTCAAAAAGGAAATATGGATAATTTTACAATGATTCAAAACAATATTATTATTTTTTCTTGGTTTTTTGAGTATTCCAATTATCTTTTTTACTAAAATTAATATCAATTTTAAATAAAAATAAGCACTTAGAGTCATACCGATCAATCTGTATGTCAGATTGAGGTATGGTTGATTCATACAAGTCCAAAAGAATCCACCTATATATGAAAACAAATATAAGTTGAGTAAAAATAAAAATAAGTACATTAAAAATAAATAATAAGCAATACATTAATTCTATAGATAATTATTTTACTATGAAAACAAAAAGATTAACTTTTTGGCCGAGTAGAGCCAACATCATTGTTTTTACTACAAAGGACGTGGTGGGAACATGAATGAATGTGATAAATGAAACACTATAAGGGTGAAAAGGTTTTATTTGAGAATAATTATGTATAAGTATTTATCCAAAAATGTATGAAATATGGGCAGACCACCCCAACTCAAACAAAATAATCCCACTATGTTGGATATAAATTACTATGTGAGTAATACTATAAATAAATAAATAAAACATAAATATGAAACTATACCTTAATTATATGTGTAATGATTTTATTGTGAAAACATCAATATTACCTTGGTGATTCAGTATAGACAACATCATTTCTCTTCCTACAAAGGAATGTCGTATGGATATAATAATTCTAAAATTAACAAACTCTGTAAGAAATAATTAAAATTAAATAAATGCTTCATTATATAATTTTTTGGTAAAAGAGATAAAGTATATTTTAATATTACCATTACTTCTTTCCAAAGGGTTTCCTTTATAATAGTCTATTCTTTCAAGGGATTCGAAACATCATCATATGTAGAAGTCATTGTCTGCATGAATAGTCAAAAAAATAATTTATATTATGTTAATATAGTTGGGAAAATATAAAATTATTTGGAAAAACGTAGTATATTAAAAAATTTATATTCTTATTGAACTATTTTTTTGTTTTTAAAGGTTGTATGGATTTGGTTCCTTTATCGAGAATCTGAATTCCATCATTCTGGTCCCATCCTGCATTCAAGAAATTTTTTACATTGGGACTTGCATGAACTAATTGTGATCTCCCAATTAAATGGTCATCCTTGGTTAAATTTTAATAATACCTAACATTTCTTTTAATCTCCATCGAGATAATCAACCAACTATTGTTTGTTGTATCCGAAACATAAAATAATTTCACTGCTTGTGATTCCATTATGAATGACTCATTTTTTGCCTCCTCCACACAAAATTTCACCTTCATAAATACCATTCCTCAACTTTCACTACACTGATATTTTCAACCAATTTTTAATAGAAAATTTACACTTGAAATGTTGTATAACACAACTCGTATATCTATTCGATAATTCCAAAATAATACATATTTTGATAAATTGGATTTCTATCCTTGGAACCAAATATGTACATCACTTCAGCCACAATATTAACACCACTATTTTTCAATATAGTTCACTCATAGTGTTATTCTGTATAGAACGTATAACCATTGATTAACAAACTAGTGTAAGATATAACATTTGAATTCTTTCCCCTAGCTATCCAGTGAAGGGGAATGGAAATTGAATTTTTATTTTCAGATAAATACTAATAAATTTGATCGTAGAAACATCCTATAAACTATTGATCTTGTCTGTTTGATATCCACCCTTCATCCCTTGATGTATTAAAATCTCAAAGAATATATTTGTGGAATTCAATGTATGGATCAACATCTTCTCTATTATGTAAAATGTAATGTTGTGATTTATCTCAATCTATAAATGTAATTGTAACAAAATCTCTTCTAGAAATACCTTTACACATAAGGCATTCATTGTGATGAGACTTTTAGAGACCATTGTTGTCAACATATAATTGGTAATCATTATATAATTCAATATATTCTTCAAAAATATATCATTCTAAAATGCATACATCTATCCAAATTTGATTCTTGATATACCTTTTCAAAATATTCATATATCATTCCATGGGTTTCATCTGTTTTTAATAGAAAGGACCATATAGTTGAACCTCTCTAGCCAAGTGAACAATTAGTTGGCCATTATATCAAAGAATTATGGTGGGGAGAACATCTCTAATTCACATAATATGATTGAAACCACTAACATCATTGTGGGAAACCTTACCAGTTCTATAAAAGAAATACATATGGCTTCCAAAAATATTTAGAGTCTGGTTAACTTATGTCATGCGTTTTCAGAAAAAATGAAATGGAAGGATACAAGTATCAAATCGTACATTAAACCATGACTGTTGTAGGTTTTTAGTCCATGTATCTTCAAATTAATCTTTAACATGACATTATTTATATTTTATGAATACCCATGTGAAACTTTTATACTATTAAATAAATAAAAAAATGAAAATTTTGTTGTCTGGATAATGTGTAACCTATTGGATGAAGAAAGGTTTTCCTTTTACACTTCACCACTGGAAACTCTTCACTTATCCCCATTTCTATCAAGTACAACCTAGCCTCGATGCCATCTTTCATTTTTTAGGAACATTTATTAATGTGCCAATAACACTATCAAATAAATTTCTTCTATATGCATGACATTTATAAAATCCTTGACATTGAAAAAAATTTACAATACATTAATTCAAATAAAATTATTATCTTCTTCCAGCATAATTTTTTATGGTTTTTTTAAAATGGTTTACTAAAAATAGTGTGAATATATTTTTTCTTTATTTTAGATTTGATCACAAGTTAGTGTAGATAGTGTTTTACCTTATTCTATATTACAATAAAATTTTCTAATCCTTGATAAGTATTTATATTTTCAAGGTAAAAATCTCTATTATCCTAGAAACAAAGTCTTCGAATAATGTTTCAACCGAACTAAGTATGTGTGTTTTTCAAAAATGGGACATCCCAACATTCCATTAATTCTATATCCTAATAAATTTCCATTAAATGGTAAGTCATTTATAGTCTTTTATAACATGGCCTTTAATGTGAAATCGTAACTTTTATGAGCATCATAAATTGTAAAATATGTATCCCAAATCAATTTCTGATCCACAATAAATGGATTCAAATATACATCAATATCATTATCGGGTTGCGTTGGTATAGATATAAGAAGAGACAATATAATTTACTTTCACATAATTCATAACCATGGAGTCAAGTTATAATTTACACAAATGATGGGACATGTACTGTGTTTACTAATTTGTAAAACAAAAGGATTTATTCCATTTTTAGATAATTCAAGGTGAAATTTTCTCATCCCATTTCTAAATTTAGGATACTCGTAATCAATTTTCTTCCACTAAGGAGAATCTGATGGATAAAATATATTCCAATATTTAATTATTCTATCTTCATTACATTCCAATTACTTCATGGTTTCCTAAAATTCATATATTCTTCTAATCCATTTAATTTTTGGAATATACCATATACATTTCAAACGACTGGATTCATTTTTCTTATATCAATATATGCCAGAATTAGGGAATTTTATGACTGATTCCCGATCCTT
This sequence comes from Viscum album, assembly GCA_963277665.1. Classification (NCBI taxonomy): domain Eukaryota; kingdom Viridiplantae; phylum Streptophyta; class Magnoliopsida; order Santalales; family Viscaceae; genus Viscum; species Viscum album. The sequence continues at coordinate 1,018,066,633 of OY728141.1, forward strand.
TCCAAAAAAATATGAAATCATTTGGATGAGCTTGTATTTTTTAGGGACCATTCCCAATGATCATGATATTTAGTTAAAATCATATGTTTTTCATGGTAGTTCATTTTCTTTTGGTATCATATCATTCAGGAAACCAAGTAGTTCTATAAAGTTGGTGTCACTCCATCTATTCCTAGCTTTCAAACTATATATCTTCAATACAACTAACAATTTTTTTATTTAGTACAAATAATATACAATGGTCTCTTGGAATCACTATTTAACATCTAAATAAACATTCGACAATTACTAAGGTCGTAATAAATTTTCATTATAATTTCTTCCATGTTATCTCCATCATTATTTACACTGGTATTCGTATTAAATGATACATAAAATCTAGTATCATTCCAATCGGAGTCCAAATTCATTTTTCCCATTTTTGGTACCAAATTTATAGTTATGATCAATTAATTAGAAAATAATATTTTCTTAAAAATCTTCTAGACTAATTTTTCATTAATAGAAACAATATAAATTCAGACAAAGTATTTGAGAATGGTTGTATGCATGATCTCTTAAAAACATGATGAACTCATTAACTTTTTCTTCACAATCTTTTTCCAAATGACCAGCATGCATCCATTTTTAATTCATATCCATATTATTGTGTTCATAAAAAAATTAATTTTTTAATATAAATAAATAAATAAACATACGATATTCATTATCAATGGTGAAAGTTATATACAATTCTAATAAGGGAATCCTGGCATTTATTGTTTCTAAGAATATCAGTATTCATTGAAGTAAAATAGTAATTGAATTTAAGAAAATAATTACTCCAAAATGGAAGGTATTGTCCTCTGAATATATTCAAAGGTGATAGATATAGATAATATTCATCCACATTAACTCCTCTCCTGGAAATTTTATCACTGCATTTTGTTGTTTGAAAAAAATTATACATATCTTGTTGGAATGAACATACGTTTCTTGAAATAATATAAGAATTTTTCATCCATAGATTTTTTAATTCTCAGAGTAGTACATGAAACGTAAAAGAGATGTAGGATGAGTCTCAAGTAATAAATTTCATTAATAACTATTTGGGAGATGAGGTTGATGAGGATGATAGTTGTCTACAAAAGATATAGGGGATGAGTCTCAAGCAACAAATTGAAATAATAATTGTTGTTTAACACATGTAAATACATTCATAAATCCCCTAAACAAATGAAAATATAATAAATGCAATTAATGAGTAATAATAATCCCAAATATTATAAATAGTAATAATAAACTCTCATTCAATCAATGATAAAATATAAATATTTATTGTTAACACTTTTTAATAAATAAAGATTTATTTCAAATAAATGGATGGCAATCAAAGATTCCATGTGGTGTAACTAATACATGTAGACCTAAAATAATGAATAACTAAAAATAATTTCTAAAATATTGTATTTGATAACCTTTATTATAATTTTTGGAACAAGTTTTGTAATAAACAAATGAATTATTAAATTTAATATTAATAGTATATAAGATATTTGAAAACATATCAAGACTCTTGTGATTTCATATCTGTAAGATTGAAAAAATGATGTAGATGCTCAACATTCAAAAAGAGGGGTGAATTGTACACTTTCAAAAAATTCCATAAACAAGGAATATCCAAGTTTAACAAATATAAACAAAGAAAATTCACAACACCTCTAACACCAATTGATAGATTGGGACAAAGTATGATGTTACAAAATTCTAGTTCTATACACTTTCTTAAATCTTGAATGTGATTCCGAAAAAATGATTCTGGAAATATGGATCCCGAAAATGAAACTTACCAAAGTTTACAATATGATATTCTATATTAAGGCATATAGAATTTAATTAGGTCAGAGTACCAGTGTAGGTAAATATAAGAAAATTATACATTTTTTACAATACAAAATGCAGAGGAAAAATGTAATAAAAACAAGTAACAATATAAAAATCTTTTAACCCAAAGATAAGGGTGTCCAACAACCTTGGATAAAGGTACCTTTATTTATAATTTCTAGAAATTATATCTTACCCACACTAGGATAATCCCTCGATACGAATATCCGAGTCTCTGCCTTGCTATTCCCGCAATCCCTCAACATCAAAGTAGTTGGAACCTCTGTCTTTCTCAGCAAGGAAGCCCTCATCTTCAAGGTATTGGAACCTCTGTCTTCCTATCCTCTGAAGTCCTTGATTGTAATCAGCAACAATCGGAGTTGCACAAATCACATCTGCACAAGGAAAAGTTTGAACAAGCTGTTCAAACTTTCTGCACAATGCTTTAAAAGTTGATAAGATCCTCTCTCTCTTGAAATCACTTCAGGAAGTTCTGATCACCAAAAATTCTATAAGTACATAAATCTTTAAAATGTGATCCTATTTATTGGTGAAGCTCCAATGGTCGGCTCCCTCTTCCAACGGTAATATTTTTCCTTGATTTTCGAAGGGCCCTATACACGTGTCACTAAACCAGCAGTTAGTCAATAACTGAAAGCACGACATCATTTTGAAATTAAATAAGTAAAAGTATAAGCAAAACTGAAGTTCGAAATGTAAGAAAATATGATTTCGGAGTCTTAACAAAAAATAATATTCGGAGTCTATATTACAAGGATATTTAGATTATGTTTATCAGAATAATTTAGAGTCTGATTTCATAGTATTTTGTATCCAAAATTCGTAATCAGATTTCAAAACTATAATTCGTAATTAAAATTCTGCACTAGAATTCGTAATGAGAATTCATCATATAATTTGTAATGAGAATTCGTCATCAGAATTAGAAATGAGAATTCATCACAGAATTCATAATGAGAATTCATCATAGAATTATTAATGAGAATTAATCACAGAATTTGTAATGAGAATTCATCATTCGAATTCGTAATGAGATTTCATCACAGAATTCGTAATGAGAATTCTACATTATAATTCGTAATTAGATTTCGTCATCATAATTCGTAATGATAATTCATCATATAATTCGTAATGAGAATTAATCACAAAATTCGTAATGAGAATTAATCACAGAATTTGTAATGAGATTCTTCAAAGAATTCATAATGAGAATTCGTCATCAGAATTCTTAATGGGAATTCATTATAGAATTCATAATCAGAATTCATTACAGAATTTGGAATGAGAATTTGGCTCTTGAAACAGAATTCTTCATATCTAAGTATTATATGATTCCGATAATATAGATATGAATCCGACTTTTATACTTAAGAAAAATATTGATATGAACAATGAAAACAAGATAGAGGTAAATTTCCTTAAGGAAATTTTCCTTAGAGAAGTAAAGCAGGGGTAAAAACATATTTGCTTAAAGATAAGGTGTTTGTGATTTTAAAAATAATATGGAATGGAAAAGTCATAAGGAAAGACTTATTGAATCAACAATCCCCCCTTTTTGGAAAGCACAAACGTCCTTACGAAAAAGAATATAAGAGCTTAGAATAAATTTATAGACTTTGAATTTATACTTATCCCCCTTTGTTTATTAATTATAGTGAATACGACTAACTCCCCCTTAGGCTTTGGAACTCTAAGGATTGTATTTTGGATTTCTGTAATGGTATTTTTAGTTTCATAATATTGAAAACCATTGTAATGATAAACTCCCCCCTAGATAAGTACCCCCTTACTTAGGGATAGTTCTTCTTTACTTAGAAATTTTTCTTCTACCTTTTAGATTCTTCCTTCTCCCCCTTTTGAGTAATTCTTTTTCCTTCTCCCCCTTTTTTATTTTCAAAAAGAATTAAGGGATTGGAAAAGATAATAAAGTACCTGAAATATTAGTACGTGAAACCATCCAAAATACAAGTAACCAAAATTTCATTACTATTAGAAAGAACTAATATAAGGAAAATAGTACAAAAAAAGATCAGAGTGGTCTATCTTGTTTCTTATTCCTTGGGCATAAGAATTTTGACAATTGTATTCAGATTCTTCATTTAATTATGGTCCTCCTACACTTTCTTTTCTAAAGAAATGATTCTTGCAACTTCAGCCTCCATTGCCACTGCCTGAGCTTTAAGAGTTTCATTTTTCTTTACAACCTTTTCTTCCAACTGAATCTAAATATATTTTTCTTCCCTGTAGTTCTGGATAAGAGAACTTAGCTTCCCATTCAGATCTTTTACCCCCTTCATCCAACATCCTTCTCAAGCATTTACTTCTTTTAAAAATAATTTGTAAGATCCTTGATTTTAGATTCTTTGGCATCAAAATCATCTTTAACATCTTCTTGGAATTGATCAAGATCTCCCATCTCTTGAAAAACACTCTTAGACCAGTTGGTTATATTTTTTAAAGAATATATATGAGCATCATAATTGATAAGAAATTTTTTATGATCAGACTCAATCATAGCACACTTATCCATCACCATGGATACAGAGTCCAATATTTTATTTATGCTATACTGAAGCATCTGGCATCTGGATTCTATTGCTGGAAAAATCAGAATGATGTCCACCAGATTCTTTAGGGATTGTTCAACAAAGACATGTCCAAGGACAGATGACTCGTAATCTGATATTCTAGTTGTAGATGTCTCTTCCTATGATTGTACCATATTCCTTCCGGATGATCTTCCAGCTTCTTTCATTCATATAATATCTTTCATTGGAGTGTCAACAAGCACTTGCTTTCCCTTATCAGCTTTCAGAACAGTATGTTCATCAGGAGATTCTTGCTCACTATCTGAAATTTGAACAATCTCATCTTCATCAACTTTCTCCTTCTCTGCTCTAGCTTCAACATTCTCAGAATGTATAATGTCATGACTGTGACTTTCTTCCTCAGTCGGATTGTTCACTTGCACTCCACCTTTCTCATCCACTCTAGGTGGAGAATTTATTGAGGATCTGGCTTGGGAAGTCCGAAGTGAAAATTTCTCGGACGCAATATCCTTCTCATGAAAGTCCTTAACTTGTTTTATTACATCACCAGAGCCACCACTACTCTCTACTTGGTGAATTTCTTCCACAACATGCTGAACTGTCAGCATCAATTCCTTCTCAGCTTTCATCTTTTTAGAATTTTCCGGAGTCTTCTCACCTAGAGTTTCAGGAAAACCTTCAACTAAAAAGGATTTCATAATAGGTATATTTTTAGATGCTACTTCAGTGGCTTTCAAAAGAGATTGAACAATCTCTTCCTATTCCATCTTTTTCTTCATATTATTCTCCTTGGTTTGCTTTTCTAAATCATCAGTCGCTTTCTCTTTCAAGGCCTTAGCCTCAGCAGGGTCCAATCTAAATTGTGGCTCCCCTTGTTTTCTCTTTTCATTATCTTACCTCCACTTGGAAACCACCTCAACTGGATAAGCCTTTTGTTTCTTGGGTTTATGGGGTGCGGATTGAGTTTCCTTAGACATAGGGGTTTTTTCAGCAACATCCACTTCCATTAACTTCCTTTTCTTCCAAGATTTTTTTGATGGATCCGGAGATTGTTAATATTTCTGAGATGCCTCAGCCTCTTCCTCTAGTAAAGAATATAATTCTCTTGATTCAACAGAAAAACCCATCTTCATCCTATTTAGCATATCATCACTAACCAGTATTACATTGCAATTTCTTGGCTTGGAAGTGCAAGGAATTTTAAACGAATCAAGACACCTAACAATAAGCTTAGAAAGTAAGGCCAGATATATTATAATCTGAACTTTTAGATTCCCTTCTTTAATATTCATAACTATAATCAAATCATCCCTCATCAAATTTAACTTCCTTAGATTTACCAAAAAGTCAACGATATAAATGACACTTTTCTTGAGGTTATTTTTATCACCCCTTCTTGGTATCAAAAAACCTTATACCCATATCTATAGAATCCGATTATTCGGAGAGAGATGAGTAATCATAGTGGTTTTGATATCTTTATGTCCACGGAATTTCTTAGCCTTGACTTTATTGAAACTTCCTTTCTCATCCAGCATCTTGTGTGAGCAAAATTCAGCTTCACCTTCATATGATAGACCCAAAAATCATGAAGCCTTGGTGTAAGAATGTTTATAAGTCTTACCATAGGACTTGAAAGAAAACTAATCTTTACCATCTTCCACAATGATGGAAATAGACTCATAAATGTCTATAAGAAAATCTGTATAAAAAGGATCATGATTCGCTGCTTTTGATAAGAATACATCCTCCCATCCATTCAATCTGATATTCTTAGATATAAGAGAATCATACCTTTAGAAATTAGGATGCACTAACCTCACCCTGTAACATAACCACTTAGAGATGGGCTTCCCAGTTGACATATCTTGAGAAGTGGCTTCTACAGACATTCATAACTGAACACTTCTAACGAAATCGGAAGGGACTTGGGAAAGATCAGAGTAGCCTTAATTAAGGAGGATAGAGCTTCGAGATGCAAAAGCTTGATATCTGATGTGGGACAACCCTTGGGATTCCCCTTTATATAGGATTTGATGCGATGGTTCAACTTCCACGGTAGATCGAATGATTATGATTCATTAATATTTAATCGGACGGTTGAGAAAAAAGCTGCATGGAAATCATGACTCTGATATTTTGATGTTTTAAGAAAAAAAATTGGACTTAAGGAAACTAGAATCCAAAAAATTTAAAAACAAATAAAAAATACCAGAAATTAAAATATGATTGTAATGAATTATGTAAATAAATCATACCTTTTAGATTGGCTCAGAAGTTTATTCGTAATAGGTAATATTCTTCTTGATGAAAATTTGACTACGAAAACCTCATTATGAAAACCTCACTACGAGAAGAGAAAAAAACATAGTACGAAAATTCCCATTATGAAAATTCTTATTTATAAAATTATCACTAAAAAAATTCTTTGTATGGAATCTTCATTACGAAAATTCTCCATAAAAAATATTTATTACGAAAATTCACAGTATGAAAACTTCATTGTGAAAATTCTCAGTACGAAAACTTCATTATGAAAGTTCCAGTACGAAAAAAGTCATCACGAAAGTTTCAGAATGAAAAATTCATTACGAATGTTTCAGTACGAAGAAAATGAGTACAAAAAATTCATTATGAATGTTTTGAAAAGATTATTACGAAAATATTTGAAAAACTCATTTTTAAATTTTTTGAAAATCTCATAACGAAATATTTTTAAAAACTTATTATGAAATTTTTTGAAAAGATAACAAACAATTTTACTCCCTCTATGAAAATGAGTTTATTACTGTAAGGAAATTGTTTCAACAAGAATTTAATAAAGGATAATTACCTTACAGTTATCATTCCTAACTTCTGTTTAATGTATTCAAATCTATCGGAAGATAAAGATTTTTTTGAAAATATCAGCAAGTTGATCTTGCGTTCCGATAAACTGAAAAATGATATCTCCTTTTAGTGTGTGATCTCTAAGAAAGTGATGCCTAATATCTATGTGCTTTACATGGGAGTTATGTGCAGGGTTTTAATAAGGGAAATTGAACTCGTGTTATTACACAAAATTTGTGTCTTTGTAAAACTCATGCCATAGTCAGTGAGTGTGTGTTACATCCACAACACTTGAACACAACAACTTCTAGCTGCTACATATTCAGCTTCAGCAGTGGAGAGTGCTACTGAGTGTTTCTTCCTACATGACCAAGAAACTAAGGAATCTATTATTAAATGACAAGTTCTAGTTGTACTCTTTCAATCCATTATACACCCCCCGAAGTCAGCATCTCAAAAAAAATTAAGATAAAATCATATCTAGAAGTATTAAATTTTCCAAGATCCATGTATCCCTTTATGATGCAAAAAATTCTATTCACTTCCTTTAAATGAGATTCCTTAGTAATGGATTGATATCTAGAACATAAGCATACTGAAAACATTAAGTCCGAACGACTAGCTATCAAGTATAGTAAACTTCCTACCATACCTCTAAAAGATGTTTTATCCACTGGTTTCCCATTACAAAAATTCTCATTTAGAAAATTCTCAATACGAAAACCTCATTACAAAAATTCATAGTATGAAAACATCATTACCAAAATTCATATTATGAAAAATTCATTACGAAAATTATCAATATGAAAACTTCATTACGAATGTTCCAGTATGAAAAAGTCATTATGAAAGATTCAAAATGAAAAAGTCATTACGAAAGATTCAGTATAAAAACATGAGTACAAAAAATTCATTACGAAAGTTTTGAAAAGCTTATTACGAAAAATTTTGAAAATCTCATTTCGAAATTTTTTGAAAAGCTCATTACGAATTTTTTTTAAAAACTTATTTTGAATTTTTTTGAAAAGATAACAAAAAAATGTACTCCCCCTATGAAAAGGAGTTTATTACTGTAAGTAAATTGTTTCAAAAAGAAGTTAATGAAGAATAATTACCTTATGGTTATCATTACTAACATCTGTTTAATGTATTCAAATCTATCAGAATTTAAAGCTTTTGTGAAAATATCAGCAAGTTGATCTTGCATTCTGATAAACTGAGAATTATATATCCTTTTAGTGTGTGATATCTAAGAATGTGATGCCTAATATTTATGTGCTTTGCACGGGAGTGATGTGCAGGGTTTTTAATAAAGGAAATGGAACTCGTGTTATAACACAAAATTTGAGTCTTAGTAAAACTCATGCCATAGTCTGTGAGTGTGTGTTGCATCCACAACACTTGAGCACAACAAATTTCAGCTACTACCTATTCAGTTTTAGTAGTGGAGAGTGCTACTGAGTTTTGCTTCTTACATGACCAAGAATCTATCAAATCTCCTAAGAAATGACAAGTTCCGAATGTACTCTTTCTATCCATTCTACACCCACCAAAGTCAGCATCTGAAAAAAAAAGACAAAATCATTTCCAGATGTATAAAATAATCCTAGATCCATGGTTCCATTTATGTAGCGAAAAATACTTTTCACTGAATTTAAATGAGATTCCTTTGTATTGGATTGATATTTGGCACATAATCATACTGAAAACATTAAGTCCGGATGACTAGCTTTCAATTATAGTAAACTTTCTATCATACCTCTAAAAGATGTTTGATCCACTGGTTTCCCCGCTTCATCAAGATCAAGTGTATTTAAAGTACCAATATGAGTACTAATACTCTTAGTGTTTTCATATTCATACTTTTTAAGAAGATATTTAATATAAATTTTTTTGAGTTATATAGGTTCCTTCTGGTTTTTGAGAAATTTGAACACTAAGGAAAAATGTTAACTCCCCCATCATACTCATTTCAAACATATTTCATTAAATTTGCAAAGGAATTAGTTAATGATTACTGAGTTGAACCAAATATGATGTCATCAACATATATTTGAACAGTAAAAATATTTTTCTTGTCTTTCTTTATAAAAAAGTTTGATCTGCATTTTCCTTAACATAGTTATTTTGAAGAAAAAATCATGTTAGTCTGTCATACAAAGATCGAGGGGCTTGTTTAAGTCCATACAAAGCTTTGGTAAGTCGAAAAACATGATCATGATGTTTTGTGTCCTCAAAGCCAGGAGGTTGTTCAAAAAAAAACTTCTTCTTGGACATAACCGTTAAGAAAAGCACATTTGACATCCATTGGAAGAAGTTTAAAATTTAGGAATGCTGCAAAGGAAAGTAAGATATGAAGAGATTCAAGTCTAGCTACTGGAGAATAGGTTTCTTCATAGTCTATTCCCTCTTGCTGATAATAGACTTTAGAAACTAGTCTAGCATTATTTCTAACCATGACTCCATTTTCATCACACTTATTTCTGAAGATCCACTTTACTCCAATAAAAGAAGTTTCTTTATGCCTTTCAACCAAGGTCCAAACATTATTCCTTTCAAATTTATTTAGTTCATCTTTCATAGATTTGATCCAATCATCATCACTTAATGCTTCATCAATGCATTATGGTTCTAATTGGGAATGAAATGCTAAATGAACTAATTTATTCCTCAAGGAACTTATAGTCCTTAAGGGTTGATTTACATCACTAATGATACTATCACTATGATGATACTTTAGAAACACTTGACATGGGTTTTGTAAAACTTGTTCATCAACATAGGGTAGAAAGTCTTCTGGGGTAAATGTTTCAGAAATATTTTCTTGATCATTTTCCTTATCAAAAGGATCTTCTAACAATGGTTGATAATAAGTTTTTGAAAACACATCTGAGGATGTAGGTTGGGATGTTTTAAAAATAAAAGCATTAGACTCATCAAATTTTACATGTATTGTTTCCTCAATTGTACAAGTGTTTTCTTTGAAAACTCAATAAGCCTTAGAAGTTGTGGAGTAGCTTAAGAAAATTCCTTCACCAGATTTTGGTGCAAATTTGTGTATATTATATTTAGTATTCAGGATGAATACCTTGAAACCAAATTCCTTGAAGTAGGAAAGTCTAGGTTTTCTACCATTCCATAACTAATAAGGAGTTTTATTAAGAAAAGGTCTAATCAAAACACGATTAATAGTATAACAAGTAGCAATTGCTACATTGGCCCAGAAATTTCTATCTATAGTGTATTCACTGAACATGGTTCTAGTAATCTCTTGAATAATTATATTTCTTCATTCAACTACAACATTTTGTTGAGGAGTTCTAGGTGCTGAGAAGTTGTGAGTAATACATTTTTTACTAGAAAAATATTTAAAATCAGAATTTTGAAATTATCTTCCATGATCACTATGAATAGTTTTCAGTGAAAGATTATTCTCATTTTTATCTTGGGCTCCAAAACTTTTGAAATAAGAAAAATCTTTAGACTTTTTTCTATAAAATAGACCCATGTAAATCTAGTGTACTCATCAACTAGAACAAACACATAATATTTTCCTACAATGCTTCGAGTTTGTGTTCGACCAAAAAGATCCATGTGCACCAACTGTAACACATCAGTTGTTGAGACTTCACCGATTTATTTAAAACTAGATTTATGTTTCTTTCCATATTGATAAGGATCAAAAAATTTTGAAGAATCAAATCTAAGCTCCTGTAGATCCTTAACTAGTTTCTTCATAGAGTGTTTACATATGATTCTAAAATTACAGTGACTTATTCTTCTATGCAATAACCATGAATGAACTTTCATTGCACTTAGAAAAGGTATGTCTTGGCTCCTTAAGTCTTCTATGTTCTAGGTGTAAACATTCTCATGCCAACTGGCTAAGAGAATAAACACTTCCTTGGAATTGTGTACTAAGCACTTATCATTCCTAAAATTCACAAGGTATCCTTAATCACATAATTGACTTATGATAATGAGGTTGTGCATAAGACAGTTAAAAAACATTTGAAATCAAAGTTTTACCAAGAAGAAAAATATTAAATATACCCACAATTTCTCCCTGAGCATTGTCTCTGAAAGTAACTTTTCCTCATTTCGTCTTGATAATCATTTAAAAATAGTTTTTGTTACCAATCATATGCCGGAAATATCCACTATCCATGTACCATGTATTTCTATTGGTACTTTCTTTATCTTCCTGAAAATAAAAAAATAATTAGACTTTCGGAATCCAAACATGTTTGGATCCGAGGTTTTTAGATAAAAAAATATTGGGTACCCACATATTTTTAGAAAACAAATCTTTATAAAATCATAAACATTGGGTTTTGTTTAAATAAAAATTATTTGCCCAGTGACCACCACATTGACACATGGTACAAAATGGGGCACTTTTAGGGAAAAAGTAGTTGTTACTAAAAATTGGTTTTTCATGGGTATAACCAAATCCAGATTTGTCTCTTATAGGTCTTATTTGTGAATACATATTATCAAAATTTTCTTTACCTAAGGTAATGTTCAAAAAACACTTCTTTAAGGAAAATATTTCAGACTTGAGTTTTATAACCAAGTATTTATATTCAAAATCATTAGATTTGGAACTAGAGCTAGCCTCTAAGCCATTTTTCGTAGAAATTGCTTTTTCTGGTTCTTTAGAAAGTTTATTCATTTCAGAATTTACTTCCTCAAGACTTTTTTGAATACTTAAAAATTCAGAATTTTTCTTATCAAGATCGTTATAAAATCAGATATTTCCCTAGTAAGAATAGAATTCATAGAATTTTCCTTATCTTGTTTTTTATTGAGTTTTGAATTCTCAATCTCACGAAGTTCAGAAAACATAGAAACTTATTCATAGGTAGTTATAGTATTTTCTTTATCAGAAGAGGATTATTCATTCGAAGATTTATAATATTTATTATTAGAAGAATTTAAAGAAACATTGATCAATGATTCAACATTGTGTACATTATCCATAAAGCAAAGATTGTCAATAGTTAATCTAGAAAGAAGACCAATATTCTTATGTCCATAAGATTCATAATCTGAAGATTCATCTGAAGAGTCATCACCACTGTCACTTCAAGTATCATTAGCTCTCAGAACATTCTTAGCATTAGCTTTATAATACTTCTTCCTATTTATTTCAGAATGTCTCTCTTTTCTTTCATTCTTTTTGAGCATAGGGCAATCAGGTCTTATGTGTCCATATCTCTTGAAATCATAGCATGCGACTTCTGAATCTTTCTTATCTTTCCTTTCCTTATTATTATACTTGGATTGTAAATTTCTTTGTCCAGCTATCTTGTTCATCCATCGATCAAGATTTACTAACTCATTCTCTGAGAATTCACTCTCACTATATTCAGATTGGATAATAACCATCTTAGATTTAGATCTAGTTACTCTCTCAAGATTCTTAGATATCATGTGATTTGATGTTGTAGTAAAAGCAATAGTACCATTCCCATTCTTCTTTTTTATGTTGTCATCATCTCACTTCATCCTTGTTTCATGTTGAAGAAGAGTTCCAAATAGTTAATCTAAGGAAATTTGAGTGACCTTCCTATTCTCATCAATTGCTGTTCTCTTTGACTCCCACTCATTGGGAATGATTTCAATAATCTTGTCAATAAGGGTTTCATCATCTAGAACTTTATCTCCCAAAGATTGTAAGCTATTCACGATAGTCATGAATCTCTGTTGCACCTTACAAATTGGCTCTCCATAAAGAAAATTAAAACCATGATACTAAGCTCTAAGCATGGATCATCTAGTATCAATCACTTTAGATGTACCAAAATGTGTATCTTCGTGTTTCTTCCATATACAGTTTTCTATTTCACATGAATAAATTTTACTATATATGTTTCTAGTCATTTAACAAAGTATAGTATTGTGTACCTTATAGTTTAGTTGATAATCATGCTTCTCTTGGTTAGTAGAAGCACTTACCTCCTTATCAAGAATTTTTTATCCACCAGTAATCATGAAAAAGTTATCTACCACAGTATTGATAATGAAAGTCTTCATTTGATCTCTCTAATACTCATAGTCATTACCATTAAAAATTGCTGGTCTTGTAGGATTTACATTGTCGATGGAACCAACATTGATTCCTGCCATCATAAAAATCTTTCTACACAGAAACTTGTAAATAAAAAAATTTTAGATTTAAGGATAATATTCCTATAAAAGAAAAAATATAGAAAAATGAACAACTGAGCAAGAAAAACCTATATGTGAGTATAATTATATCAGAGGCCCCCTCTAATACCAATTTTAGGATCAAAATAATGATGTAGTTTCTCAATATAAAAGAGGGGGGGTGAATTGTACAATTTAAAAAAAATCATTAAAGAAGGACAGATCTAAGATTAACGAAGTTAAAATAAGCAAATTCACAACACCTCTAACACCAATTGAAATATTGGGAGAATGTATGAAGTTACAAACTTCTAGTTCTATACACTTGCTTAAATCTGGAAAGTGATTCTGAAAAACCGGTTATGGAAATATGGATCCGGAAAATTAAACATTACCAAAGATTACAATATGATATTATACCTTAAAGCGTATAGAATCTATCTATGTTAGAGTACAAGTGTAAGGAAATATAAGAATATTATACATTCCTTACAATAAAAAATGCAGTGGAAAAACATGTAATAAAAACAAGTAACAAGATATAAATATTTTAACCCAAAGAGAAGGGTAACCAACAACCTTGGATAAAGGTACCTTGATTTATACTTTCAAGAGAGTCTGTGTTACCCACACCCGGGTAAGCCCTCGATACGACGGTCAGATTCTCTGTCTTGCTATCCCCACAAGCCCTCAACTTCAAGGTAGTTGGAACCTCTGTCTTCCTCAGCAAGGAAGACCTCAACTACAAGGTGTTGGAACCTCTGTCTTCCTATCCCCAGAATCCCTCAATTATAATTAGAAACAATCGGAGTCGCACAAAGCATTTATGCACAAGAAAAATTTTTAACAAGCTGTTCAAACATTCTGCATGAAACTTTGAGAGTTGATAAGAGTCTCTCTCTCTAGAAATAACTTCAGGAAGTTCTGATCACCAAAAATTCCAAAAGTACTAAACACTTTCAAATGATCTCCTATTTATAGGAAAAGCTCCAACAATCGGGCCCCTCATCCAACGGTCATATTTTTCTTTGAATATCGGAGGGACCTGTACATGTGTCACTAAGCCAATGGTTAGTCAATAACTGAATGAAGGACATCGTTTTTCAATGAAACAAGTGAAAGTATAAAAAAAATTGAAATTCAGAAGGTAAGAAAATAAGAGTTTGGAGTCTAACCAAAAAGTTATATTCGGTGTCTATATTACAAGGATATTCAGATTCTGTTTATCACAAGAATTTGGAGTTGAATTTCATAAATTTTTGTATCCATAATTCGTAATCAGAAATCAAAACCAGAATTCATAATAAGAATTCTGCACTGGAATCCGTAATGAGAATTCATCACAAAATTCGTAATGAGAATTCATCATAGAATTCGTAATGATAATTCATCATCAGAATTCGTAATGAGATTTCACAACAGAATTCATAATGAGAATTCATCACAGAATTTGTAATGAGAATTCATCATCAGAATTCGTAATGAGAATTCATCACAGAATTCATTATGAGGATTCGACATTAGAATTCATAATGAGAATTCGTCATCATAATTCGTAATGATAATTCATCACAGAATTCGTAATGAGAATTCACTATAGAATTGTTAATGAGAATTCCTTATAGAATTCGTAACGAGAATTCATCATAGAATTCGTAATAAGAATTCATCATCAAAATTTGTAATGAGAATTCATTATAGAATTTGTAATGAGAATTCATTACAGAATTCAGAAATAGAATTCGGATCCTGAAACAAAATTATTCATATCTAAGTATTATATTATTCTAAAAATATAGATATGAATCCGATTTTTATACATAAGAAACATATTGATATGAATAATGAAAAGAAGATAGAGGTAAATTTCCTTAAGAAAATTTTCCTTAGAGAAGTAAAACATGGGTAAAAACATATTTTCATAAAGATAAGATGTTTTTGATTTTCAAAACAAGAAGGAATGGAAAAGACATAAGGAAAGCCTTATTGACTCAACAGTCTCCCACTTTTTGGAATGCACATACAACCTTACGAAAAAGAATATAAGAGCTTAGAATAAATTTCCAGAATTTGAATTTAATGCTTATCTCCATTTGTTTATGAATGATAGTGAATACGACTAACTCCCCCTTATACTTTGGAACTCTATGGATTGTATTCTGGATTTTCAGAATGAGATTTTCACTATCATAAGAATGAAAAACTTTTTAATGAGAAACTCCCCCTTAGATAAGACCCCCTAACTTAGGGATAGTTCTTCTTTACATATAAATTTTTCTTCTCCCTTTTAGATTCTTACTTCTCCCTATTTGGAGTAATTATTTTTCCTTCTCCCCCTTTGTGATTTTCAAAAATAATTGCGGAAATGGAAAAGATAATAAAGTACCTAAAATATTAGTACATGCAACCAACCAAAATACAAGTAACCAAAACTTCATTACTATTGGAAAGAACTAATACAAGGAAAACAGTACAACCAAAGATCGGAGTGGTCTATTTTGTTTATTTTTCCTTGGGAAAAAGCATTTTGAAAATTTTCTTCAGCTTCTTCGTATCATTTTTATCCTCGTCCACATTATTTTCTAAAAAAATGATTCTTGCATCTTGAGCCTCCATTGCCACTGCCTGAGCTTTAAGAGTTTAAACTTCCTTTACAACCTTTTCTTCCAACTAAATCCAGTGATCTTTTTCATCCATGTAGTACTAGACAATAGAACTTAGCTTCCCATTCAGATCATTGACCACCTTCATTCGAACATCCTGCTCAAGAGTTAACTTCTTCGGAAAGGAATTTGTAATATCCTTTATTATAGAGTCTTCAGCATCAAAATCATCTTTAACATCCGCTTGGAATTGATCAAGCTCTCCCATCTCTCAAAAATATTTCTTAGACCACTTGGTTATCTTCTTGCAAGAAAATCTATGAGCATCATAATTTATAAAACTGTTTTTATGATCAGCCTCATGCTTAGCACAATTATACATCACCATGGATATAGAGTCCAATTTTTTATTTATTCTATGCTGAAGCATCTGGTATCTAGATTCTATTGCTGGAAAAATCGGAATGATTTCCACCAGCTTCTTTAGGGAATATTCAACTAAGTAATGTCCTAAGACAGATGACTCCGAATATGATATTTTAGTTAGAGATGTATCTTCCGCTTATTGTACCAGCTTCCTTTTGGATGATCCTCCAGCTTCCTTCCTTCTTATAATATCTTTCATTGGAGTGTCAACTAGCATATTCTTTCCCTTATCAAAATTTAGAAAACTCTGTTTATCGAGAGATTCTTGATCACTTTCAAAAAGTTGAGCAATCTCATCTTCATCAACATTCCCTTTCTCTTCACCGGCTTTAACATTATTAGGATGTATAAAGTCATGACTGTGTCTTTCTTCCTCAGTCGGCTTGTTCACTTCCTCTTCACCTTTCTCTTCCAATCTAGCTGTAGAAATTTATGAGGATCCGTCTTGGGATGTCTGGAGTGAAAATTTCTCGGAAGCACTATATTTCTCATGATAGTATTCAACTTGTTTTATTACATCACCAGAGACACCATTTCTCTCTTCATGCTGAATTTCATCCACAACTTGCTGAACTGTCAGCATCAATTTCTTCTCAGCTTTCTTCTTTTTATAATTTTTTAATGTCTTCTCACCCGGAGATTCATGCAAAACATCAACTAAAAAACATTTCGGAATAGGTAATTTTTCTGATGGTACATCAGTGGCTATCAGAAGAGGTTGAACAATCTCTGCCTCTGACATATTTTTCTTCATATTCATCTCCTTGGCTTCCTTTTCTAATTCATAATCCACATTATCTTTCAAGGACTTAGGCTCAGCAGGGTCCAATCCAAATTGTGGCTCCCCTTCATTTCTCTTTTCTTTATCTTGCCTCCACTTGGAAACCACCTCATATGGATAAGCCTTTTGTTTCATGTGTTTAGGGGGTTCGGATTATGTTTCCTTATACTTGGGGGTTTTCTCAGCAACTTCTAATTCCTTAAATTTCATTTTCCTACCAGCTTTCTTTGATGGTTCCAGAGTTTGTTGATCTACTTGAGCTTCCTCAGCATCATCCTCTAGTAAAGAAAAGAATTCTCTGGATTCTACCAAAAAACACATCTTCATCCTTTTCAACATATCATCAATAACTAGAATTACCTTGCAATTTCATGGCTTAGAAGTGAAAGAAATTTTAAATGAATCAAGACACCTAAAAAAAGCATAGAAAGCAAGGCCGGATACATTATAATCTGAGTTTTTAGATTCCATTCTTTAATATTCTTAACTGTAATCAAAACATGCCTCATTAAATTTAACATTCTTAGATTTACCAAAAAGTCTAAGATATAAATTTCAATTTTCTTGAGGTTATCCTTATAACCCCTTCTTGGATCAAAAAAACCGTGTACCAATAGCTGTATAATCCGATTATTCGGAGAGAGATGAGAAATATTAGCGGTTAAGAAATATTTATGTCCAAGGAATTCCTTAGCCTTGACTTTATTTAAACTTCCATGTTCATTAGGCAACTTGTGTGAGAAAAATTTAGCTTCAACTTCATATGATAGACCCACCAATCTTGCAGCCTTGGTGTAAGAATGTTTATAAGTCTACCCATAGGACTTGAAAGTAAAAATTTCTCTGTCATCTTCCTCAAGGAAGGAAACATACTCGTAATAGTCTACAAGAAAATCTGTATAAACCGGATCCTGATTCGCTAGCTTTGATAACCATACATCCTCCCATCCATTCAATCTGATATTCATAGATATAAGAGAATCATACTTGTATAAATTCGGATGCACTAACCTCTCCCTGTAAACTAACCACATCGAGATGGGATTCCCAGTTGACATATCTTGAGAAGTGTCTTATACAAAGATTCGGAACTGAACGCTTCTGAAGAAATCAGAAAGGACGTGGGAAAGATTGGAACGACTGTAAGGAAGGAGGGCAGAACTTCGAGACGCAAAAGCTTGATATCTGATGTGGGACAACACTCGGGGGGTCCCCTTTATATAAGCGTTGAGGAGATGATTCAACTTCCACAGTAGATCGATCGATTGAGATTCATTGAGATTTGATCTGATGGTTGAGAAACAATCCCCAAGGAAAACATGACTCTGATCTTTTGAGGTTTTAAGAAAAACAATCAGATTTAAGAAAACTAGAATCTGAAAAATTTAAAAACACAAAAGAAAATACTAGCAATGAAAATATGATTACAAAGACTTAAGTAAGGAAATCATTCCTTTCGGATTGTCTTGGAATTTTATTCTTAATATGTAATATTCTTCTTGAAGAAAATTTGACTATGAAAACCTCATTATGAAAACCTCACTACGAGAAGAAAAAAAACAGAGTATAAAAATTCCCATTACGAAAATTATTATTTCGAAATTTATCATAAAAAAAATTCTTTGTACGAAAACTTCATTATGAAAATTCTCCATAAAAAAACTTCAATATGAAAATTCTCTGTCTAAAAACTTCATTGCGAAAATTCATAGTATGAAAACTTCATTATGAATGTTCCAGTACGAAAAAGTCATCAATAATGTTTCAGTATGAAAAATTCATTGTGAATGTTTTAGTACGAAAAACATGAGTACGAAGAATTAATTATGAATGTTTTGAGAAGCTTATTATGGAAAATTTTGAAAAGCTCATTTTGAAAATTTTTTAAAATCTCATTAAGAAATTTGTTTAAAAACTTATTACGAATTTTTTTGAATAGATAACAAACAAATGTACTCCCCCTATGAAAATGAGTTTATTACTGTAAGGAAATTGTTCCAAAAACAATTTAATGAAGGATAATTACCTTATGGTTATCATTCCTAACTTCTGTTTAATGTATTCAAATCTATGGGAAGATAATTATTTTGTGAAAATATTAGAAGGTTGATCTTGCGTTCTGATAAACTGAAGAATGATATCTACTATTAGTGTGTGATCTCTAAGAATGTGATGCCTAATATCTATGTGCTTTACATGGGAGTGATTTGCATGGTTTTTAATAAGGGAAATTGATCTCGTGTTATCACACAAAATTTGAGTCTTAGTAAAACTCAGGCCATAGTCTGTGAGTGTGTGTTTTATCCATAACACTTGAGCACAATAACTTCTAGATGCTACATATTCAGATTTAGCAGTGGAGAGTGCTACTGAGTGTTTCTTCTTATATGACCAAGAAACTAAGGAATCTCCTATGAAATTTAAAGTTCCAGATGTACTCTTTCTATCCATTCTACACCCAACAAAGTCAGCATATGAAAAAAATTTAAGATAAAATCTTTTCCAGAAGTGTTAAATAGTCCTAGATCCATGGTTCCCTTTAAGTTGCAAAAAATTCTTTTCACTACCATTAAATGAGATTCCATAGTAATGGATTGATATCTATAACATAAGCATACTGAAAACATTAATTCTGGATGACTAGTTGTCAAGTAGAGTAAACTTCCTATCATACCTCTAAAAGATTTTTTATCCACTGGTTTCCCAACTTCATCAACATCAAGTGTGTTTGAGGTACAAATAAGAGTACTAATAATCATAGTGTTGTCAAATCAATACTTTTTAAGAAGATCTTTAATATACTTATGTTGAGATATATAGGTTCCTTCTGGTTTTTGAGAAATTTGAAAACAATGGAAAATTTTTAACTCCCCCATCATACTCATTTCAAACTCAGATTTCATTAGATTTTCAAAGGAATCAGTTAATGATTACTGATTTGAACCAAATATGATGTCATCAACATATATTTGAACAATAAAAACATTTTTCTTCTATTTCTTTATAAAAAGGTTTGGATATTCATTTCCATTAACATAGTTATTTTGAAAATAAATTATATTTGTCTATCATTCAAAGCTCTAGCGGATTGTTTAAGTCCATAAAATGTTTTGGTAAGTCTAAAAACATGATAAGGATTTTTTGTGTCGTCAAATCTGGGAGGTTTTTCATCAAAAACATCCTCTTGGACATAAACATTATGAAAATCACATTTCACATCCATTTGAAAAAATTTAAAATGGAAGAATGCTGCAAAGGAATGTAAAATACGAATAGATTCAAGTCTAGAAACTGGAGCATATGTTTCTTTATAGTATATTCCCTCTTTCTGATTATAGCCTTTAGGGACTAGTATAGATTTATTTCTAACTATGAATCCATTTTCGTCACACTTATTTATGGAGACCGACTTTACTCCATCAAAAGAAGTTTCCTTAGGTCTTTCAACCAAGGTCAGGACTTTATTCCTTTCGAATTCATTTAGTTCATCTTGCATGGATTTGATCCAATCATCATCACCTAAAGCTTCAGCAGTGATTTTTTTGTTCTAATTGGGAAAGAAATGCTTGATGGTCTACTTCATTCCTCAAGTAATATCTAGTTCTTACAGGTCGATTTATATTACCAATGATACTATCACTGGGATGATTCTTTAGAAACATCTGACTTGGGTTTTGAAAAACTTGTTCATCAACATAGGGTATAAATTATTCTATGGTAAATGTATCAGAAATATTTTCTTGAACATTTTCCTTATCAGAATGATCTTCTAAAAATGGTTGATAATCAGTTTTTGAAAACACATCCTAGGATGTAGGTTGGGATGGCTTAAAAAGAAAAGGATCAGACTCGTTAAATTTTACATGTACTGTTTCCTCAATAGTACAAGTGTTTTTATTGAAAAATCAATAAGCCTTAGAAGTTGTGGAGTATCCTATGAAAATCCCTTAATCATATTTTGGTGCGAATTTGTATAGATAATCTTTAGTATTCAAAATGAATACATTGCAATCAAAAACCTTGAAGTAGAAAAGTCTAGATTTTCTACCATTCTATAACTCGTAAAAAGTTTTATTATGAAAAGGACTAATCAAAACTCGATTAATAGTATAGCAAGAAGTACTTACTTCTTCAGCCCAGAAATGTATAACTATATACTATTCACTAAACATGGTTCTAGTTATCTCTTGAAGAATTATATTTCTTCTTTCAACTACACCATTTTGTTTAAGAGTTCTATGTGATGAAAAGTTGTGAGTAATACTTTTTTTACTACAACAAGTTTCAAAATCATAATTTTGAAATTCTCGTCCCTGATCACTATGAATAGTTTTTAGTGGAATATTTTTCTCACTTTTTACATGGGCTCTAAAAATTTTGAAATAAGAAAAAGCTTCATACTTTTTTGCTAGAAAATAGACCCATGTTAATCTAGTGTAATCATCAACTAGAAAAAACACATAATATTTGGCACCACTTCTTCAAGTTTGTGTTAGAACAAAAAGATCCATGTGCACCAACTATAACGCATCAGTTATTGAGACTTCACATATTGATTTAAAACTATATTTATGTTTCTTTCCATATTGACAAGGATCACAAACTTTAGAAGAATGAAATATAGGATCTAGTATATCCTTAACTAGTTTCTTCTTAGAGTGTTTACATAAGTTTCTAAGATTACAGTGAACTATTATTTTATACCGTAGCCAAGAATAATCTTACATTTCACATAGAAAAGGTAAGTCTTTTCTCCTTAGGTCTTCTATGTTCAAGGCGTAAACATTCTCTTGCCTATGGGCTGAGAGAATAAACTCTTCCTTGGAATTGTGTACTAAGCACTTATCATTCGTAAAATTCACAAGGTATCCTTCATCACATAATTGACTTACGCTAATAAGGTTGTGCTTAAGAACCTTAACAATAAAAACATTTGAAATCAAAGTTTTACCAAGAATAACAATATTACATATACCAACAATTTCTCCGTGAGCGTTGTCTCTGAAAGTTACTTTTCCTTCATTCATATTGATATTCTTTTCAAAATAGTTTTTATTACTATTAATATTCCAGGAACATCCACTATCCATGTACCATGTATTTCTGTTGGTACTTCATTTATCTTCCTGAAAATAAGAAAATAATTAGACTTTCTGAATCCAAACATTTTTGGATTTGGGGTTTTCAGATAACAAAATTCTAGGTACCCACATATTTTTATAAAAATAGGCCATATGAATTCCTAATGATTGGGTTTTTTTAAGAACAATTCTTTTCCCAGTGACCACCACATTGACACTTCATAAAAAATGGGGCACTTTTAGGAACAAAGTAGTTGTTACTAAAAATTGGTTTTGCATGGGTATAACCAAATTTATATTTGTCTCTTAAAGGTCGTATTTGTGAATACATCTTATAAAAATTATCTTTACATAAGGTAATGTTCAACAAATACTTGTTTAAGGAAAATATTTCAGACTTGAGTTTTATAACCATGTTTTTATCTTCAAAATCATTAGATTTGGAACTAGAGCTAGCCTCTAACATATTTTTCTTAGAAATTACTTTTTCTAGATCTTTAGAAACATATTTCTTTTTAGAATTTACTTCCTCAAGGCTTTTTGAAATATTTATAAAGTCATCATTTTTCTTACCAAGATCATTAGAAAGATCTGATATTTACCTTGTAAGAATAGTATTACTAGAATTTTCCTTATCAAGTTTTTTATTGAGTTTTGAATTCTCAATCTCAAGAAGTTCAGAAAACCTAGAACATTATCTATAGGTAGGTAAATTATTTTCTTTATCAGAACATGATTCTTCATCCAAAGATTTATAATATTTATATTCATTAGAATTTAAAGAAACACTGGTCAATGAATCAACATTATGTACCTTATCCATAAAACAGTGATTGTCAATAGTTAATCTAGCTATAAGACCAAGATTATTCTATCTAGAAGATTCATAATCCAAAGATTCATCTAAAGAGTCGTCACCACTAGCACTCCAAGTATCATTAGCTTTCAGAACATTCTTAGCATTAGCATTATAATACTTCTTCATATTCCTTTTAGAATGACTCTAGTTTCTTTCTTTATTTTTGAGCATAGGGAAATCAGGTCTTATGTGTCCAGCTCTCTTGAATTCAAAGCATGTGACTTCTGAATCTTTCTTATCTTTCCTTTCCTTCTTCTTATACTTGGATTGGATATTTCTTTGTCCAGCTATCTTGTTCATCCTTCGAGAAAGATTTCCTAACTCATTCTATGAGACATCACCCGCACTAGATTCGGATTGGATATCAACCTTCTTAGATTTGGATCTAGTTACTCTCTCAACAGTCTTCACTTTCATGTGATGTGATGTTGTAGTAAAATCAATAGTACCATTCGCATTCTTCTTTTTTATGTTGTCAGCATATCTCTTCTTCCATGTTTCATGTTGAATAAGTGTTCCCAAAAGTTCATCTAAGGAAATTTGAGTGACCTTCCTGTTCTCATCAATTGTTATTCTCTTTGATTCTCACTCATTGGGAATGATTTCAATAATATTTTCAACAAGGGCTTCATCATCTAGACTGTTATCTCCCTTAGATTGTATGATATTTATGATTGTCATGAATCTCTGTAGCACCTTACAAACTGGATCTCCATAAGTAAAATTAAAACCACAATACTCAGCTCTAAGCATGGCTCTTATAGTCTCAATCACTTTAGATGTACCAAAATTTGTAACTTCATGTTTCTTCTATATACAGTTAGCTGTTTCACAGGATGAAATTTGTATATATATGTTCCTAGTCATTGAACAAAGTAATGTATTGTGTACCTTATAGTTAAGTTGATAATCATGCTACTCTGGGTTAGTAAAAGCACTTACTTCCTTATCAGGAATTTTGTATCCACCGGTAAGCGTGAAAAATTTATCTACACTAGTATTGATAACGATAGTCTTCATACGATCTCTCCAATACTTGTAGTCATTACAATCAAAAATTGGTGGTATTGTAGGATTTAGGATGTCGATGGATCCAACATTGATTCTTTCTATCTTAAAAATATTTCTACACGAAAACATGTTAATAACAAAAGTTCGGATTCAAGGAGAATATTCCTAAGCAAGGAAAAATATAGAACAATGAAAAACTAAGCCAAATAACATATATGTGAGTATAATTATTTCAGAGACATGCTCTGATACCAATTTTAGGATCGAAATAATGATTTAGATGCTCAATATACTAGAGGGAGGTGAATTGTACACTTTAAAAAAATTCCTTGAACCAGGAAAAATCTAGGATTAAAAAATTTAAACTAATAAAATTCACAACACCTCTAACACCAATTGAATGATTGGGACAAAGTATGAAGTTACAAACATCTAGTTCTATACACCTGCTTAAATCTGAAAAGTGATTCCGAAAAACCGGTTCCGGAAATATGGATCAGGAAAATTAAACTTAACCAAAGTTTACAATATGAGATTATACCTAAAAGCATATAGAATATAACTAAGATAGAGTACAAGTGTAAGGAAATATAAGAAGTTTATACTTTCCTTAAAATACAAAATGCAGCGGAAAAACTTGTAATAAAAACAAGTAACAAGATATTGATATTTTAACCCAAAGAGAATGGTATCTGATAACCTGGGATAAAGGACCCTTGGTTTATACTTTCAAGAAAGTATGTCTTACACACACCTGTGTAAGCCCTCATTATGATGATCGGTGTCTCTGTCTTGCAATCCACGCAAGCCCTCAAATTCAAGGTAGTTGGAACCTCTGTCTTCCTCAACAAGGAATCACTCAACTTCAAGGTGTTCGAACCTCTTTCTTCCTATCCCCAGAAGCCCTCGATTGTAATCAGCAACAATAGGAGTCACACGAA
The DNA here is from genome assembly GCA_963277665.1 of Viscum album. Lineage (NCBI taxonomy): Eukaryota > Viridiplantae > Streptophyta > Magnoliopsida > Santalales > Viscaceae > Viscum > Viscum album. The sequence continues at coordinate 1,018,091,750 of OY728141.1, forward strand.
GAATTTCTGAACAATGAAATGTTTTAACAAGCTGTTCAAACTTTCTGCACGCAGATTTTAGAGTTTATAAGAGCATCTCTCTCTAGAAATCACTTCAGGAAGTTCTGATCACCGAAAATTCAAAAAGTACTGACCACTTTCAAATGAGCTTTTATTTATAGGAGAAGCTCCAACGGTTAGCTCCGTCCTCCAATGGTCATATTTTTCATTGAATTTCTGAGGGACCTGTATAGGTGTCACTAAACCAAAGATATGTTAATAACTGAAAGCACGACATCATTTTGAAATGAAACAAGTAAACGTATAAGAAAAACTGATGTTTCGAATGTAAGAAAATAAGAGTTTGCAGTCTATCCAAAAAATTATATTCGGAGTCTATATTACAGTGATATCCAGATTCAATTTATCAGAAGAATTCGGAGTCGAATTTCATAAAATTTCATATCCATAATTCGTAATCAGAATTCACAACCAGAATTCGTAATGAGAATTCTACACTGGAATTCGTAATGAGAATTCATCATATAATTCGTAATGAGAATTCAACATATAATTTGTAATGAGAATTAATCATAGAATTCTTAATGATAATTCATCATTGGAATTCATAATGAGAATTCCTCACAGAATTCGTAGTGGGAATTCACCATAGAATTCATAATGAGAATTCATCACAGAATTCTTAATGAGTATTCTTCATTAGAATTTGTAATGATAATTCTTCATCAGAATTCATAATGAGAATTCAACACAGAACTCATAATGAGAATTCTTCACATAATTCATAATGAGAATTCATCACAGAATTCGTAATGAGAATTCATCACAGAATTCGTAATGAGAATTTGTCATCAGAATTCGTAATGAGAATTCATTACAGAATTCGTAATGAGAATCCATTATAGAATTTGGAATGACAATTCGGATCCTGAAACAGAATTCTTCATATATAAGTATTATATGATTCCAAGAATATAGATATGAATTAAATTTTTATACTCAAGAAAAATATTGATATGAACAATGAAAACAATATAGAGATAAATTTTTTTAGGTAAATTTTCCTTAGGGAAGTAAAACAGGGGTAAAAACATATTTTCTTAAAGATAAGGTGTTTGTGATTTTCAAAATAACAAGGAAATGAAATGACATAAGGAAAACCTTATTGACTCAACAATATGACCACACAGACCCATCCCAAGGGTTCTATAGAGCTCATCGCATCAGATCAACCCATTTGAAGGAAGGGAGTTCATCTAGAAAACATTGAACCATACCGTTTATATTCTAGGGAGGTCCATAAGGAAGGTGACAATGGAAATAATACATGTCAAAAATAAATATCAAAAACAAGGGAGAAAGACACACCAACCCTTGAAACATATATCCCATAAACACTAGCCTCTACCGAGATGAAACGACTCCCTTGAAGTCACCTTTTATAAGTTGAATACCCTTAATTCACTTAGAAATCTATGTGGAATCAGAAAATTAACAGATCTATAAAACATAACTCGACATCTAAAGTCTCTATGACACAAATACGAAAATACATAGTATGTTTAATTTTCCAAGAAGCAATATCATAGTCTTCCCAACCACCACCATAGATATTTATTCATACAAAATTATATAGAACATGTAAAATTTTATGTGACTTCTACCATATAGTTAATTACACTATCTATCCAATGAAAATAAATTTGGATTCATCCCCACTTTTACATACACAAAAGAGTAGGTCGCAAATTCATAGTTGAAATTGAGAGGGAAGGAGATGATCATATGGACTTAGAGTGGAGCTTAAAAGTCACACTATATAGGTGTTTCACACTTTGAAAATTTGAAGCATCAAAATGGAAGATCTCAACAGCAAAATATCCAAAATGGATAACTTTCCACACTCATAGTTTCAAAACAGCATCCACCATGGCCAAAACCGTTGATGTTTTACCCCCCAAATTCCACAATTTAATATAGAGGAATACTTACATTCGAATGAAATTAAATAAAGTCTTACGTTTGATCCTTGTATTTGTTAAACCATTAAACCATTTTTCCATGAAATTGTGCCTTGGTTTTGTTTAATCGTTGTTTCATTTTTTTATTCAAGATTCGATTCACTAAGGAGGAGCACAAGTAGTGGGAGGCTTCTACAGAAAGAAACTTATATCCCGACGGGTTCATGACTAGTTTGGGTGTTTTAAATAATTTTTTATACATTTATTAGATCTTCCAAAAAAGAACTGACCGATATACCTTTTATCAATACTTATGTAATATGCATTGATAAATAATCATTTTATCTGTGCTTATAACTAAATCATTGATGAAAAATTTATAATTATAATTATAAATAAAAAATTAAATATATATTCATATATTTAATTAATTTATATAAATATAGTTATTGTAAAAATATTATTAATTTAAATATATTTACTATAACTTTATAATTATTTATAATTACACAAATATTTTTAGAAAATAATATTTATATCATTTTATATATTTATATATATATAATATTAATATAATAAATATATTCATTATTTAAATTAATTTATTATAATTTTCATAATTATTGAAATATATATAATTATTTATTGATAATTATATGAGTATTTTTAGAAAATATATTAAGTTATTTTTAATTATAAATGTATAAATGTATAAATACATTAAACGTCCATTTATAAATATTTTTTAACAAATATATTTATTTCTAAATATTTTTCATAAATATGATTCTTAAAATTATTAATTGATTTCTAATCTTATGTTCATTCATGTTAAAAATGGGAAAAATTGAATTATTTAAAAATAAGAACACTTTAACAGTATTGAAAAAATGGTTACGTTTGTGTGTGTGATTGTTGTATATAAAAATGAATTAATTATTTATATGTGAAACCAACAAAACAAATGTTTGATCTATGACAAATTGAAAAATCAAACGACATTCAATTATGTCCATTACCTATGAAATTAGTCAGTATTATTAATTCATATTAATTTTTAATTATAAACAATTTCACTAAATATTTGAATATTTAATGTAAAACATAAATATATTGTAATATATAAATCATAGTTATATAAATTAATGTATATATATATATATTATATATAGTAGTTATTAACATTATCACTAATTATATAATTTATGAAATCATTAATATTTTCTCAATTTACATATTTTTAATTAGAAATGTTATTTATTTTTTATTTTTCATACATATATATATTTAATATATTCTATTTATTAGCATTTATAATTTATATATAGTATAACAAATTTATTTAATTTTTTCAATAATTATTTATTTTATAAAATTTGTAATAATTTTTTCAATAAAATCATTTCCTATTTTTATTTATTTGTATAATTATTTCATTTTATTCAGACATTTTTTCCCTAGGAAAGCACTGATAAAGGGTACCCTTTATCATTGCTAAAAATGAAGCACTGATAAAGGGTACCCTTTATCAATGCTAAAAATAAATCACTGATAACTGTAACCCTTTGTTAGTGCTGATAAAAGGTACAATTTATCAGTTCATTTTTTTGCACTAATAAAGGGTCCCTTTATCACTGCTTTTTTCTAGCACTGATAAAGACCAGTGTTGTTAAAGGAATATTTTGTAGTAGTGAAAGACCGTCAATTCATGTATACCCAAACTAAGTAAATATGAATTTGATCCATCAATAAAAATTATTTCTATCAATGATCCTTGAATCTCTACGCACCAAAATCAACTTTTTCATTCATAAAAACATTAGTAATAATTTAGGGGTTTGATCATGATTCACGCTATAATGAAAATAGTTAAATCGCCGCCTGGAATGGGTTGAATGGTGAAGAACATGAAGAATTATGGGATAAAATAATAAAACAAATTCACAAAAATTATTGGCCAAAATACAATGATCCCCATTTAAGTAACCAAATAACAAAGAATAATTCATTATAAAATTTTAAATCTAAATATTAATTTGAATGTTACATGGGAAGATGGGGAAAAAATAAAATCATAATCCATGGTATATAAATTAACCCATTATAGGATTCATGAAAAAATGAGTATAAATTTGTAAATAAAAATACCTACATTATGAATAAAACGATCATTCATGAGGAATTTATTATCTACCAATGTCTATGAGAATCGATTAAATTCATAATTCATTAAAAAATTCATTATGATAATATGATGTTGATACATGGTTCCTTTTTTGTTCAATAATTGAAGGACCTCCCCCTCAATGACATGTCATGAACCTATAAATCTTCCAGGGTGATGTGGCTAACCTATGAGATTGAATATAAATAGGATTATATAGGGTTAACCATTTGGCCAATAATTCATAATAAATAAAATTAATTATCAAATTTTATTCATTTTAATCCAATGATGATAATACATCATTCTAGAATGATGGTGTGAATAAAAATAATGTCACTCTAACGGTAAACCCCATGTTCCAGATTCGACTATGTTATCAGTTTTCATATTCTAGAATCCAATTAATTGGGAAAACATTTATTCCGAAAATATTTTCATGTACTATTTAATTTTTTTAATATTTTTAATAAATTAATTTGGGGGTCCTATAACACCCGTAAAACTACACCAACTTCAGAAAATATATAGATATATATCTAAAGGGTAAAAATATCAAAACTATAGTTGATACAATACATGAGGCCATTTTTCATTTTTTTTGTTAGTGTAGACTCATGTTAGGGAGAGACATTAAAAAATTGTATCAAGACTATGATTGTTTATATGATTTTTATACTTGGGAAATGGTTAAAAGTATAATAGTGTTTGTGGAATTGTATGAATTTAATTATATGTGTCTAGAAAGAAAAACCATAGTAAAATTTTAAGTCATTAGGGAAGTATAGTAATGAGTTTATTGACATTAATGAGTTATTAATCGGGTTTGTCCAAATAAACATGTTTTCGTTGGTTTATTAAATTTATCTATATTCTGTGTAGAATTTGGGGTGTTAATTCATCAATTTGATATATAGGGATATGATATATGTGATTGTTCATGTTAATTTTGTTGATTTTTTACTTGAATAGTGAAAAATGATTTTTATCAAATGATTGAACTATGAATTAACTAATCAGAGAGATGTTCTTAATAGTGTAGAGTGAATGATTTACAGTAGTTGATTATTTCATGATTATTTGTTATGTGTTGATTATTATAATGTTTTTTATATATTTAATTTGGGTAATTGTTAATGGGATATGACAATGATTAAAATTGGGTAAAATAATGTAAAATGTAATTTAATGTTTCTTATTTGTGAATATTATTTTCCCTGAATAATTGAGGAATATAATGGTTTTAAAATTTTAGATATATTATTTTTTGAATAAGAAAATAAAATTAGGTCTTATATGTTCATACGGTTGAAAATTAGTAATGGTTTTACTGATTGATTATGTACATTATGGATTTATTATTGATAATCCTTATTTGATGATAATAAAAATAGAGGCAATGATTGACGATGCATGGAAAATAATTTTTTTTATAAAGGGGTACAATCCTTAATTAAATTTTAATTGGAATCATTGTCTAATAATTTATTTTTTTATGTATAAAAATTAGAGTTTATAATTATTGTTATGATTGTTTTTATTTTGTGCAATGTTCAATGTTAAATGAATATTGTTGTTTATATTAGGGATTTTTTGTTAAATGAATGTTTTGTTAGAATGTTATTTTATTCTAAATCTAATTCACACTATATAAAATGAATATATTATTAACTCTATATAATGTTATAAGCATTGTGATCCCATATATTCAAAAATTAGTGGTTCTCCAACCATTTTATGATTTATATTCTTATCTAACCCAAATAATATTATAACCAACTTACTCGTATAGATTTTATTTTTACATGAAAAATATTTTAAAAAACAAATATGATTTCCTAAATCTGTATTAGATAAATTATTTTAAACAATAATGAGCGAGAGGCTATATTATAATCCAAAACCATTCCATGCGTTTTAATAACACAATGATAACCCAATGTGTCTAACATTAGTTTCTTATAAGATGAGTTATGGAATCATAAATATCCCAAAGGATTCTTAAGTACTAATGAATAAATTAATAGTGAAGAAATCTTATAAATATTTTGACAAATTTTATATTAGATAATGAATTTATTTTAATGAATTGTGTGGGGCATCATTACAACATAAATTCACCATGGAGTAAATATATGGGACAAGGAATCCCAGACAATTGGGGTATCAAGAATATTAACATAAGAATAATTATAATTCAATTTCATTATTAGGAATCACTATGAGATAGTTTCAAGTGGTGAATGGAATTAAAATAAATTAATATGGGCTATGTTCACAAGAAAAATCTCCATGATCTACTAAAACTTATTACAATATTAAAAACATATTGTTAAGAAGTTTATTAGGGTAGTGTGAAGGCTACACCATAATTTAAATCAAGATCATCGTAAGTTCACTTCATTAAACATGACAATATCTATATATTTATTTTGAAACCATATCGGAATATACCAAGGATCCAAGAACGTGGAAACATTATAAATTGGTAGGAAGACCATTGTAAAGATTTTTCTATAAATGAAGATAAATGAAACCATCTTAAGGATTACCAACTCAAAACTTGTGATAAATACAATTATGTTGTTGAATTTCATTTGGTACAACATCATGTTGAAATATCCTTCTTGTGTGATCATGATGTTATAATCAATATAGATTCACTATAATAATATTATTGTTTTTATTTTGAGTTCTAATATTATATATTTTTTGATGTAATTGTAATAATTTTATTATTTTCCCATAAAAATCAAGTATTGTACTAGTTATACCTCTATAAAAGGCATATATTTAATATTCAATTTTACTTCATAACAAATAGGAACTAGTAGTTATTTGGTGTGAATAAATTACAAAAGTTAGTTTAAATTTGGATGGGACTCCCCAGGAAAAGTCATGACATATTTTGATCCACACGTCTCAATGAGTAGGGATTATATTAAATGTATGTATTGTATTGATATATCCAAAATACAATAATAAATTATGTGTTATTAATTTTTTACTTTTTACCCTTAAATTTTTAATTTTACAAGGTCACCCTTCTATTTCCTCTGGTTATGGAATCATCTTGGAAAATAATTGGCATCAAATTAGTTGTCTCTCTTATAAGTTTTTCTACTACTAACTATATTCTAGACTCTAAACGGTCTAATGGATTAATTTTATTTTAGGGATAGTCAAATAATAAATGACGGTTGGAATCCACTTAAACCACCATATACTATTAGAAATGTTTATGGATACTATTAGACATGAATGGTTGGGAGACTATGTAATGAAATCATTTTGAACTATAATTAAATGGTTACACTATAAAAATTACATAAGGAAGGTACTGATACACTCAATAGTAATGATGAAACTAAGTTCACTCTTTACTATATAATCATGAATATTATTTATTGAGATATTAGTCACATTTTTTTTATTCGTTATCTTGAAACAAAACACAGGATATATGATGGATTTGACACTTAACAAATTATAAAAATGTCATTTTGATAAAAATAGTAAATTATTCAACATATTATCAAGCCTTGTAAATGTTATAAATCTATTGTAATTGATAATGGATTTGTATATTATTCTAAAAAATTGTTTTAATATATTATATAATTAAATTTCATACCATGACAGAAGTTATATATGAAATAAATAATTTCATGGAATACATATTTGATGTGCTCTTGGGATCCATACTACAATATGATTTGGAGTTGAAGAACATTACAGAGGGGTAAAATACCAAGAGAAATGTGTTTCTTTTAAATATACAATTATTTATTCTACTAATTCTTCTAATTATGATACAAAATAAGGTGAGAAAATGTGGTATCACAAATATTAAAATTTTTATACATAGATATTATGAAAAAATTGAGGCTTAAAAAAGATACCTAGAAGGGATAACTCAATGAAAAGGCACATATGAAATAGATAAATTGATACTAATTCTAATTTTAATGCGTTAAATCTAAAATATTTGAGTGTTTGAAGAAATTAAATATAAAACTAGACAGTTTGAGGTTAAAGAATGAATAAAATTATAAAACTATAAGAAAATAGATAAATGATAAATGAAGAAAGAATAGAGTTGTAATTATGATACATATTCAAGAGATAATAATAAAATAGAGATAATATTTTTCAAATATATTTTTGATGGAAAGTGTAAATATGTTCAATGATTTTTTAGGATTCTTATTATGATACTAACAATGATTCTAAAAACGATAAAACTATTATAGAATAGTTGATTAAAAAGATGGATAGACTGTAAAATGATATTTGTTATATCTATTTCTTATCAGAGAAACTCAAGGTTAGTCAAAATAAGGCGGTGGAATAAAATAAGAGTTTTCTTGATGAGGTTGAGAATTTAAAGAATTTTACTTCCAACAGTTAAAATTAATATGATAAAGCAATTGAGAAACTTAAAGTTAATATAGAATTATTGAATGATGATTTTGCAAAAAAACTATAAAGGATGGTATAGATATGAAAAGTTTATAAAATTATTGAAAATAACTAAGAGTAGATATGTTGTTGGTTATAATGTAGAGTTTCTCAATATGTATATTAGATTCTTTATAAATAATTTAAAATAGTGTACTTCATTTGATACATGTTTTATATACAGAATACAATTCCACTATTCTAGAGAATTTTATACTAAACACCATAATACATTAAGATATTCCAAATCATTCATTTCTAAATCTATTAACATTACTTCCCTTTTTGATTCTACTACTAAATATGTGTTCATACCTAAAAGTATCATGACTAATCTAATTGGATCCAAGGTAGCATTGGAACAAAAAATTTATTTTTTGTTTTACATTTTCATAAAAATAACCTTCTAATTATCAAGAAGGAAATTTGATACATGAACTATGGATGCTCAAGTAACATGACTATATATTTATAAAATTTTAAGTCATTAATTACATTTAATGGAGACAATATTACTTTTGGAGAAAAATCCAAAATCCAAGGTATAAGTTTTTAGTGAGTTTAAGTTTTCATGTTTTTTACTTATCAATATAATACTATTTTTTTAAGTTTGGAAATGTATGTTTATTTAAAATATCCCATTTATGTGATTATGGAATGCATGCTGAATTCAAAAATGATAATTAATGTGTTGCTAAGAATTATTATATATATTTTTGGTTAACAATAAAGATAATGTGTACATAATTGAACTTAAATGGGATAAATGTTTATAAAATGATTGAATTATATATATAATGATATTGTATTATGTTATATGAGTCCTGGTTAAGTCAATTTTATAATTTTATATAATCTAGATAAGTAACTAAGTGTATTTCTATTTCATGAGTAAAGAGTGGATAGAAATTAATTCAATTATCCTTATTTGAATGAAAAGTAGTAGAAGGGTTCTTTCACGTTGGATAAGAAAGTAAATGAAAACATAAAAATTCAATTGGGTAGTACTTATTTATTTGGGGAACCACAAATCACAAGACATGGGGAAATGAATACACAATTTCTATAGTTGATGAATTTACTCTATTAGAATGAGTATATTTTTGGTCTCAAAAGAGTAAAAAAAACTATTCTTACTATATATTGTATTCTAGTGTAGAATGACAAATTTTATATGATAATATCAATAATAAATGTTTATGGAGGTGAGTTCTATAGTTAAGAGTTTAAAAAAATAGAATGGATACTCTAATAATTTCATACTACCAAGAATTTCACAATATAATGGAGTAGTATAGATAATGAAGAGGATAATTCAAGAAATGGGAACAAAAATATCTAATGAATTTAAATTGATGAATCTTATATGGGATGAAGCTATTAACACTACGTTTTAAATTGAATTTTCCCAAGACCAACTCTCTAGAAGTCGCTATATGAGATCTGTAATGAAAGGTCAATAAAGATAGTGTACTAAAGTTCTTTTTGTGGGTAAGGTATTATACCTCAAAACAATTGATAATTTAGATATGTTTTATTCCAAAATAAGGTAAATGTCTCAATATTTTGACATACCAGATTTGGTTTACTCTTATGTAACCAATCCTGGTTGGTAACATGGCCTCAAGCACGCCTAACCATATGCCAAAGGCCTCCAACTAGTAGGGAGGGTCCAATGTGGTGCAGTAGGGAGACTATACCTTCATGATTAGAGTGTATTAAAATGGAATAATAATATTAATAAGTATCAGAAATAGATATCAATGAAAAACTATAGAAATAGAAGAGATAATCATCCAGATATCATAAATAAAATGGTAGAAAACAAATCTGAGGTTATATATAAAATGATCATGATCGTGTCATGTTGTTATTAAAAAATCATAAAAATACATGGTATTAGACATAAATATATAATACACGAGTATCAAAATAACAAAATACCAAAACAATCTCTCTTAGAATCTTGATCCTAAGATTATTCTTGTGCTCCATGATCCCATGTTGTATGAAAATAAACCATCCACGACTAAGATTATCATTATCTTTACATGCATCCATAATGTATTTGTAAGTACCAATCAATGGCCCAAAAAGGGTGTGAGATATACTCAATAGTACACCACCAGTGAAGTTTATAACAATTACAGTATATGTGTGTAAATTTAATAGTGTGTCGGTATTATAGTAAGCAGTGGAATAAAATTCATGAAATAATTAACTTGTCGAGATTTTGCTCTTCACTTGATTCTTGACCGAACATACCTACTTCATCCCAAGACATATCTCTATGAATAGGTAACCTATAATAGATTAGGTTATAAAAATCATAACAAAGGTGTCTAAGTATAAATAATATTAAATTAGGACCCATGGTGTAACCAAGGTATCCATGAAGACATAATAATAAAGGACTCAAGGTGAAAGAATGACATCCTTGACCATAGAAGGCTGATCCAGCTCATAATGAATAACTATGCAGCCTGAATATAGGGGTACAAGTTTAATACAAGGTGAACACCCTCAGTAATATATTATAAAAAAGCTTAACTGAGTCCATAAATCATGTCCACAGTTAATCTCGGGAGAAGAATGACTGGGGGCCAAGGGAGGAATCCAATGTGACTCATATTCAAGGAAATAAAACTGAATCCAAGGAGTGTAAGAAAGGAATTATAATTTCTAGATATGGAATGATTTAATCATAGGTACTATTTTGAGGCATTAATGTACTAGTAAGACAAAAAACAAATTCCATGGTGGGTATCTCCCTTGGAAACTGGTTCAAAGATTCTTTGTAGAGCTCTTTAATCGCTCAAGGAATTATCCTGAGAATTCAAGATTGGATCAAGTCTGGAAACTCCTTAAATAGAAAAAATTTCTATAATAGAAATAAGAGCCTTTCATTTATAAAATAAGCTAATTCCTTGTAATAACTGTTCCATATTACTATTTTCATTTATTTCATGCCATTAGCATTTCATTTATAGATGAAAAAGGTTCACATGTGGTGTCATACCATTAAATATGTCCTTTAGATTTACTAGGATCCAAGTTAAATATACATGATCCATTATAATGTAATAGTTTATTTATTTACATCAATTAAATAACTTTTTAAAAATGAACTAAACACATAGAATGGTGTTTTGGTTAACAAAATACAAATGGATTCATACTAATATGGATGGAACACCCAAATGGGTGGCTCATAACGATATCATTGACCTCTAATGATGTAAATGGGGGTTTTAATTCCATTTTAAATTCAATATAGAAAACTAATTTAAGGAAGATTAATTTTATGAGTAAAAAATGGGTAATTACATCATATAGATAAATGGAAATAAATATAAATAGTGATACTTCATTGAAAACTATAGAACTCATACCTTATAGGAGTTGAAGAATAATCATCTGGTACCAGTATTAGATCTAGTATAGAATGAGATAAAATAAAGAAAAATAAAAAATCCTAAAAATATGGTATATTGTCCTGCATGGACATAATACTAAAGATGGTGTGATAAACTAGGAATGGAAAGTAATAGATTGAATCACTTACCATTGGCTAACCAATGTGATAGACGACAGTCTGATCGGGGTTGGATTAAAGGAATGGCTTTAAATCCTACACCGATGCCATAGAGGAGCTCTAACATAGGAGGGATATATTTTAATGTAATTCAGAAGAAATATGGTGTTAATAGATACAAGGTCTTAAGAGAAAAATAGTAATTTTACCCATTTTAACGGGGAATATGGTTTTGTTGCATAGTTTCCCCAAACAATGTCCCAACCATGCAGGCTTACTACATAAGTGGAACTACATGTGTGAGATAGGTTCATGATTTAGAAAACCATGTGCATCCCATGCGGGTCTACTCTATAAAAAAATCATTTTTCCACATGCCCATGTGGCATTCCTTACACAGTTTATGAAATTGTGATCATTTATATATTGGTCACATGATTGAGTTGCATGGTTATTACTAACCATGAAACAACCACAATACTCAAATAGATTCTCCTGAAAACTGGAGCTCCATACTCCAAACAAGACAAGGACACACTCAAAAACTTCCTTAAACAATTAAAAAAATATATTAGATAAAAACTAGAGATATAAATAGAAATTTTAGATTTATTACATCAAGAAAAAATCTGGGATCTTATAACCTCCACCACATAGGACAACTTTTCTCAGATTTTTCCTTCTAAGGGTGGTATGGAATCATTGAATAATAATTCTAGGCATAGAGCACATGCGTCAGCCTCCCACTCCCCAGTAATATCCTATATACAGTCATGTTTCCATAGAACTCAGACTAAGAGAACCAACCAACATTAGAGGGACTTTATTCTTCAACAGACAATATTTATAGGATGCTCTTCAAAAGAAGAAACAATTTCAAATTTAACATCATTATGGTTAAAATCATTTGATGGGTAAGGATAATATCGGTATAGCTGAAATATGGGGAAGAATTCATGCATGGATCAGTACCTATGAGGTATCTAGAAACTATTTCCAATAAGGAAAACTCTCCCCAATTTCTAAAATGGAAAAAAAAAATTCTAGTTTCCAAATTCTTTTATCTCTAAATCTATCAATGCCCAGGCTAGGAGAAGCCTGCAAAAAGACCTTATCCCCGACCTCAAACTCCAGAGGTCAGCAATGATTGTCATCATAAAACTTCTAGTCAGACTAAGATGATACCATGTACTTCCTGATTAGTTGTACCTAATTTGATGTCTCTTTAACGAGATGTGGTCCTGGTGGAGCCACCACTCCTTAACCAGCACATGGGTGATCAACATGACCTATGGTATAAAGACTGAAAAGTAGGAATCTATATTGACTCCTGAAAGATGATATTGTAAGTGAACTCGACTATAGGTATGTTTTTTCCAAGAACCTCTAATGTAAAAAATCATTCACTATAAATGTCCTCAACTCCATTATTGTATTCTTAGTCTTCCTATCAGTTTTTGGGTGATAGGTTGTACTAAAAAGTTATTGTGAACCGAGTTCCCTCTATAACCCCTACCAAACCTGCTATGTTAATCATGTATATCTATTCCATAAGATAGTAATTCGATCTCAGTGGAGGTGTATGATCTATTTGACATATATACTTTATAGATTTCCCACTAACAATGTCTCTTTATAGGTAAAAAGTGAATGAACATTATTATGCTATCAATAATCACCCTTTTTTTATCACTACCTCAAGGGGATATTGATATGACTTTTATAAAACCCATTGTGAAGTCATCCCATTTCCACTCCAGAATTGGAAATGTATGTAAAATACATTCTAGTCCTGTAAAGACCCAGAAATTCCATGTATTTTATTTAATTATATGGGAATTTTATGTGTCCGCAAAAATTGACGGCGTGTTATTCTGAGGCCCGGTGTGCCCAGAATGAATTTCTGAACTTTTTTAAAGTAAGTTTATTAAGCGTATGAGTGGATTTTTTTTAACTTTTGAACTAGTTCTCTAAATTGAAATCGGAGGACACCATTGAACTTGTAATTCCGTTATTCTCTTAAAGAGACCTTCACATAGACTGCAGTAGGTCGAGGGTAAAAGTTAGTCTTCATGTTTTTCGTTGAAATAAAAATGAAATAAAGAAAAAAATTTATTTTATTTTTATCACCTATTTTTTTTAAATTATGGAGGTGGGGACCACCAAAGCTAGAAAACCCCCAATTTAAATTCTTTGGGGGGGGGGGGCCATGCAAACCCCTCTTTAATGTGGGGAAGTCCCTTGGAATCCTCCCATTTAATTATGCCAATGTAATATAATTAATTATTTCATTTAATTGTGCCAACACAATACAATTAATTGTTCCATTATTTATGTCAATTTTAATTGTTCCAATGTAAATTAAATTGATATAATTATTTTAATTTTTTGGCTTCTCATTTCCTTGGGGAAATCATTGGAGAAAGGGAGGCTTGGGGAAAAATTTGGAGAAACTCCATGTCCAATGAAGAACTCCCTCTCCAACGAAGATCATACTTTTTAATAAAGAAACAAGGATAAGGTTTGAGCCTGAAATTGGAAGCGTGTTGCAGAAGCGACGATCATTGGCACCATCATTTCCTTCACCGACTTCATCTCATGACACCTCCAATGAGAAATCGAGGTAGGGATTATTGATTGTTTACCCATTTCCCTATTGATTACATTCATCTTGATTTCATAACAGTTATATTCATCTTGATTCAATAACAAATAAGCTGATTTCTAACGTTCTAACGCGGAGGGTGAGGTCCGAACGAACACGACCTAACCTCTCCGAAATATTTGTGGGATCATGATGGTCTTTAATTGAAAGCAACATCCCGAGGAATGTTAGGGAGTCTATAGAATGAATAATGAGCCACCGGGGCACACTAGGTGACCCGAGGAACATCGCTAGAAGGGCCTGGTAGTGGCAGCTGGCACCCTAGCTAGACGTGAAGATGAAGGCTACGTAATCATGCTTCCGGAGAATTGTCGCGACCCATCAGCCACGGAGAAGTGAGGGAGACAGTTGGAGCACGTCCATCCATGTGACGGTGATGGTGGTGTGCATCTGCGCTACCCAGCATGTACGTTCCATGGCGTAAGGTCGCGACGATGGTGGAGGGGCGGCCGACTCACTATCGGCCGCCAATGATGGTGTGGCGCGCGACCGCACTGTACTGAGGAGGGTTGGTCGTCCGGCCATCTGCGAGCCAAGCGGACCGCCCAGTGGGCCTCCATTACGATTCGGGCTACGCCGGGGAGTTAGGTCGGACCCATTGGGCTGGGTCTGACCTAGTGATGGATGACAGATGGGTCGGGGCGGTTCGATTGGGGGGGACCGGACCTAAACCATCCTCAACCATTTCCGCTCTTTTGGCCATACCTTGAGCTTCATACGTCCGTTTGACGAACCTTCCATGTTGCTGGAAACCTTGGATCAAGTCGATCATTTTTGTATACCCAACTTATGTTTTGGATAATGTAGGTTTAGGGCCGTGTTGGATCGAACACGAATCTAACTGGGCCCTTGGGACTAGAAGGCCAATAACGTAGAGACCGAGAATTTAATTGACGCATTGTATGTTGCCTTGAGACCCCAATTACATGGCGGTACTTTGGAATACTTCTCTGTGGGAATTCGTGGAAGTAGGAGTATCGACCTGTGGCTTGAGGCGTGGATTCTCCTAGAATCATGTGAGCCTAGTGCGAGAACCATGTAGTTGGTTGTAACATGAGAAAGGGATCTTATGTGGGTTTGTGATTTGGTATCCTATGTGGGTCTGTGGTTTGGGATCTTTAGTGGGTCTATGTTTGAGAGTCCCACTTAGATATCCTCTGGGAAATCCATGTGGGACAACTCTATGATCCAATGTGTGTCTTCTATACTAGGATCCTATGTGTGTATGATGATTTAGGATCCTATGTGGCTCTTCCTCTTAATAGAATGATATGATTCAGTAGCTACATCTAATTGTCTTTACAATCATACCTAAGTTATACCTAGTGTGAGATTAATCTTTACCCTTGTGGTGGTACTTTTGTGGTATTCTTCTATGTGGCAATAACATTGTGGTACTTATAATTGTGGTGATATCTTAGTGGTATTCTTCTGTGTGGCGTACCTTTCTGGTACTTACCTATGTGGTGATACCTTCGTGGTATTATTCTTTGTGGAGTTAATTTCGTGGTAATTACCCTTGTGGTGTTACCTTCATGGTATTTCTTTCCTCCGTGGAATAGTTGAGATTTGGGCTTTTGATTTGGGACTTGTGTTCCCTCATGAATGAGATGGGTATACTTGGTAACATTGGTATATGTATGGGCATATTACTAAGTTGGGTTGTCAGTTGTTTTCATGTTGTGTGGTTTATTCTTTGTTGATTTTTTCAGACCTTTGAGGGTCTCGGGAACCCTACTGAGTATCGTTATACTCACCTCTACATGGGCTACACCATCACCTTGTTGTGTTTGGTGGAGACGATAGACAACGCTGACTGGGGAAAAGATAACTAATAATAGAGGTAGCATGTTGGTTGAAATAGAAGAGGAAAACCGCATAGACGATCGTTCGAGAGATGTACCTATCCTTCAAGTGGGATCCTTGGCAGGTGTTCACAAGAGTTGTTTCAGTGTACTTGTACTTTCCAGATTTCTTGTACTTTCTAGTTGGGCTGGTATTCTGGCCCCTTTTTACCTATTTTACACACTCTTTTACTATAGAGTTTATTTGTGTTCATATCTTGATGTGTGCTTGGTTGTCTGTGTGTTATAGGATATTAAGGCAATGCCTTCCTGGTTTTAAGAAATACACCTTTCAGTGCTAATCGCCATCCCATGGCCTATGGAGGGCGGGAATGGGGTTGTCACAGCATGGTCCCCGAGTGATGACCATTACAACTGGTATCAGAGGAGTTGGTTCTACCATATAACATTGGACTCTGATCTTTTTAACAACAATAGTTTTAGGTGTAGTGAGTTTGGTTATCAGTTTAGTGAATCCAGTGTCGGTACGGCGGCCGACGTATCCATACACCAAGACTCTAACTTCTTATTTCTGACTCAGTGCATGAAAACCCTGATTACACGAGTGTTTTGAAAAGTTTTCTTTCTGATCTATTTGACTCACCTCACTATGTATAACTTATTGTCCCTGGGGCACCTGTTTCTTTTCATGATGCGTGCACACAGACAGCTAGCTAGGGTTCCGAGTATAGTATTCGATGATAGCCCATCGGGCGTCGAGGTCTCGGTGTAGGGAACATTATCGGTAGGTGCACCAATGGATGCACTAGAGGTACCATTATCTGTTGGGCCACTGATGCCACAAACCCCAACAGTAGAGGGTGAGCGCCTATTGAGTGTGTTGCATGAGTTCCAGTGCCAGAGGCCACCTAGGATCAGGGGTGAGACGGTCCCACAAGAGGCTGAGGATTGAATGGAGGCTGTGGTGAGAGTATTCCAACTGGTAGGGACACCAGATGATCTCACGGTGATCCTTGTTGCCAGTCTTCTACAGGCAGCAGCAGGCAGATGGTGGAGATTGATGCTCTAGGCTCACGACGAGGTGACACTTCTCTGGGCAGTCTTTGAGAACCTATTTCGGGTGGAGTTTGTCCCAACTAACCTTCATGCAATACGCATATATGAACTTCTTCATATGTAGTAGGGCAGCATAATGGTGGCTCAGTGATCAGTGAGGTTCACCGACCTCTCACGCTACTCCACTAAAATGGTTTGGGACCCACTCTTCATGTCCTAGACCTCTGACCAGGGACTCATGCGAGAGATCATGGGTTTGATGATTTTATTTAGCATCCCGACGTAGGTGAGGGTGTTAGATCGAGCCCTCTTAGTGGAGAGTTTTCTTGCTAAGAAATTGCCAACAGCAAGACCCACCACCGGGCGTCATGTAGGCGAGTCTTCTGTAGCTGGTAGCAGACAGATGTCATAGAAGTATAAGAGGACCATGCCTATAGGTGGAAAATCGCAAGATTCATGGTCAGTTGTGTGGGTAACTGAAGACAAGGCCTGTCATGTGAGGAATAGACAGTGTTACGTATGCGGCGGGAAGGGTCACATGGCTCGAGACTAGCCGACCCGCCAAACGGATGATCAGGAGATGGTCGAAGGGCCACCCAGGTAGATATATAGGATCAACTAAGGAGGTCTGTAGGGAGAAGGAAGACGTGGTAGAGGATCTGTCCGTGCAGTTGGCGATGGGCAAAGATTTGTCATGTTACTACCACTACCATTAAGTGGTCCACCCCCACCACAGAGAGCATTTAGATAGGGATGAGCTCAGATCCAGGAAACTGAGGCCTATGATCATGATGCTACAAAGATGATATGAGGTACAATATGTGTCTACACCAACATAGATTTAGTACTTATAGACATAGGTTAAAATCATTATTTTATCGCCACTACCCTCATTCAGATCTCAGAGATTTGAATAGAGTTGTTGGCTCGATCCATATGGCTAGATATTCCTACGAGAGTGGATTCAACAATTACGCACTGGTGTCAGCAATGTGAGCTTACTATAGGAGGAAAGATCTTTGGTTGGGATCTTCTAGTAGCGACGTCAAGGCCTTAAAACATTATATTGGGTATGGATTGGTTATCTAGAGTCCATGCCCAAATCAACTGTATTAGGCGCATAGTTTGCTGTGTCTACACAGATGGGACTAGGTTAACCTTGACCAGTGAGAAGGGAGCCTTTGCAGCATAGGATGGACTTACCTAGAAGAGAGTGATGTCGTTCACTCATCAATTGTCTAGCCTCACCCTCAGGGCGGTTGATGTGTAGAGTCTGAGCTATCTTATAGTGGTGGAATAGTATGCAGATGTCTTCCCTAATGATTTTTTAGGCCTACTCCTCATAGAGAAGTGGAATTTTACATTGACTTGTACCCTAGGACAACACCGATATCTACACCAGCGTGTTGGATGTCTCCCACAAAGCTTCGGGAGCTGTGGGTATAGTTGGAGAACATAGAGGGGAAGGGGTTCATCTGGACCAGTGTTTCTCCTTGGGAAGCCCTGATTTTGTTTGCCAAGAAAGAGGATGAGAGCTTCAGACTTTGTGCTGACTATTGGCGCCTGAACCAGGTGACTGTGAAGAACAAGTACCCAATTATGAGGATTGACGACCATTTTGATCAGATGAAGGTAGCACGGTGGTTCTCAAAGATAGACATCAGGTCAAGATATCACCAGCTTAGAGTGAGAGATGAGGATGTATAGAAGACAACATTCAGATGTCGGTACGAACATTATGAGTTTTTGGTCGTGTCATTTTATTTGAACAATACTCCAACAATGTACATGGGACTCATGAATTGGAACGTACAACCATACCTTGATATCTTGGTAGTAGTGTTCATCGAAAACATTCTGATCTACTCGGCTACTCAGGAAGAGCATGCATATAATTTTGAGATAGTTCTGGACACACTCCAAGTGCACCAGCTTTATGGAATGCTCTCGATGTTCCAGTTCTAGATCCGAGAGGTCCACATTCTGGGACATGTCATATTGGAGGATGGAGTTGTGGTGGATCTAGTGAATATTGAGGCGGTACATGCTTGGGATCCGCCCCAGAGTGTGATGGAGGTACGGAGTTTTTCAGGGTTTGGCCAGATACTACTAGAGATTTGTGCCTGATTTCCTCAGAGTTGCTGCACCTTTATCAATATTGACGAGGAAGGGGAAACCCTCCGTGTGGTCGGAGAAATGACAACAGAGTTTTTAAGAGATGAGGCAAAGGCTGACTAGTTCCCCCATCTTGAGGCTTCCAGAGGAGGGCTTTGGGTACGTAGTCTACTGTGACGCATCAGGGATCGGGCTGGAATGTGTCTTGATTCCGGAGTGAGTAGTTATCACTTATGGTTCTCAACAGATGAGTCATCCTGAGAAGAACTACGCTACCCATGACCATGAGATAGCATTAGTGGTCTTTGCTTTGAATATGTGGTGACACTATTTGATGAGAGAGTGTTTTAGGATGTAATCTGGTCACCAGAGTCTGAGGTATATCTTCTCTCAGAAGGACCTAAACCTGAGACATTGGTGTTGGCATGATTTCTATCAGGACTATGACTTAGAGATAGTCTATACTCTTGCGAAGGGGAACGTTGTAGCATATGTACTCAGCAGAAGATTTGGTATACAACTTCTAGGTGAGGCGACGGAGAAGCTGGCTACTTTACATATATCCTTTGTGGATCGAGATGGAGCATATTTTCTTCAATCTCTTACAGTAAATCCCATAATTCATCATTGAGTTAGAGAGCCACTGTGTGGGGACACTAACTGGGATGCTCAATGTGATTAGATATCCATAGGGTAGGCACCTGAAGGATTTTCTGAAGGAGGGGAGCACGCCATCCTCTTCAGAGGACGTACTATGGCACAAGTATCTTTGCTGGTGGAACTGCTGAGGGAGTTTCATACCTCCCCTCTAGAGGAACATTCAAATGTGGAAAATTCGTACCAGGACCTCTAACGAGAGTACTGGTGGCTGGTAATGATGAAAGCAGTAGCACAATTTGTCTCTAGGTGCCTCATTTCTCAGCAAGTGAAGGCAGAGCATCAGGTACCAGTAGGCTTAGTTCAGCCTTTAGAAGTCCCAGAGTGGAAGTGGTATGGGATATCCAAGGACATCGTGATAGGAACTTCACATACATCCAAGGGTCATGATTTAATTTGGGTGTTTGTCTACTGACTCACCAAGTCATCCCACTTCCTACTGATCAGAGAGCAGGGTTCAGTAAAGATCTTGGGATGCCTCTAATTGAAGAAGATTGTGAGACTACATGAAGTAACCTCGATGATTGCATCTAAAAGTGATGCATGTTTCACTTCCCATCTATGTTAGGGGTTGTAGGAGGATTTCGGGACACAGTTTCATTTGAGAACTGCCTTCCACCCTCTAAAAGTTGGCCAAACTGAGCGGACCATTCAGAACCTCAAGGACATGTTGTTTTCTTGCATCCTCGACTTCGGTCGCAGCTAGGAGGATCACTTGCCCTTGGCGGGGTTTGCCTACAAAAACAGTTATCACTCCACCATTGCGATGGAACCTTTCGAGGTGTTGTACGACTGACCATGCAGTTCACCTTTGTGCTGGACTGACCTAGGGGAGTCAGCACTTATGGGACCAGATAAGGTACGAGCTACCAAAGAGAATGTGAAGATCATCCAGGAGTGGATGAAGACTGCACAGAGCAGGTATAAGTCTTATGCCTATAGGAAATGGAGACCTCTGGTGTTAGATGTGGTTACCATGTCTTTCTACGGGTCAATCCCGATGAGGTTTGCAGAGATTTAGCCGAGGCGGCAAGTTATCTCTGATGGTCATCAAAAAAATTCACGTCCTCAAAAGATTTGTAAATCTGGCATACCGCTTAGCTCTTACATCTCAACTACATCGGGTGCATGATTTATTCCATGTATCCCATCTGATGAGATCCATGCATGACCCTTCACACATCATTGAATGGGGTGAGCTGGAAATCGACGATGGGCTGACGTTTACGGAGGATCCAGTGGAGAATGAGGATCGATAGGATAGATTACTTCATGGGATATAAATAACTTTTGTTTGTGTACATTGGAAGCACAAGAATGTCCAAGAGATCACATGGGAGCGAGAGGCTCAGATTTGTATATAGTACCCCTAATAGTTTTCCCAGTTTTTTTAATGTGGCTTTCAGGGATGCAAATCTCTATGGTGAGGAGAATGTAATGACCTGGAAATTCCATGTAATTTTTTTAAATATATGCTAATTTTATGAGTCTGCAAAAATTGACCGCAAGTGATCCTGACGCCCGATGTGCCCGAAATGAATTTCTGAAATTTTTTTTGTGTATGTTTAGAAAGTGTGTGAGTGGGTTTTTCTAACATATGAACTGGTGCTTGGAATTGAAATCTGAGGACACCATTGAACTCGTAGCATTGTTATTTTCTTAAGGATACCTTCACCTCGACCACAGTAGGTTGAGGGAGAATGTTAGTTTTCATTTTTTTCGTGGAAATAAAAATAAAATAATTAATGACTTTTATTTAATTTTTATAACCTATTTTTTAAAATTATAGTGGTGGGGACCACCAGAGCTAGAAAACCCCCATTTTAAATTCATGGTGGTGGGGACAACCCAAAACCCTCTTTAATATTGGGAAGTACCTTGGAATCCCCCCATTTAATTGTGCCAACGCAATACAATTAATTGTATGATTTAATTGTGCCAACGTAGTAAAATTAATTGTGCCATTTAATTGTGCCAACATTAATTGTGAAAACATTAATTAAATTGATAAACATATTTTAATTTGATGGATCCTCATTTCCTTAGATAAATCATTGGTGAAAGGGAGGCTTGGAGAGAACTTTTGAGAAACAGCCTCTCTAATGATGAACGCCCTCTCTAAAGAAGATCATATTTCGGAAGCAAGAATGAGGATGACGCTTGAGCCTAACATCGGAAGCGTGTTGTGGAAGTGAAGATCGTTGGCACCCTACCACCTTCACCAACTTCATCTCATGAAACCACCAACGCGAAATAGAGGTATGGATTTTTGTTTTTTTACGCCATCCCTCGTTCTTGATGTTCATCTTGATTTAAGAACATTTATATTCTTATTGATTCAAGAACAAATAAGCCGCTTCCTACCATTCTAACGCAGAGGTTGTGGGAAAAAAGAACACAGTCCGACTTCTCTGCAACATTTGTGGGATTTTGATGGTCTTGAATAGACGACAATATTTTGAGGTGAGTGTGGGAATCTACGGAATGAATAATGGGCCACTAGGGCACGCCCAGTGACCCGAGGAATGTCTCCGGAAGGACTCGGAAGCTGCAGCCGACACCCCATATGGCCATGAAGATGGTGGCGTCGTAACCGTGTCACTAAAGAAGGGCTGCGACCCATCAGCCATGGTGAAGTGAGAACGGCGGTCGGCACACGGACGACCGCGTGAAGGTGATGGAGAAGCGTGTTTGTACCTCCCAGTGTGCAGGTGACGCGACGCAAGGACCTGGCAGTGGTGGAGGGATGATCGAATTTTTGCCAATCATTGGTGATGGAGCGGCATGTGACCACACCACGCGGAGGAGGGCAGGCCATCCGGCCAGCTGCGAGCAGAGCGGACTGCTCAGCGGGCCCCGCTGGCAGGTCGGGCCTAACCCAGCGGACCGGGCCGGACCCAGCAGGCCGGGTCAGAGCCAGGGCCAGATCTGGTAAGGTCTGGGTCAACCCGAACAGGGTCGGGTTGGCCCATGTAGGGTCAGTCCATGTCGGTCTAACCAGGCTGGACTGGACCCGGACCAACTTCAACCCTTTCCCCTCTTTCAGCCATACCTTGAGCTTCAAGCATCGGTTTGATGAACCGTCTGCGGTTCCGAAAACCTTTGATCAAGATGGTCCTTTTGGAATATCCCACTTGAGTTTTGGATAACGATGGGGTATGGACGGGTTGGATCAAACCCAAATCCTACCAGGCCCCCGGGACTAAAAGGCCAATAACATACAGATCAGGCGTCCGATTGACGCACCTTCTGTTATGTTGAGACCCCTATTACAAGGTGGTACTTTGGGATACTTCTTCATGGGACTTTGTGGTAGTTTCTAATATTGAACTGTGGATTGAGTAGTAGATTCTCTCGTAATCAAGCGAGCTTAGTACGGGATCCTTGTAGCTGGTTGTAACATGAGAAAGGGATCCTATGTGGGTATGTGCTTTGGGATCCAATGTGGGTCTATGCTTTGGGATCCTAAGTGGGACTATGTTCGAGTGTCCCACTTTGATATTCTATTATAAATAAATGTGGGGATACTCTAAGATCCTACTAGGGTCTACTGTATTAGGATCCTACGTGGGTCTGACGATTTAGGATCCTACGTGGGTCTACCTCTTAACAGAGTAAGATGATTCAGTAGTTACATCTAATCATCTTTACTACCATACCTAAGTTATACCTAGTGTGTGCTGAATCATTACCCTTGTAGTGATACCTTTGTGGTTTATTTTTGTGTGGTGTAACCTTTGTGGTACTTATAATTGTGGTGATTCCTTAGTGGTATTCTTCTATGTGGCATACCATTATGGTACATACCCATGTGGTAATACCTTTTTGGTATTCTTTTGTGTGGTGTTACCTTTGTGGTATATACCATTGTGGTGTTAACATTGTGGTATTTCTTTCCTCCATGGAACAATTGAGATTTGGGCTTTCGATTTGGTCCTTCTGTTTGCTCATGAATGAGATGGGTATACTTGATAACTTTGGTATATGTATTGGAATATACAAAAGTAGGGTTTTCCATTGTTTTCATACTTTGTAGTTTATCCTTTGTGGAATTTTTTGAGACCTTTGAGGGTCTCAGGGTCCCTACTGAGTATCGTTATACTCACCCTTACACAGGCTATGCCCGCACATTTTTGTGTCTGGTGCAGACGATGGAAAATGTTGACTAGGGATGAGAGAACCAGGACTGGAGGTAGCACTGAGGTGGAAATAGATGATGCATACCACAGAGTCAATCATTAGATTTCTTTACCTACCCTTCAGGTGGGATCCTTGGCGAGTGATCAAAGGATCTGTTTTAGTTTACCAGTACTTTCATGTTTTCTAGTACTTTCTAGTTAGGATTGTATTCTGGCCCCTTTGTACATATTGTACACACTCTTTTACTATACAATTTACTTGTGTTAGTATCATTTTGTGTGATTGGTTTTGTGTGTTATAGGATATTAAGGAAATGCCTTCCATGTTTTAGGGAATATTCCTTTCGGTGATAGTTGTCTGCCCCGACATATGGAAGGCGGAATTGGGATAGTCACGACACGGGCCCTAGGGGACAGGTCGTGACAAGTCACTAGTGTTCCACCTTTACCTAATGATAGGTGTATCACCTAATAAAAAATCCTTATGACCTTATTTTCAACCCTAACCACCAATACTTGTGACATAAGTCATGGTACATATTTGTAAAGCTATATGGATAGACTACCTATGATGCTCATAAAGTGATAAGTGCATCTTACAAAGTAGGGACATTATCTTCCACACACTACTAGCCTCATGGAATACATATATCTATGTCATGTGGCATAGAAAATCTACCACGACATTTCCCTTCCTATGAATATTGGAAATATCAAAATCAAAGGACTATAAATATTAAACCCACCTCCTATATCTGATATTTATATTGCACCATGTAAGGTTGTATTTAATAATTTTTTGGTATAATTATACCATAGACCACTCTACAAATATTTAGGGTAATATTTTTTCAGGTATCATATTATAATAAATCTATTTTTTAGCATAACAATTTATTTTTTGAAAAAACGTTTTTTGTTGCGTTTTATACACATATTTTAAAATAAATCTATACCACATATATAAATTTAATATATAAAATGGATCTAATATTTTTAATCATTATATTCTACTTTTATAAATAGGTCTCTTTTGTTTTTTTCATTATGAATATTAACATTGGTAAAATTTTTCAACATAGTAAGGGTAAATTGCGTAAAATAGGGATAAAACATTGGAATGCTTTTAAAAATATTACCAAAGATTCCTTTATCCTATTGTATGAATTTATTTTATCTATTTCCATACAAACCAAAAATATATGGTTGATTTGTTCCATTTTTATTTCATTATGACCGTTATATCAGTTTAAAAAAAATGCTAAATTCCACTCCCTTGATTTTAATATCACTAGTATTTTTAATTAAGGATAAAATAAGGATAACTTTGATTATAAATATTTATTTTAAATACTACTTAAATTTTTATCATGATAATTTATTTTTACGTTTTAGTTCTTTAATAATTACCTTAAATTCTTATGCAACACCGGTGCATTATTTATTCAATTCTTAGATAAATAAAATAAATGATTTTAAAAATATTAAAATTAATAAAATCTGGATGAATTATTGTGTTAGGTTAATATTTTAGATAAGTATAACATATTAAGGAATTTATAAACTTTTATATTCAAATTATTTTATTTCTATGTTTTTTCCAATGAAAAATTAAATGAATAGTTCCAAAAATGATGTTAATGATATTTTAAAATAAATATTTTTTTGTTTAATGATTTAAAATCATGAACATATTATATTTCACCAAGTTGATGGGATATGGTTGAACATATTCATAATTTTATATTTATTATTCAACTTTTTTTGTGGTAACATTCATGACCCTAAAGATAAAAAAATTATTGATTTCATAATAATTGTCAAAACTGTTAAGAGGGGGTTAAAACAATGAGATATGGGTGAAAACATCACCTAAACTAATTAAAATTTAATTAGATGAGATTTATTAGAATAATAATTATATTATTGTATAACTATATCTATTTGGAACCATATTCTTGAAAATTAATCTATGTTAATTTAATACTTTAATGAATTCCATGACTGCCTCTCCACTCACTTATAAATGGGATCCACTTCTTCTTCATTATTCACAATGATTCAGCCTTATATATTGGTAACTACCTATCATAATACCTTAATTTATTCATTTAACACATCCTAGGTCTACTGGACTTTTCTAAATACCATCCTTTTAAGGAATAAGGTGTACGACAAAGTAGGTTTCTTAACGAAGTGGTATAGCCCTTAACCGAGCAATTTCAATTTTAATTTTTCTTATTCCTCCTATAAATCAATGTTATAAATTATAAAATATTTAATATATAATATTGAATATACTGAGTTTTTATCATTATTATGTAATAATTATTATTCACCTTCTTCAAATCATTTGGAAAACGATAATGTTTCCTGTACGTACATGTGGACTACTTCTTTCACTATGTTATGCGTTTTTTTATTTCTGAGACACATGGACGGTAATAAGGATAGATATAATGAATATGTAGGATTTATATGACATATAAATTATCCTTAAAATGATAATTATTATATATTTTTATTTCTTTTGATCGTTTAATAAGTGAAAATGACGTTCTTGCATACATACAACCTACCATCTCCATGAATGATATAATTAATGTTTATATCTCTATCCCTTATAAATGACTCTGTATATATTTATATAATTAATATATATGAAAATAATATCTTAAATAATATTATGGAGATGATGGAACTAGGTTCAAAGTATAATTATCTGAACTACCAAACCCAAATTCTTAGGACAAATGAAACTATTAACACCTAATAATGAAAATTATTATAAGAAATTATTAATAAATCGATGTTTAAATGTTATAATTAGATCAAATATGGGATTATATCTATGTAAATGAATACGGTATGGAATTATAATAATTTTAAATTTAGTATATAAAATATTAGATTTTTTTAAGTAAGTCAAACTCGAGGTAAAGGATTTATATTATAATATCATTATTTATTGAGATTGTTTATGATTATGATCGAAACTACTGAAAAAAAATTTCATTAAAAAATAATCCATCCACATCTGAAAAGGAAAATTATAGTAAGGAATTATTTATAAATTTGTGTTGAAATGATATAGGTTTATCATATATATGATATTATAGGTATGCAAACGACTATGATATTGAATTATAATAAAAATTATTTTTCTATACAGGATTTTAGATCACGTTTGAAGAAATTCAAACTCATGGTAAGGTATTTATGTTAAAATATAATTTTATATTCGTACTATTTAAAATTACAATTATAATGATAAAATTTAATTGATTTTATATCAAAAATTCCATGAGTTTTCTTCTCCTTTGATTATTTTTTTGATTACTTATTTTCCATTAATTTTACTCTCTTTAAGTACTCATGATTATGAATTATTTTTTTGAGAAAAACAAAAAATATTTCTCTCTTCATTAAAAAATCCTTTTTTCCATGTTCATGTTTTCTAAAAATGTTTTGAAAGAATTTTTTACTTTTCTCCTATGATTTTATAATGTGTTTTTTATCATGATTGACTTTTTACAATGACTTAATAGGAACCCTCGTACCATTTTATAAATGAGGTAATTTTAATTTTTTACCAAAAATGTGAAATGAATATTTCATTTTTCTTACAATGAATAAAAATAAAACCCCTCTATAATGACCACTCTATTATTTTAATTTTCTTTTAGAATTTTCCAAGGTTCATTTCAACGAAAAAAAATTCATAATATTTTTGAAATTTTTTGATTTTAAATTAGTGATTTCAAGGTGAAAATTGTATTTTCCTCAAGAAATATTCCAAGTTATATTTTAATTTAATTTTCATATAAAATAAAATACATTGATTTTTTATTTGATTTACTGGTGATATAGTCCAATGATACCATATTTACTCTTTATTTGGATGGTTTATGATTACGATGATGATATTTTTATGACATTCATTTTATTAACACAGGTTATGATATATGATGAATATTTTATGATCTTATGGAACACTTTTTAATTGATTGTGATTATATAATGGTTGGTCCTATAATTATATATTCTTCTAATGAATTGGAAAAAATGGTCATCTCATGTGATAATCAAGACGGTAATAGGGAGTGAACCTAGTTCAATAACGGAATCTTTCCACTCTGATAATATTTTGAGTGATACATAACTAAGGATATGATAGAATGGTGAGTGATCCCAATCAAATATTATTGTCTTATTAGTGATCCTTGACCAAGGAAATGATTTTTAGTGCTTATGTGTCTGTTAAAAACTTTTTTATTTTTTCCACTGTTAAGATCTTATAGAACATAATCTTTGATTCATATTTGACTCATGCCTTATAAAAATACAATATTGATACCATGAATCAAAATTATGATCGATGATATGAATGGTATGGTTTCAAAATTCTACGATCAAGTTAAAATACCCCTTATACTCAGGTTATGTTTAATTTATTGTCGATACCACCCTTGATTACCCTTACTGAGCATAAGTTCTCACCCTTTCTTATGTTTACTTTTTCCAGGTTATGAAAAAGGGTTTTAAGTATGATATGTCTAAGAAGGTTGTTATTTGTGAAGAACTTTGTTCTAGATGATATATTTCACTTATGACCTATATTTTTATGTGTGTAAGTTTCCAAAAATACAAATAATTTATGGGTTTTTCCTAGATCATAATGTCATATATTTAATAATAATATAATAAGATGTGATATCTATATATGAAATGTATGGGTCACTATAGTTGGTATGAGTTAAAGGTTTAGTTACCTCTAGAGAATATGATGAAAAAACATTATTGAGAAAACTTTGGATAATCCTATTTATAGGATAACATATTATGTTCTGCTAAATAAAGGAGTGTGGTTTTCCTACGAAAATATCCACGTTTGGATACTATAAGTTGATTTGGTTTTATAATTGATGCATCTAGGGTTAATAACCACAATAATAGTTGTTCATGTATATATCATCCATCATACTGATGTTCAATGATGGTATCATTATTTTACACCTTGTTTTACACTCCTAAGAGATATTCTTACATTAATTAACATTTAATTCACAGTCCATTATAAATAATTTGAATAGATTTTCACCATGAATGGATTATGTTAAACCTATCGAGTAAAATATTTAAAATAATGTGACCTTACTTAAACATCCAACAAATTAATTTTCATGATTATTTAATTTCAAACTATGATAATTGTTTCTCACACAATGATTTTTAGTTCTAGTCAATTTTTGGAACATGAAGAAACCATGATAATGTTGAATGTGACTAAAAATCTAGTGATATTACTCCTAAGAAACTAAATTTTATATGATCTATATTTAGAAACATTATTTCCATGATTATGAAACTTTCTTAAGATATGAATCAATCAAATCTCCAAAATGAGAAAATAAGGGAACAATGTTTTATTGAGTCCTTCATTTGGAAATATATGCCTTATTTTGGTGGGTTTTATGATTGACTAGTTACTCAAACCAAGAATCGCGCACATTTGGGGATTCAGTGATTGGAAGCTCGTCCATATCGGACGAGGCTACATTCATATTCTTTTAGGCTCGCAGGAAGCATATGATCACGCCTGGAGGCGTGGAAACATCCACCTGAATCCAGTACTCCTCTGACTCTCTGTTTGGGATTTCACATTCAATCCAAACACTAAAAGAAATACAATGGCAGAAATCTGGGTTAGGATTCATGGGTTGAATTTTTTATTTTGGCATCAAAAAATTTTGAGTGATATTACCTCCTTCATCGGAACCCCGATGAAAATAGACCCTCAAACTCTAAATGCGGATCTGGGATGTATGCAAGGGTGATGGTGGAGGTTAATAAGGATCATAATAATCTTGATGTTGTGACTTTTAGTGCAAATGACTACAAAACGGATGTTGGCGTTGAGTATGAATGACTTTCTTTTCTCTGCGAACTATATAAAATTATTGGTCATTCCTTGCTAAATTGTCGTGTGATGAAGAATCAGGTGCGGAGTCAGGTGGTCCAAACGATGAATGATGAATTGAAGCATGTCCATAGGAAGAAGAAAGACCCTGTGACTGCTTCTGGAATGAATGATCCCCCTGTGAAAATAGTTGACAGATGGGTAAAGAAATCACCACAGCTCGGTGAATCCTTTGGTTCTAAATGGTCGGACCTGGTGGAGAAAGAGGAGTCTGGAATTGATGATGTCAATATGATGGAGGAGATCGAGTAGATGGTGCGAGGTATTCTTGTGCAGTTGCAGAAAATACCTGAACCCTCTGCCTCATGCATTCAATCTTCTGGTGATAATCTTCATGGAGAGACTTGTATGAAATCCCTTAAAGAACCTCCCTCATGTCAGACACCCTCAGGTGAAGGACTGCAGGAAGTGTCTATTCTGGATGCGCCAGGTGACATAGGTACACATAACATGAACATTGCTGCAGGTATATCTCCAACTCATTCTCGCACTGTGAATAAGGACCACACAACTGCAGTGAATTCACAAACCACTATTGTTGATGGTGAACAATTTAATGGACATCTTTCCCAAACTGACCAATCTGGTTTTATTTATAAATCAAAGGTGATAGAATCATATGACCAGATAGTGGCAATGGACTCTTTGGTCACTATGACTGTCTCTTCAAACACCTCTGATGTTTCTAAACCTGATTTGACTCCAAAACATTGCTCAATGATCCCAAGTGGACCTGCAACCCCTTCAAAAACAATCAGGGTTCTAATAATAAAAGTATGTATAATGTCTCTGCTCCCCCGTCCAAGAATAAATAGGGGAATAAATCCAGCCCAGTTTCTTATCATGGACCCAGAAGGTCAGAAAGGAAAAAGGGCTCTGGTGGTGCAAAAAAAGGGGGTTCTGCTTCCAAACGTAGGTTTAAATGAATTGTTTATTTTGGAATTGTCAGGGTATAGAAAACTGTGACACTTTTATAGTGCTTAAGAGATTTCTTTTGACTCACAAACCTAAATTATTTTCTATTGCTGAGCCTAAAATTAATTTTTCTCCAAATTACTTGCATTTAGGATCTTCTGGATATAATTTTCTTGGTACATGAAAGGATGGAACTTCTATTTAATCCCTTTGGATTTTTTACCATTAATCTTTGCAATCTGTTAGTGTTGTTAAATTTTCTGATCAAATGTTTACTTGTGATTATTCTTCTACTGGGGTTCATACTTTTTGCACTTTTATATATTCTAAGAATTGATATCAATAGTGAATAACCCTTTTGAATGAACTTCTTTCCCTCTATATATTTAACCAAGAACCCTGGTTTGTGGTTGGAGACTTTAATTCCATTCTTTTTCCAAGTGAAAATATTGGACCATCACACTCCTCTATCTCCTCTCGGGAATTCAACGCTTCTATTGAGGATTGTGATCTTATATATATTAACCTCACTAGGGCTAAGTATACTTTGTATAGAAAGTACCTTAATAGGGTAGTGGCTAGAAAACTTGACAAGGCCTTCACCAATTCTAATTCCCTTGATAAATGGGTTTCCATCTATAGTATTACTTTACCTACGATCAACTATGACCATCATCCCATTCTTGTTAGTTTTTTCTCCAAGGGTTGCAAATCTCCTATTCCATTTAAATTTAACAATGCCTGGGCTACGGACCCAGACTGCTCCAATAATATAAAATATTTTTGGATCATCATGCAACATCAAAATGATGCTTTTTCTTGCATTACTAAATTAAATCTCCTGAAGGAATGCCTTAAAGGCTGGTACAGCTCTAAAACAAAACAACTTGACAAGGACATATCCACCTTGGAGAATGACCTTATTCGTATCTAAAGCTCTAACAACAGCTATGATTTTTCTATTGATCCTCAATTTGAATTTACTACGTCTTTGAAGCTCAACTCCTTACATAAGCTCAAAGATATCTTGAGAAAGAAAATCTTCAAAACCAAATGGCTTTCGGATGGGGACATGAATACTATGTTCTACAATTATCTTCAACAGGTCAGGAAATCGTATAGGCCCCTTACCTTTCTCAAAGTTGATGACACTCTTCTTAACACTGAGGATGCCATTTCTAATCATGTTGTCAACTAATTCCATAACATTTTCAATGGTCCAGAGGTCTGAAAATACCTTCTCCTAGATATCATTCCTAATATGGTCACGGTTGAGGACAACTACCATCTTTTAAGCATGCCCCCGGATCATGAAATCAAGGACACTGTCTTCAACCTCAACCCTGATAGTGCTCCTGGACCTGACAGTTTCAACAATGGTTTTTTCGAAAATACTGGGAAATAATTCATGTCAACGTGTGTAAATTGGTCAAATCCTTTTTCTCCAATGGTTTCTTTCCACATGGGATAAATTCTCAGTTTCAAGATTTGATTCCTAAAGAGGAAAATGCTGCAGAGATTCATCTTTTCTGGCCTATTTCCCTCATCAACATAATCATTAAAATTATTACTAAACTCCTTGCAAATAGATTATCCCCCATCTGTAACAAAATTGTTTCATGGCATCAATTTGGATTCATCAAAGGTAGATCTATTCACGATTGTATATGCATTTTATCTGAATGTACTAATATGTTGAATAAAGTCACCAGAGGAGGTAGTGTTGCCATCAAACATGACATCAGGAAGGTTTTTGACACCATTTATTAGAGTTTTATTATAAGGGTTATGAAAAGATTTGGGTCTAATGACTCTTTTACCACTATGATTCATTCCTTATTCAATTCAGCTACTATTTCTGTGCTGGTTAATGGGACTCGTAAAGGCTTCTTTAAATGCACCAAGGGGGTTCGCCAAGGCGACCCTCTCTCTGCCATCCTTTTTTTTATTGCCTAGGATTACATAAGTAGACTTCTAATGAGCCTTGTGATCAAAACATGATTCGCCCCATCCAGGCTTCTAGAAACTTAATTGTCCCTACCCACCTTTTATATGATGATGAAATTATTCTATTTTTAAATGGTGATAAAAGGAACATTCAAAACCTCAAAAAGTGTCCTGGATCACTATGAAGATGTCTCGGGCCAAGTGATAAGTTGGAACAAATCCTTTGTTTTCTTTGGAAAAAGGTTTTCCCCCAACAGAAAAAGGTATATTATTAATTATTTCGGCATTAAGGCTCATTTCCCTTTACTTATCTTGGGGTTCCTATCTTTTGGGGAAGACCTAAATCCAACTACTTTTACACTATCATTGATCAAACCTCCAATCAACTCTCTTTCTGGAAGGGTAAATCTCTTTCCTTGGCTGGAAGAATTTGTCTTCTCAAATCTACCATTGTCTCCAATCTGGTTTACTCAATGATGGTCTACTCATGGCCTGCTAGTCTGATTAAGAAAATCAACATTTACATAAAAAATTTTGTTTGGACTGGTAGTACAAGTGAAAGAAAACTTGTGACCATTCCTTGGGCCACTTGTTGTAAACCTCTGGATAACGGTGGTATTGGCATCAAAAACCTTAAGATTTTCAACGACTCACTTCAAGCTAAGATGACTTGGAATCTGATTCACAACAATTCTGATTCCACTGACTATCTGAAGTCTAGATTCATCACCATTCTTAAAAATGGTAATCTGAGTTACATCACTTCTTCCATCTGGACATCCATTAAACGCTCTTCCTTTAATATCATGAACAACTCTTGATGGATGGTTAGCGCTAATTCCACTTTGAATTTGTGGATGGATAATTGGACTGGAATTCCATTGATCTCAATGCTCACATCCACCACTCCTCCCGGCAATACCAACTCCTCTATTAGGGACGTTCTTAATTCCCACGACATCACTCTCCCTGATGACATTGGTCACATCATTGACAATTAGCATTTCTCCAACACTGATGATTTCCTCGTTTGGTAACCCGCTTTTAATGGTGTTATTGATTCCAAAAGTTTCTACAAAAACAATTTTAGCAATTCTGATTCTAGCTTGGCCTGGTTGAAAAATTTTAACAAACCATGGATCAAACCCTCAAGATCTACTCTTATCTGGTGTATTTTCCCATAATAGGGTTCCCACTAATATGTGCTTACAATACTTTGGTATTACTCTATGCTCTAGATGTCTAATGTTTAATCAACAATGAGAAGATGATAATCAATTGTTTATGTCTTGTGCTACATCTGCAGCTCTTTGGAATTACATTTTTGACAATTTTTGTTACAGAGTGTCGATTCTTGACTCCATCATCTCCCAATTACAATGTTGTGCCAGTGGGGCTTGCTCCATGCAAATCAAGAATATTTTTCTAACTGCAGTGGCAAAACTCCTGCATGTAATCAGGTATGATAGAAATAATTTAATTCATAACAATTGTTCTTTTAGTCTAAATTCATGTAAAACACGTATTCTCATGGACATAAAGGATGATTCCTCTCTTCAGAAGGATCATTGTGACAATTCTGTTGGCGATTTTATGATCCTTCATAATCTTAGGATTGTGGGATCTTACAGAGAGCCTCTGCTCACTTTTGAAGTATTCAGGCAAGCCCCACTTCCAGGATGGATCAAAGTGAATGTCCACAGCACCTCGCGTGGAAATCCGGGTCCGGGAGGTTGTGGTGCCATTTTTAGAGATCATCTTGGCAGGTGCCAGGGCTGCTTCTTTGGTGGTTGTGGTACAACCTCGGCTCTGGAAGCTGAAATTCTGGGTGTGATTCATACGGTGGACTTTGCCAAACAAAAGGGTTGGAACAAGCTGTGGATTGAAATTGACTCAACCACTGTGGTGAAATCTATGTGGAAGGTGGTGGTGCATCTTGCATGGCCGCTCACTCCTCTTTGGATCCAATTCCTTTCAATGCTCTTTGACCTTAGCTACATTGCCACAAATGCTTATCGTGAAGTGAACATGGTTGCTGACAGTCTCGCTAACAAGGGAGTCAACAAGGATATTACCTAGCTTGATGATTTGCCTGGTGATTTTCTCCCTCTTTATGATAAGGATTGTAATAAAATTCCTTATTTCAGACTTTTGTATCTTCCCATTTTTTATAAAATAATTTTTGCCATGGTCTTTGACAAAGGCACCAACATCTAAAAAAAATTCCTTGAGCTAATGTAGAAGGATGATAAATTTTTCACTTTATATGAGTAAAATATTACAAGAATTTCAATGTACTCTTTTGGTATTATCATCCAAACTAAATGTAAGGTTGATTGATTCATTAATGTATTAAAACCAAGTCTCCTGAAGTCATTATCCCTAACAAACATTGATAGATATAAAAAATTATTCATTGTGATATCAATGTAAAAATGGATGTTGGATTTACCCATCAATATTATGGTTTTGATATGAAAATAAATTTTCAACTAAATTAAAATTCTAAAAACAATGGGTAAAATAAGATGATATTTTCTCTTTACTTTAAGTGTGGAAAGAAATATGGAGGACATTTTTTTAAAGGAATTGGTAAATTTTTTATGTGTGTAAAGTAAAGTCATAATTAAATTTAATTGTGATGTAATGGCACTAATTAGTTAGATAATTATAGAGAAAAATATGTTTATAATGTACCACCCACACTCCAGTGTTTCAAATGCAAGGAGTATGAAAATTATTATAACCGGTGATCAAATCTGAAGTAAATTAAAGATGATATATTTATACAACCTCTTAAGAATGCAGATTAAGGGAAATATCATGGTATCACTACTAATGATTTGGAAGAAGAAGTGGTTAAAGTTACACATACCTTCTATTATAGAAATGATAATATATTATTTGATTATATAACTACCCACACTATTATATTTTAATAATTTTATAAGGGTATCACAATACCACCTCAACAATTAAATGTTAAATCAGACGTTAAATCCCCTAATGGTATGATGATCACATATAAATTCTACGATTATTCTCTAGTTCAAGTTTGTAAAAATTCACTTCTTATAAATCTTGTTATTCGCCCTTTGGTTTATTTTAACATTATCTGGGTTTCATTATATGGATCCCACATTCATTTTCCATAAAGGGAAGTCATGTTTGTTATTTCCTACCAACCTATGATCTTCTATCAAAGTAATGATAAAATTGAACTTCTATTGGAAATAACATCCTTTATAAGTGTCTTGATTCATATTCAAAAGGGGTTAGTATCTCAAATGGTTTGGGAGAAAAATCAAAATTGAATATATCCATATTGTTCTTTCATTGATTTTTTATCCAAATAGATTCCTAGTCTTCATCCAAATCAAGAAGTTATGTTTTTTATAGAACACATACCTAATTATACACCTATTTCAAAGGCTTTATAAAGAATGACCCTGATTGAGTTGTAGAAATTCTAGACAAAACTCAAAGAGAATCATGATAAGAGATTTATTCATACAGGTGTGTCACCATGGGGTGAACCTATTATTTTTTTCAAAATAAACAATTTATTGATTTGATACTAAATTGATTATCATAAACAAAAAATTATCACAGTGAACATAAAGTATCATCTACTCTGTATTGATGACTATTTTTTTCAACTTCACAGAGCTCAATACTTTTCCATGATTAAACATAATTTTAGATATAATCAATTGAGGGTCAATAAATATCTTATATTCAATACAATATTCTATATAATTTATAGACACAATTATTTTATAGTGATTCCATTTATTCTTTTTAATTCTCGTGTTATAATCATATATTTAATGAATAATGACTTTAGAGATTACATCAATCAGTTTGTGGTAGTCTTTATAGATGATATTCTTAAATATTAATATTTAAAGGAAGAGCATGAAGATCACTAGATTATTGTAATGAATAATCTATGGAAGGATAATTTGAATGAAAAACTTACCTTGAGTTAATTTTGGTTATAAAATGCCTCATTTTTTGGGTAATGAAAACTTAGGATATGGTATATCGGTGGATCCATAAAATATGAATGTTATTAAACACTAGACTAGGACATCCAAAGTTACTACGATCCATAGTTTTCGTGGTTTGGATAGATATTATCATTGATTTGGGCATAATTTATCGTGATTTTATAATCCACTCACTAAGTTAACATAAAAGGGATCCCAATTCCTTTGGATATGTGAACAAGAAGACATTTTCAGGGAACTGAATAGAAGGATAGTCATCAC
Source organism: Viscum album (assembly GCA_963277665.1). Lineage (NCBI taxonomy): Eukaryota > Viridiplantae > Streptophyta > Magnoliopsida > Santalales > Viscaceae > Viscum > Viscum album. The sequence continues at coordinate 1,018,129,424 of OY728141.1, forward strand.
ACATGTTCTTAAACTACCTTTAAGTTAATAAGTGTTTGTTATCACTATTTATGCATAAAAAAATGGATTTTTCAGCATCATCACGTAGAATGATTTTCTGATATCGTATGCCTCATGAAAATGTAAGGTTCATGATAAAAATTACCCAACTCACGATTTGGAGTTACCTAAATTTTTTTTTTCATTATAGATATTGAGGAATTGTATTTATGGAGAAATGTGTTATATATATACTAATCATAATCAATTTAAGTATACATTCACTTAAAAAGTGTTGAATATGTTCCATTGAATATTATTTAGTTGATTGATGATTATGAATACTTAATACATTACCACACTAGGAACGTGAACAACAGGGTCGATGATTTGAGTCAAAAGGATCATAATAACTTATCTACGATGAGGATAAAAACTCCAATATTCCTAGATTTTAAAATAATAGATCTAGAAATCTTGAGGAAAGGGGAGAAGTATTTCCTTTATAAAGTGAGTGTTCAACTATATATCCATGTAAGTATTAAATAGCCATAAAAAGTAGATTTGGAATAACATAATATATTCGAAAATGTTCCTAAGATCAAACTTGATTATTATGTAATGATAAGATTAAGGAACTATGTATGTGTCCTATCATAACCAAACTTGTAGAAGGATTTCTTGGATTAATCTCACCATTCAACATTCTCTATTAATCATATAAGTAATAATATGTAAATAGATCTTCAAGAGTATTTTTGGTGGGAAAACATGAAGAGATATATTTTAGATTATGTATCTTAGTGATTGGTAATTAATTATTTTAAGGTTGAGATAAAAAAGTCTTAAGGAATTTTACAACCATTAACCATTCCAAGTTTGAAATGGGAAAACATCCCAATATATTTTTTCATCAGAATCCCCAAAATTTTTAAATGACATAATTATATTTGGTTTATGATCGATAGACTTATTCATTAAGAACACATTATTTATATTAAATAATATTTATATCTTTATTGTATTTCTATTATATACATTAAATATGTGGTAGTGTTTCATGGAGTAAAACATTATATTATATCTGATTGGGATATGAGGTTTACCTCAATGTTTTGGTGAAGTCTTCAGTAAGCACTTGATCTGGAGTTGTGTTTCAGTAATTATTATCATCCATAGATAGATGGATGGTCTAATATAATAATTAAAATGTTATAGTGCTTGTTGAGAACTTGTTCTATGGATATCAAATGTAGTTGGGGTCAATGCCTTGACATAATCAATTTTTTATATAATAATAGCTTTCACTCGAGCATTCAAATGTTACCTTATAAATCCATATATGTAATGAAGTGTAGAAATAAAATGTGTAGGGAAGATGTTATAGAAATAAAGCTATTTGGACCATAGGTATATGAGTATGTGGAAGATAAAGTCATATCTATTAAGTAACACATAATAGAATCTCTGAGTTGACAAAAATTATATACTAACAATCTTAAGTGAAATCTAGAATTCAAGGTTTCTGAGAAGGTATTCATTTGAACTCCTCCATGGAATATGGTCATGATATTTTGAAAAATAAAAAACTAGGCTCTAGGTATATTTCCCCATTTGATATTCTTGTTTGTGTAGGGATAGTATCTTATCTATTCATGCTTCCACCAAACCTCTCTCATGTTCACATGGTCTTCCATTTACCTATTCTTAGGATGTACATACATGATTCTTCACAAGTACCAAAATTGAAGGTTTTAATTTTAGAGAATGATATTTATTATGAATAAAAAATTGTATAAATCTTTGATCATAGAGAGAATGTTCTATGGAATAATATAATTCACCTATTTAAATTTCTCTGGATGAATCAAAAATTTGAATAAGCTTTCTTGGAACCCAAGGATATAATGAAAAAAATATCCTTATTTTTTTTATATTAGAGAGTGATAGAATTTTTAGGGATAAATTCATTTTAAGGGGGTTATAATTTTACAAACCAAGATTTTATATCATATTTATTTTCAAATTAATTATATTTATTCAATGACATACAATAAATAGATCATAGAGTTTAAACAATCTGTGATATATTATTGAAAAATTATTATTTAATGAGAGAGCTACCACATAGCCATTTGATTTGTGGGTATGAATATAAATAAATAAAATAATATTTTTTTTCATTTATATAAAACTAATTAATTGGTTATATATTTATTAAAAATGAAAATGAAAATTATTTTTAAATTAAAAGAGATATTTTTCGGAAAACCCCAATGTCAATGTGCATAATGTGTTTTTATCTATATAAATTAAATTAATCACTATTGGTTAAAAATTATAATAAAGTTTAAATATCATATATTCAAAAAAAATTAACATTCAAATAATTTTTTTTCAAGGCATGGGATAAGAGTAAATTCAGTTTTGTGCTTAAAAATGTAATTTAAAAAAATGGTTTTCATCACATTTTTAGAACATATTTTTAAATAAATTTATGAATCTTATAAAAATTGAATCTTGAAAAATGGATCCCATATTTTTAATAATGATATTAAAATATTTTAAATATGTCACTTTTAGTTTTTTTTTCATTATGAATATTAACCCGGGTAAACTTTTATCACCTTGGTAAGGGTAAAATGGGTAAAATATGGTTAAAACATTAAGGTAAGACATTAAAATTTCCCTAAAACTTGTATTTATCCTATTTTATGAGTGAATTTAATCACTATTAATAAAAATCTATAATATTTTTCCCTATGGTTCAATTTTTATTTGATTTTTACCATTATAACAATTTAAGAAAAGAGTAAATACAAAATGTCACTCTCTTGACTTAAATGTCTATAATGTTTTTCCAAAAAGATAATGATTTGATTAGTTTAGTTATAAATTTTGATTTGAAATATTAATTAATTTTTTGACATGTAAATTTATTTTTTATTTTTAGTGATAAAATAATTTTCTTTCATTCTTATGCAAGGTCAATGTAGTATTTATTCAATTAAAATAGAAATAAAATAAATGATTTTTAAAATATTTAATGTAATAAATCTTGGTTGAAATATTGATTTAAATAAAAATTTTAGACAAATATAACATATTATGTATGTTTTAATGGTTTATAATCTAATTCCATTATTGTAATGTTTTTTTCAAAGTCAAATAAATTGAATAATTTGACATATGACATTAATGATATTTTATAATAAACTATATTTTATTTAATGATTTAAAATTAATGAAAATATTATATTAAATAAATGGAATTAAATATAGTTTAAAATATCTAACAAGTTCTATATATTGGTAACTATTCACTTTATGGAAATAATATTTACCATTAAAGAGTAATAAACATCGATTTTGTGGTAAATGTCAAAAGGGTTAAGAGTGGTTAAAAATGAGATAAGGGTAAAAAATCACCTTAATATGTTCAAATTTTATTGTATGAGATGATTTGGAATTATCATTATTTTATATTTAAATTATATAAATTTGGATCCATTTTTTCATGAAAATTAATATAAGTTTATTTAATAAATTAATTAATTCCAAGAGTGCCCCTCCCCTAACATATAAAATGGAATCTCCTCTCCATCAGTATTCACAATGTGTGAAACTTATATCATAGAAAATAACTACTATAAAACATTTATATTTTTCTTTTACAACATCATGAGCTTTTGGTCATTCTAAAATTCCAACCTTCCATGGATTAATATGTAAGCCAACAAAGGTTTCTCAATTAAGGGGTTTAACTCTTAATTGAGCATTTTCAATTTTATTTATTCTTATACCACCTATAAATACATGGTATACATTATAAAACAATGAAATAAGTAAATCCAATATACTAAATTTTTATTATTATGATGAAACAACCATTATACACCCTCTTCCCCTTCTTTGGAAAATGATAATGTCACTCATGTGTATTTGTAGACTACCACCTCCACGATGCTATATGATTTTGTTTGTCATTTTTTATTTATATGGATGATAATAAGGATATATTTAATATATATATATATATATAATATAATTATAATCTCATAATGTTTAATTTTTTTTATACCTCTCTTTCTTTTCTTCCGTCTGAAAGTGAAAACAATAGTCATGCGTACAAATGGCCTACCAGCACTAGAAATGGTGTAATTCATTTTTATATCTATATCCTTTATAGATAAATATAAATATATACATATAAAGAATATATAATATATTTATAACATTATTAACATTCTTTATATGATGGAACCATGATCAAAGTACATGGACTAGAACTACCAAACCCAAATTCTCGTAAACGATGAAGCATTTAGCACATGTAAAAAGCAATTTTTATAAATAATTTTTAATAATTGGGTGTTGAAATGTTTTAAGTGAATCATGTATAAAAATAAAATTATAAAAATTACTTTATTATATAATATTAATAATTTTAAATTTATTATAAATTTGGTTAAAGTTATTTTAAAGCTATTCAAATTTGATATAATAGATTTATATTACTATCTCGTTTTTTTTACGATAGTTTAATATTATATTTCTAATTATGATAATTTATAAATTATCTATCAATACTACCATGAATTTACATAACATGGGATTATATTTTGAGATTAAATATTTTCATTTAATTTTCATCTCTTTAAGAACTCAAGTGACCAAAAGATTTTATTTAAGGAAAACCGACTTTATTTCTCACTTTTGTTAAAAATTGTTTCTTTTCCAGGTTCATGTTTTCTAAAAATCATATCCATAATGTTTTAAATTTATCCTATTAACATTTAAATTTATTTTTATCAATGATTTAATTTTTATTAATTTGTTAAAAGTGAAACTTCAATCCACTTTCTAAACAGGGTACTTATTAGTCTTTTTCAAAATATAGAATGAGATCATTGTTTTCATATACCTGACACGAAATGAATTTCCAAATGTCATGACCACTCAATTATTTGAATGTTCCATTAAAAATTTCCATGTTTATTTTCAATTAGGTTGTTTTATATTGTTTTTTTGGAGAGTTTTACATTTTAAATTTGTTATTTCAAAGTGAAAGGGTATTTTCCACAAGAAATATTCAAAGTGATCATTTAATGGAATTTTCATCTAAGATGAAAAACATTGATTCTACTTATGCTTTAATTGGGATATGATGCATTGATACAAACCTTATTTTTTCTCTTGATGGTTTATGATTGTGATGATGAAAAGTTTAGGTAACATGTTTTATCTCCATGGGTCATGATATATGATGAATGATTTATGATCATATAGTAAACACTTGAACAGATTATTATTATGTGATGGGTGTTACTAGAATTATATATACCTCTAATGAATTATGTAAATATATACATTACATGATATAGGATAAGAAATTAAGTGTGAAATATGGTATACACTGGGAGGGCTGGGATAGAAGGAAGGTGGCCATATTGGGGAGAACGATAGTATCGCATCTTGATGTTCTACAAGGTTCTTTTCTCTGGGTGGTGGGTCATGGGGATATTAATCAATAGAGGGAAAACTATTTTGGAGAGAAGATATTTTTCTATGTTGTCCAGTATTGGATATGTCAGTGAGAGAGTCATGCCTCCCCCAGGTTGCTGGAGGCTATTTTAAATGAAAATCAGAAGAAAGCTTTTAGTGGAATTGTTTTCTCTAAGGAGGCTGATCATTCATGGTTTTAAAAATCTAGTATAGGGTTGTTCAAGGGACGTGATTACCATGACCTCATTCTAAAGAATGGGATCTGGGATGAGTGTGGTGTACGTATGTGGGGTATGGACTTTACCTCAAAGACAAGTTTCCTTGTATCGAGAGCGCGAAATCTGGCTCTCCCAATGGAGGATAATATTCAGAAGAAATGTGTACTGGTGGAATCAAGATGTTACTGTTGTATCAATCCTCTGGTGGAATTGTAGATGCACTTTTTTACAACGAGTGAATGGGAGGTTTATCTTTGGACTATAGAGGAGATATAGGGTAATTTCCCTACTTCATGTGCTTCTATGAAAGGGTTTTTTGGATTATGGTTTGAAAGTACGGAATAATAGGGTATGGGGAATAAGGTTCACTACAAAATTTTCACAATGATCTTATGGACTCTCTGGGAGGCATAGAATAATTCTAGATTAGAAGGAAAGATCTGAGTTCCACTTCTTCAGGTGACAATGAAAGGGTTTTTGCCTGATTTAGGGTCACTGGTGAAGGGTGGGCTGCAATCTGATATTATATGAAGTCTTCTTAATAGACCTCTATATCGAGGCGATGTTCAGGTAGGTTGGGTGCATTGTAAACCTCCAAGTATTGGGTTGATGGTTATTGTGGGTGTCTCATTTCGGAATGGTAAAATGTGTCGGGGGGGTCTAGTGCGGGACAAGAATGGATTTGTTTTTGTGGCTTTTAGTAGATTTTATGGACCGGGGAGCACATTGGGTGTAGAGGTGCAAGAATTTCTATCCATCCATATGATTTGTAAAAGGGTTGTCTTGATGACTTCAGAGGTGGAGATGGACTCTAAGGTACTGGTTCAAGCATTATGGGGAGAAGGTGTGATTCTTTGGGGTTTGACCTACCTAGTTTGTGGATGTGCTTTGAAAATTGTTCAGGGATGCGCTGTCTGACATATCCCTAGAGAGGCTAACATCGCTACAGATTCTCTTTCTCAAAGTAGTTGTTTATAATATCCCTTGATGATTTTTGATACCGTGAGATCATTACATCATGAATGTGTTGGTATTGTTCTGGGGGATGCTTTAGGGAATCATCATTATAAACCACCTTGATCATTTTCTGTGTGTAAGGTTGTTTTTATATTTGAATAAAAATATAATTTCAGTCATTATATAATAAGGAATAGAATGGGGAGTGATCCAAGCTCAATAATGGACTCGTTCCACTATTATAGTATTGGGAGTGAACCTAGACTAATGATACAGTGGAATGGGGAGTGAACCCGATACACATTGATAGTATGATAAGTGATACTTGACTAAGGATATGATTTTCCATTGTTATATATATTCCGAAAATTATGTCATATTCTAATGTTATGCTCTCATGGGTCATGTTCCGTGATTCTTTTATGATTCATGTCTTATGGGCAGCTATGATTTACTTAATGACTCAAGATTATGATATATGATATACAAGTTATGTTTTTCAAATGTCATGATCATTTTTGCATAACCTTATTCTCATGTTATGTTTATGTTATTATTGAAATATAACTTGTTTACCCTTAATGTGGATCCGAGCTCACCATGTATTAGGTTTTCATTTCCCATATTATGAGGAACGTTTTGAAGTATGATATGTATAATATGGGTGTTAGTTGTGAATGACGTAGTGGAATGTGTTGTAGTTCCATTATAAACTATTTATTTATGTATCCATGTTTTCCAAGATACTATACCTCAAGGATTTTGGGGAAATCATAATGTTATATAATGAATAATCATATAATTAGATATAATATCTATATACAAAAAGTATGTGTCACCATACATGGAATGATCTAGGTTTGATTTATGTTTAGTTCTTTTTTAATACATTTTGAAAATTTTGAAATTTAGAAAATTATATAAATTCTCATCTTCAGAGGGAACATTTAATTTAAATTGGAAATTAAGGAGTTACCAGGAGTACGATGTCTATGCATTCCCTTATGCATGAATTATCTTTAATACTAGAAGCATCATTCACCAAACCTATTTTTAAAGGGAAACATTATTTTCTCAAATATTTTTTACATTGACTATATTTCATTTATTGATACCCATCACTATTTATAAGTTAAACATGATAATGTGTTAGTTATAAGTTGGGTTCTAAAGACCTAAAGTGGAATTCAGAAGCTAAAAATACAATCCAAATGGAAAATTTACACAACAATGACCTAGAAAAACTATCTTGAGAGGTGACACAGAGTGTGTCACACTCAATTATTCTTCTTTAAGATTCCCAAATAGAATACATATCTATTATAATGAAAGATTAAGTTTAAATAATTTATATATATGGGGATATTTTCTTTTTTCAAGAATAATCTAATTAATGTGATGGTATTTTTTAAATTTTTTTAAATATATTTTATAGATTAATTTTTTAATTTTTTATTTATTTTAAAAATATTATTTTCTTATACACCTACTCTTCCTCATGTTTTCAATATTAAATCATTAATAAATACTAGGTTGGGATATTTCTTCTATTTTTTAGTTTTCCTATTTCAATTACATTAATATGGTCAATCAAGAAGAAAAGTATTTAAAATTTGAGAGCCTATACGAAATTATTCTGGAGAAGAAACATTATCAGATTCCCCTATTAGAAAATAAAACGAGAGCACTGATATTACTTAATTGGAGAATAAAATGAGGTCTATAAGAAAGAATTCATATTCGAAATCTCCAAGGAATAGTTTTATTAGACTTATAAAATCTAATGTCAAATATATGAATTGACGAATCATTTTTTAATAAAGTACTGACATGGTATGGCTTGAAGGGAAAATTTTATCCTTGTGGGATATTATAAAATTTCATAATTACCTAAATGTATTTACGTGTCTTGATGATAAATTTGTTTTTGATATATAATTGAATAATTTTTCACCAACTTAATTCTAGTAGATAAATAGTATTTTATCATAATTACCTCATGGGTGAATGGTATTGATATTAATGTAACTTCAGTGGAGGTGGTACATATGTTCCTGATGGAACATGTTGTAAATTCCATGATAAGTTCTAAAGTTTTTATCAAATAAAATTACTTTTCTCTAAAATAGATTCATAATATGTTAGTTTGTAAATATATGTTTGATAGATAATAAATGACTTAGTTTAATTCTCAGAATATATTTATTGAGAAATTTATCCAATGGTAGTATCACCTTGTTAGGTCAATTTTAATCATATAAATATACCAGATGTGTAATTTTTCAGCTTCATGTTGTTCAAAACCCCTTTGAATCGTATAATGATTCTTCTTAGAATGATAAATTCAATATACTATGAGAAGGTGAGATTCAGTGAATCTTTTAATAATAGTATATTTATATGAAGCTTACCTCAAAGAATTAATATTCTAGTAGAAAAGACAATAGGAAATATTCCCAAGGAAGATAATTACCTAGGAAAATGCCAGATTAAGAACATAGATATCTCTTAGAAATATTTGAGAAAATAATATATTGATTACCTACCTATATAATTTAAGGATTAAAATCCTTTAATGTGTCCAGAAGCTTCTGAATAAGAATTTAGAAAAGAGTTTCAACCTATTCACGTACAAAGGAAAATATTAGTTTCATTGCCAACTATATTTTTTTAAGGTTGAGAAAATAATAAAAATAATCCCGAACCATATGTACCTGAAAATTTAATTTAAATAAATTATTTTGATAAAAGTATTAATGAGGATAAGGAAGAAGTCAATAAGTTAAGAACATCTAATTTTAATAACCTTTGTATATAGGTTAATTTTAATTATAAAATAGAGGATAATAGCTATTTTTTACTCAAAAGAATTTGATTTTTCATGTATTCCTAGTTCAAGATATTTATTATAGAGACCCATACCTTATAAACATAAATATTATATCTCATTAAAGTAATAACCACTACATAATCGTATAGGTTTAATATATTTGGAAACATAGATATATAAACAACTTGTTCATAAGAGATATAAATAATCTCTTACTAAGATATTTATAACTAGAACCCTTCTTAGACATATCATACTTCAAACCTTTATTTATAACCTATGGTAATGAAATATAAGAAATAGTGGTCTTAGATGATCAATAACGGTAATCAAGGTAGATATCAATGATAACTTTATAATATCATGAACATAAGGGTATGAGAACATGATAATATCATTTAGAAACCATACCCATCATATCATAGATCATAATCATGAGTCATGAAATATAGTTGGTTGTTCAGAAGTCATGAATCATAAGGGAATCAAAGATCATGAGCTATGAGAACATAAAATTTTCATAAGACATAAGTTTTTTGGAATACACATAATCATAGAAAATCATTTCCTTAGTCAAGTCTCACTACCATTACCATCATAATGGATTGTATTCACTCTTTATTTCAAGTTATACTCCTTCAAATTTCACTCCCAAGTCTATCATAGTGTTCATAGTCCCTTATTAAATTAGGTTTAATCACTATTCATGTCTTTATTATCTCATGAGATATCTCTTTTTACCCAATTCATTATTGGTCTATATAATTATGGGACCACCCACCACATAATGAAAAATAATACATATGTGTTTAATAAAATTATAATTAATTTACCATATATCATAACATGTGTAAAAGAAATAAGTTCACTAAAAATTTAATCATATCATCATAGAATAACCCATGGAAAATAAATAGATTTCATAAACATATCATCATCATAATCATAAACCATCTAGGGTAAAAATAAGGATGTTGTAATTGAATCATATCCCTAGTAAACCATAATTAACTTTAAAGGACATAATCTTAGATGAAAAATCCTTAAAATGTCATCTTTCAATATTTCTATAGTAAAATACCATTTTAAATTTGAAATTAGTGCTTTAAAATTGAAAAAAATAAAAAAAATTGTAAAATATTTTTTTGAAAATAAACATGGAAAATTTTAATGTAATATTTAAATCATTGAGTAGTCAATATAGTGGTAAATTCTATTTATATTGTATTCATTAAAATATTCCTTTCACATTTTTGATAAAATGACAAAAGTAAATCATTCATAAAATGAACAAAATATTCCCTTTAAAAAAAATTTACAAAGTAAATAATGGTTGTTAATGAATTTAAATGATCATTAGAGAATATTAAAAATATTCTGGAAAAGTCTTTTAGAAAGCATGTGCATGGAAGAAAAATGATTTTTGACCAAAGAGAAAAATAAATTCAAATTTCATAGAAAATAGTTTTTTTCATATATTGAGTACATACCAATTTGGAGACTTTCGAATAAAAATATAATGAAATATAAAACCTTATATGGATATAAATATCCTTATAATTTTTAGGAAAATTATCATAATAAACATTCATGGGTATTATATACTTATCATCAAATAAACAAGTTGTGAATATGTTATGTGTCTCACCAAAATAAAAGTGAGATAAATATCCCTTACCTCAAGTTAAAATTGCTTCAAAATTGATCTATATTTCTATATAATAAATTTAAATTTATTTTAATTATATAAAATAATCATGTATATACCTATTATTTCACTTATTATACACTTATAACATTTCGTCTCCCATTTATTACTAATTCCTTGTTAAAACAATTGTTTTCCAGTGTTAACTGTTTCTTTTTTCTTAAGAGTTTTTGTATGGTAGTTCTAGTAATTATACATTGATCATATTTCCATAATATATATGAATTTAACCATGTTATAAATATCATATATATCTATTATATATTTATTTATATTCATACATAAATATAGTGATAGTAAAATGAATTACACAATTCATGGAGACAGTTTTTCGTACGTATGCTTGAACATTATTTCCATTTTTTAGTGAATGGAACGAAAGAAAGGTGAATAGCAATTCACCTTTTATATATAATTTTTATAACATTTATATCTTATATATTCATTAAATGTATAATTATTAACATACTTTTTAAATGGAAATATAAAAATAATCACATCGCTTCATGGAGGTGGTAGTCCACACTTAGGCATGAGAGACATTATTATATTATAAAAGATGGGAAGACGGTGGATTATAGTTTTTAATATATAATAATAATTCTGTATATAAAATATATAAAATTAAATATCTTATAATGGATACCATGGATTTATCGTAGGTGTAAGAAGTAATAAATTGAAAGAAATTGGGTAAGACGATTACATGTTCTCCAGTAGGCCTACTTTAGATTACTTATTAAAAACCCTAATAATATTATTTTAAGAAGAAAAAAACATTTATTTCATGAATATGATGTTTATAATAGATTTGGATAAGGTTTTTTATCCATAAGGCTCAAAAACTATGAATAAGCAAGGAGAGGTTGTTCCCTTTTTTAAGTGAGGTGAAGGGCACTCATGGAATTACTTAAAGTGTTAAATTTATATATATTAATTTTTATATAAAAATATAAATGTTTTTATATAATTATAATATAATTTGATTATAAGTCTAAATGATATCATACAATAAAATTTAGACAAGTTTTGGTTGTATTTTCACTTATATCTCTTAGTTTTAACCCTCCATTATCCCTTTTAACAATACCATTATATCAAAGTTGCCTACTATTTAGGGATCAAGAAAAATACTATATAATACAATTTACTAATAAATAGAATGTGTTTGATATTATAAACCATATCCCATTTAATTGTATGAATTTAACATTTTAATCAATTTTATATCATTTTATAAAATATTGTTTATTTTAAAATATCATTATAGACATTTTTGGAAATATATGAACTAATATAATATGATATGATTCTAACTCATGTATAATGGGTAAAAATTAAAATTTATCCAACAAAAAGGAATATATAGTTTTAATATAGTCATTAAATAAATTTTTTTATTTTTTTAGATATCATTTTCAGACTTATCTGTTGGTTTAACCACTTCATTAAGGAATTTTATTCATTAACATGGTAGGGGATTTTTTAGTATTAAATTGTTATGATTTTACTTATGAGGTGATAATTGGATCATAAATATAAAAGGGATGAAATTTTATATATTTTTTAGTTCAATATGTACTCTTAAATGTTTTTTATAATGCTTAAATATTTTAATACATTATTTTTAACATAAAATATTATTAATTTCATTTTAAAAACTATTCACATGATCGGACATTGGAAACAATATGATAGAAATGGAATTAAATATTAAATTTAGAGTTCTTCATATTATTTTCTTGATTTTTTTAATACTTTCAGAAGCACTCTATCGAAATAGAGTAAGAATTTAATATAATTGTTCCATCACTAATGTTATAAAAAAATAATATTACAAAAATAATTCCTCCATATTTCAAATAAAAATTTATAATTGAACATTATTTAGTTTATACATGTTTAAAAAATTTATATATATTATAAACAAGAAAGTGAAATGTTTTACTTTATCTTTTACTTAAATATTATATAAGGTCAAAATCAAATAAAATGGGATTATATGTTATAATTTTGAAGGTTAAATTATTTTTAAGAAATATACCCATTAAATAAAATATAAGAATGTTTTTTAATGAATTTGAATCTTTATCACATTAATTTTAACCCTAATTAACCCATTTTACCTTTGTTGTGGTAATAAAAATTTACTATGGTTATTATCCATTATTGATTACTCTAGGAAACTCTTTATTTCAATTATCAAAAATAATTTTTTTATAAATCTAATGACTTTAATATTTTATGATAGTAAATTGTTTTTGGATAAATTGTGAAAATTAGTTAAGTCTTGGTCTACCATTAGTTGAAAATGAGCCAACATCAGTTCAATAAGACAATGCTAGCTCAATTACTCTACCAGCATGATCTACCATTAGGTTATTCTACCATAGAGTGGAGATACTGTAACTTCCAAGTACATCTATCAATATAATTTTATACCACCACTCAATGATACTACATGTTCAGTGGGGTTACGTCCAGATGTTTCTACTATTCAGTAGAACTACTGTTAAGACAAATTTATTTTTCTCTCCAAGACAATATACTATTTAATTGATTCTAACATCCAATAAAGATACCTATAATACATTAAGTTATTCTACCACTAGTATTTGATACTTCAAGGATACACTGTCAAATAATCTACCACCAAAGAGATACTATAACCTTCCGGAATAAATTTCAAAATTAATTCTCTAATGGATAGTTTATGCATAAAATTCATTATATAAGAACATGGATTTAATAATTTTTATTATTGAACAATAACATATAAATTTTAAAAAAATTCCACCTTCCCAACCTTGTTATTTAGTATAATGATCCAGAATATCTTATTATTATAATATAATGGATAAGCGGACCGCCCAAAATGCAATAAATTCAGAAGATCTCCATCATTTGAAAAATATGAATTCATTAATATAAAAGTATAAACATAGTAATAAATAAGTTTAGAAACATAGATAATTTTATAGTGTGTGTGAAAGAACATAGACTAAAAATAAATGGTTTTTCTAAACATCCATGACACTTTGTTTTCATAAATTTTATTTGAAACTTGTTTGATCTCATTTAATAGATGGATTCATGGACTCTTAAACAACTGAATCTATTCTAATCAAGAAGCACTATATTTTCTTTATATTATTACTTAATCTGTCTATTTTTTCATAATTTTTAGTTTTGTTTTCCTACTCTATTTACCTATAAAATACGATTTCCTACACTAAAATGAAGAGTGATTGACCCCCTCGTTCGATTTTTATTCATTTATATTCCCCATGTACCACTATAGAAAAGGCCATGGGTGACTTATACTTGTTTTACCCATGTATATCTATGTAATAGGATTTATGTTTGGAAAATTATGTATTCTTTTGGTTCTAAATCATGATCCAAGTTATGGATTTGTTTATTTTATAATAAACTACCTAGAAGTGGGTGATTTCCACTTGAAGGGGATTGAGTATAATCTTGAGAGTGATACCCTTGTTTAAAATTCTTATATACCTTATTTGTTTTTATTTATCTATTTTAAATTCATCGTTTTAAATAAGATAATCTTTTTTCTCAAAATTGTTAAAAAAAATCAATCTGATAGTTAACTCAAATATTTTTTATGTACACCATTTGATATGTGTAAATAAGTTTTAAAAGTTACTATTTTTTATAAAGTATATAAACTAATACATGCTCAATATTTTATGAATATTTTTTAAATATGAAATTGTATAATTCTACTTTTTTTTACTGTAAGTTTTTTTTTAAAATCGGGGGATATTAGTTGTAAAATAGCTTGTAACATATCTTATTGAAAACTCAATTCAACCACATATTGAGTTGTCCACTAGGACAACCATTTATAAGAAAAAAAAATAATGGTAACTATTTATAAACATTATACCAAATGATTCACAATATGGAATTAAATTTTCAATATTTAATTTTTATATGTTACAGAAATTAATGTACAATAAAAACACAAAACACAAGGAAATTGTTTTTTACAGAAATTAATGTAAATAATTTTACATTGAAATAATTTTAAAAAAATATGGTTCTTAGTAAATTTTTGAAACAAAATACAATTCAAAATATAATCTATATCTTTTACTAATCATTAGAAAATAAATATGTTCTGAAAAATAAAAAAAACCCCTTGAATTAGTTTTGATAAAATGATTTTAATTTATGATATTATTTTTACCAAATAAACTTTTTAAAATTCAATAAATTAATTATAATATTCACTCACAAAAAGAAATAAAAACATATTTCGAATTAAAAATTTACTTTATTAAAAGAAATGAGTGTTTATTTCTTAATAATAAATCAATACATTTATATTTATTGTGATCTTTATATATATTTTATAATTCGGTAACTTCTATTCATACCTTACAATTCAATTACTATGTTATAATGAAAATAAAATAATAATATTTTGTGGTTTCTCAAAGATCGGTGTTGTGTGTTTCATATGATATCAAACATAGTCTTCTTTTAAAATATCAAAGTTTTACATTCTTCCCCTCTTTTATAAATTTCATCCTCACAATTTGAACTTGTGATTAGTAATCAAGGGTTTTATACTTGAAAAATTCCTTCATTGATAACTCACATCTAAAAATGGGTTAATAATACGTCCTCCTGAAAATATGGAAGGAGAAATAAAAATGTAATCTAGAATAACAAATAACTAGGTTTAAAATTAGGCAAACATTAGTGAGAACTAAAAATATGGACATGGATGAAAATTAATTTCAAAATAATGATAGATAGTGATAGATAACATTGATCACAAAAAATTGAATGATCATGAGAATGTTAATGACTACAAAACCAAACATCAATGTGGTGTTGAAAAGACCAACAATTCTATAGATTTCGATATAATATGATAATATTTATATTTCAAGGTCCTTTTATATTGATTAAGAGTTCATTTACCATCTAGAATACAAACATATGGAAATATACTTACATGAAAAGTATAATATTAAACTTTAATAAATTTCCATCATAATCTCATATTTGTCTTCAAATAATGAGTATTCATGTTGAATTTTTCATGCCTAAAGTACTAAAATCAAATTTAACTGATCACATAATCCAAAAATTGATAACAATATATTATTTTTTCATTAAAATTAACCAATACTAAAATGGTTAGCATAATTTATGATAATATTGAAAATGTCTGAACCATCCTATGATGAAATAATACATTCAACTCCAAAATTTCAAAAATAATAATAATGTTTTTACTTAGATAATTTCATAAATAAACCTATAACTAAAATGACCTCAACAATCTCAACGTCAAATAATTTTCTATCCTCAAAGCTAATCTCATACCTTTTAACTTTCATCCCAAAAAAATTTATTTCACTATTCCTGAATAATATTACATGTTAAACCACATGTTAAACCGAAAGGTTATATATATCTCAAAACAATGAATAATTTCTCAATATATAATTAAAAATCATGATAAATCATAATTTAATCCAATATTATAAAATATTTCCAAATTATCATGAATCAAATATAAATAATAACTTGAAATTTAATCCATTTCTAGACTATAAATATCTAGTAAAGTATGACCTTATCGATGAATAACTTTTCAACACCTAAGATTATATATATCCCATCATCCAATAGACTATAATTAACATAACATCAAATAATATACTATCCTAATGTATTATTTAATCCTATATATAGTATTCTTCTTAAAACCTAGTAAATGTGTCAAGTTATATCAAAATATCATCACTTAATACCTCATAAGGTATGTATTTGAAAATATGATCAAACATAAACTTATAAATACTTTATAGTATCTATAAATCTTATGTTGACCCAGAATAGTAAATTATATGCTTCCAAAAAATTAACATAGTCTTTATTCTTCAAATAAAATTAAATATTGTTGAATATATTCCATAAATCCCAAAATTCCACGAAATTTATCAATGATGAGCTAAATAACTTGCCAATTTCAAGGTTACCAACACAATCCCATTTACTTAATCAATTTAAATTATATATTTATCCTAGATAATCATTATAACCATACCAATAAATCAATTTCTTTATTTATCAGTAACATTTAGATTATTTTTTCAAATCCGTAAAGAGAAAAAATATTATGGAACATTCCTTAGATGTTTCAGGATTCTTATATATATAATATCATTTATATAACACCTATATAACATAATTATCATAACAAAAAATTTAAACAATTTAATCCTTTCACTATAATAATTTGAATAGCATAGTTCATCCCTTTTTCAAGGATTTATCCCTTTAATTATGGAATTGGCTTGGATATTGCCCATATTACAAACATATAAGACATTAAACTATGAATGGTTACTTAGGATTAAATTCATTTCCCTCTATTAGAATTTTCTTTTTTACTCAAAAATTTTATGTTCCATGCCCTTCTATTCCATAGATAAGACATATTCTTATTCATATAAGACATTCCCCTAAGTGTTTCTTCCAAAAAAACATGACATGATGGAAGCAGAATCTCATTACCTCTATAGTCTTCCTAAAACTCCATTTTCTCTTATTAGGTGTGTTAAGAAACTCACCCACGATTATATTGGTAATAATATAATGATATATCTCATTTGGCATAATTTAATGGTATTTCATTCTTGATCTAATTTCATTTGGCTACTATGGAAGATGATCATTCTAATATTCATCATATTATGTGATGACATGCATCATCCTAGTTCCAACTATTTACTAAACCCAAACAGTATAGAGCGAGAATCAAAATTCATAGTGAGGAATCATATAATCCTGATAAATCATTCAAAGGATTTAAAAATCATTAAAAAATATATTAAATAAAATAAACCTTATATTTAACCTAGTCTATCCTTGATTATCATCTATTCAAATCCTTTATAAGGGTTTATAATGATAATTTTAGAAAACCAAATAATACATCCAAGGAGTTTCAAACTATGTGTGAAGTGTGAGCACACTCACAATGAACTAGACTGATGGATAAGATATACTCCAACCAACTCTTTTCATGATTATTACCCCTAGATTCATCTATTCCAAATCCATGTCTATATGTAGTTTCTATACAGGGATGAATTTCAAGGAAAACAACATAATCTATATCTTATCAAAACATTACGATTTTATCTTATACCTATAAATATCCTGAAGAGTTTCTGTAAAGTAATCTAATAATAATCTTTAAAGGATAACCATACTATACTTTGATACCAACTATAATGACTTATGATTTTCCAGTATAAATATTATTTCTTATTTATGATTATCAAATATATAACATTATGATCAATGCTATAATCATATAATTTTAGTATATTTTTAAAAATCGATATATAAGAAAATTATTCCTAACATATGTACATTATTTCTTATTAATTTACTCATAATTATCACAATTATTTGACATATCATACTTAAAACCTTTCATTATAAAACTAGAAAAGGTAATATAATAATGGGTGAGCTCAGATGCTTAGTAAGGGCGAACAAATGATAAATAAATGATCAATTATGTATAAAATGAAAATAATGGTATGAGAAAATGTTCTTAAAATTTGAGAACCATTCCTAGAAAAACATATATAATAATCATGAGTAATGGAATATATCATCCTGGTTCATAAGGAACAGATCATCAAGTAATCAAATAACATGAGTTATGAGAGAATAAAATTGGCATGATAAATAATTTTGTGGGATATACATAATCATAGAAAATAACTTCCTTATTTATGGTATAATACCAAAATTATCTTAACGGATTAGGTTCAGTCCCTATTAAATCTTATCCATAGTCAATGTTCATTCCCAAGACTATCATAGTGTAAAAATCACCTCACTAAACTAAGTTCACTCCCCATTCTAATACTTATTATCTCATAAGATATAAATATTTACCAAATGATTTTGAGGAATACATAATTATGGGCCCACCAATAACATAATTAAAATCATATATATATATATATATTACATAAAATCAAAAATCATTCATCTTATATCATAACAAATGGAAAGGAAGTAGGTTCTATAAACATTTCAACATTTCATCATAGAATAACAAATTAAAAATAAACAGGTTTTATAAAAATCTCATCATTACAATCCTAAACCATCAAGATAAATAATAAGTATTTTACAATTAGATAATATCACCATTGAAGCATTATTAACATAAAAAAATATGTCATCTTAGATGAAAATGCCTTTAAAATATGACATTGAATAATTATTAAGTAATTCATTTTGAAATCACTTCTTTATAATCTAAAAATTTGAAAAATATTATCAAAAACCTTTTCATTCAAGTTATGCATGGAAAATTTTAAAATAATATTCAAATAATTCAGTGGTCATGGTGGTATGAAATTCCTTTCATGTCGTATACATTAAAATATTATTTCACATTTTCAATAAAAACTAAAAAGTACCTTGTTTGGTAAATGAAAATAATATTCATTTTAAAATATTTTTAAAATAATCAATAATGAGTTAAAATGACTCTAAATTATCATTGGATAATATTCAAACCATTCTTGAAAACATTTTTAAAAAACATGGACATGTAAGAGAATATATTGTTTACATTAGAGAGAAATAAAATCATATTTTCATAAAAATAGTCTTTTTATATATTAAGTAATTAAATAAAATAAAATGAGAGGAGGAAATTTAATCTCTATAAATTTCCATTTTATAATTAAATTCATGATTTTTTATAGGTAGATAATAAAATTTCATTATTGGAAACTTAATCATAAACAATCTGGATAAACAATGAGATTGTAACGTAAATCCCTTACCACTTCTATAAATTATAAATCATATCATGGAATAGATACAATTATATTGAAATATATATCCCAATAATTTATATAATAAATATTTCAAAATAAATTAATGATAATTATATATTCCACATAAAAGAAACCATTCATGAATATGACATGTGTCTCACAGAAATAAAGATGAGATAAAAATCACTTACCTCAAATTTAACTTTCTTAAGAAGTGAATAAACCAATTTTATAATAAATTTTAATTTATTACAATTATAAAAAAAATACATACTTATAATTTCATATATTATCCACTTATAACATTTCAACTCCAATTTATTAATAATTACTTATTTAAACCGTCGTTTACAAGTGTTAATTTTCTGGTTTTTCATGAGAGTTTTGGTTCAGCAATTTTAGTACTTGTACATTGATAATTGTTATATTATCATCATAATATTAACTAGATATAATTATCAGTCAAATTATTTATATATTTAATTATATTAATCAATCAAATATAAATATATAAAAATGAATTACACCGCTCATGGTGATGGTAGGTCGTATATACTGATGAATGTTGTTTTCTTTTTTAAAAGGGTGTCACTAAAGAAAGGTAAAAAATAATTCAATTTTAAAGGATAATTTTTATATCATATTAATATTATATGTTTATTATATCTATCCTTATTTCTATATATCTAAAATGAAAATGAAAAATGAATCACATCATTTCGTGGATGTGGTCGTTTAGCATTGTTACCATTTTATAAATAATGGGAATAATGTGGATTATGGTTTTTCAACTATAATATTAACTTATTATATCAATTAAACTTAATTAATTATTATATAATTGATACTATTTATTTAGATGAGGTATAATAAGAATGAAATTTATTAATTCTTGGTAATATGATTACCTATTCTTCGATAGGCCTCTTTAGATTCATTATTAAGGACCATTGAATGGGTTTTTAAGAAAAAGACATCTAATTCATGAATATATAATATAATAAGATAATTTTTTAGGTTTTGGTTGATATATATAGCTTAATCAATGTGAATAATGATGTATAGGTGGTCACCTTTTATAAGCGAGGGGATAGACTCTCTTAGAATTAAATATGGTATTAAATTAATATAAATTAATTTTGATTGGAAAATGATTCCAAATTGAAATAATTTGAATGTAATATGAAATTAAATAAAAATTATCCTTACTTAATAAAATTTTGACAAGTTTTGGTTATTTTTCCCCATTATATCATTGTTTTAACCCTTCGTTAACCCTTAAAACAATTACCATGATATCATAGTTTTTTTTACTATATGGGGTCAATAAAGTTGCTAAAAATAGAAAAGTAACCCATAAAAAGACTTTGTTTTATATTATAAACCATATCCCATTAATTTTTATGATTATAAGAGTTTTATGACATTTAAATGATTTGATAAAATATTGTTTATTATAAAATATCATTAATGTCATTTTTAGAAATATATGAAATATTATAATTTAATATTTCTATAACTCAAATAAAATAGATTAAAATGACATTTATTAGATCAAAAATAGTATAAAGTATTAAAGTAATCATCCACTCAAAAAATTTATCAGTTTATATATCGTTTTAAACCTTATCTTTTGGTTTAACCCCTTGGTTAGCCAATTTTAATCTTAACCTTCGTAAAATATTTTTTGACGTTAAAGTGTAATAATTTTACTTCTAAGGTAATAATTGGATAACAAATGGATATGTGTTTAAATTTATATGATTTATCCAAAAAATTTCCCCCTTTTAATATATTTATTATTTTTAAATAATTTACTAAATTATATTTAACATAAAATACTATTAATTCCTTTTTAAGAATTATTCACATAATTTTACATTGAAAACAACATGAAAGTAATGGAATGAGGACATAAACCATTAATTTTTTTTTAATATTTTTGGTCGGAGTGACTAACTCAGGGAGGGTAAATTGGGTTCCTAATAAAAATTTCTATTAATGAGTATGTTAAAATAAAATACCCTTAATAAAATAAACTGGATAATTACTAAAAAAAGAATGTTGATATAAGATCTGTCCTTTTAAAATATTTCTCAAATAGTGATTATGTATTTGTTTAAAAAATTATAATTACCATAACTTTTGAAATCAATTTACATAAACAAAAATAAATAAAACCAATAGTTAAGATTAATTATCAATGTAATAGTATTGTTTATCGATTAAAAAAATCTATAATATAATAATAAAACAAAACACAATAACAATGTTGATTAAATAACAGATTCAATCTCAAGATGAATCATAATCCCCTCCACGTGGAAATCACCTACTACCATGATGATTATAATAATAATTAAAAAATTCCATAACCAAGATCTGGTAAACAAACAATATATATAAGTTTTCCAGTCTAAAGATCATCGTCCATAGTTATACATTAGAAGTAATATAACACAAGTCACACAAGGCCCTCTTCCATGAGCCTAGTTGGAAAACATATGTGAAAGAATAATAGATTATCAATAATTCTATAGTTAGGTGAAGGAGATAGTCTATGTTTGATAACAGAGTAACAACACACAGCTCAAAAGAAAAAAAGATTATGATTAATAAAGAATATAGTAATGCTCAGTCTAGTATGCTCAAAATGTTCGAAATCCTCATATAATTGTTGGTGAGATGTTTGAGCTTCGTTCTTGAAAATTTTGGCAGAATGGAGGATTGTAGGTATCTTTAAAAAGGTTCTAGTTGATCACTTTCAGTATCACAGTCAATATCTATAATGGATTCTGTGATTTTATTTCATTTATCTTCATAGTAGATGAATCAGTGATATTGTAATGATTTTTTATTTTGATTGGAAATTTTATTATTTTTTTAGTCAATGATCATTGTATATGTCATAGATATCGAGTATAGAGATAGTGAGAGAGATTTCATTAGTGTATATATAGATGAGTTAGTCGGAGAAGATCTAAAATCCTTGGTTTGGATTTGACTATCTCATGATGACATGGTCGAATTTTTCTAGAACGAAAATAGTCATTGATTCATTCACGCCAAAGTCCTCAAATAGAAATGGAAACAAGAAGCAATATGTGACTCAACATCTTGAGGTGGCACAAACTAGAATTGCCTCAAGAAAATGGTGAATCTGATTCTAGCGGTGACTCGGATTTTGGCAGTGACTTAGAGTCTTATGGTTACAAGCCTGATGATATCTAATCCTAGTGGTAGATCCTTTGGTGGTAACAAGCCTAAGAGTATCTTATCCTTGTGGTAACAATCATGGTGGTGGCATGACTGGCGATGAATCCTTTTTAGTGGTGACTCTCCTCAGTAGTAGCTCCAGGATGATGGGGAAAAGTATGGAGTGACTCCCGACTAATGGTGAATCACAGCAAAACTTATCAAAACTATCATAAAAATATTCTTACCATATAATATTCTATAATAAAATATATAGATCATTAGTACTAAATTAATCACGGTTTGGGATCATAAAAATAAGAGAGTCTCAATCACAATCCACACAAAGAGGTTCCAATATTATCCCCCTTTTTATGATCACAAAACATGTAATTTTATTTGAATAAAAAATAATTTATCATTTAATCTCCACCTTTTAGATTATCAAAAAAGAAAAGAAGAATAAAATGAAAATAATAAGGTGAATTATAATAAAACTAAGATATTTCCTTTAATATTATCCAAAAATATGTTGATTATAGTAATATAAATATATAAAGTAAAAGTATGTGATCCCTATAAAAAGACTTCACCTAATCAAATTTACTATTTAGAGGTCGGTGGATGATCAACTTTATCTTCCCATTTGTACATTCCATTGTCCAAAGAGGTTGAGACAATATTAGTGAAATTTGGAGCATAGGTGGTAATAGAAGAAATTTTCATGGAAGAAGGAAGAGGATCATGAATAAGAACTATATCTATATTTCTAATTTCATAATCTGGTGATAAACTCATAGGCTAAAATGGTGGAGGTAGAATACTATCTGACTGAGTAATCACAACATTTTTATATCACACTATCTTTGTGGTTGTATATAAAAGAACTATTATCACAGGAATTTCCTCCCATACAATAACAGTTGTACTATGGACATGTAATAAGGTTTTCATAAGATTAATAAAATAAATAATTATATTTCCTCCCCTTTCCATTGAACTAAAGAAATCATTTCCTCTCTTATGAACCCCTATAGATCGGGTATGTAAACCTTTAGTTGACACACTTGTTATTTGAAAAATATTGTCACTAATGGTAAACTCAAATTCACTACCTGAAATTTGATGTTATCAGACATATCATGATTTTTATAAATAATTCAAAAATAATAATTTATTGTTTTCTTGATGATGTCCTTACCAGTTTTTAGATCAATGGAATATTCTCTTATCATCTTATAGAAATGCTCTCCATGATGATGTATCTATCTTTTTTGTTCCTCATGAGTGGTCTCATCACCCAAATCATTACTGATATCTTTTGTCATAAAATGACTGAGCACATATCTATCAATTTGTACTAGAGTATGAGGATGGATAGATGATGTAGAGGTAGCAAAAGTCATGCTTTCCAACATCTAATAACTAGAATTCAAAAATTCTAAAGAAGAGGGTGTTAGACCCCCTACTGAATCATTCAAACATTATACTTCTTTTTAAAATATTATATTATCCACTTCAAGCTCTTGAATATGAAATATTACTCTTTGTTGTAAATTAGATATAACCAACTCAACCAGATATCAATTTCTTTCTTCACTGAGTTTAGAAACTAGAGAGGGTCATGAGATAAAGACGTTTTTAAAATCAGAAACTAAATTCCTTCTCAAGGAGTCCAAATTAAAATTCACATTTCTTTGAAAATATTCTAAATTAGCTTATGTTATAACATCAATAGGTATAACATATTTATTAGAAATATGACCACTTTTCTTATGAGGCAATTCAACTTCATTTGATCTATATATTTCCATGGGAGTGAAAGGATACAACTCCATATCCTGGTCAAGTTAGTCCACTAAGGATCCTTATCCTCTTATAAAATTTTCAAACTCATCATCTAAATCTCTGTAATCCAAACCAATTATAACAAAACCAAGATACATTTACCATTCTTAAAAATAATTAACTTTGTGTCTTTTATAATGAAAAATAAATATGCTCTAAGTACTTGAGATTATTGACCAATTTCATGTACATAGGGGGTAGGTTTTGTATGAGTTATATATATAATATATACATTTTCTAATTGATCCATTTCTTCTGAATGATCAAAAATATTGGTGGTATTCTCTCTCAAAATAAAATTTTCTACATGTTCTTCAGTAATAAGTGGAAAATAAGTCATCTCTGTATCTTTATATTGATTTTCATCTCTACGAGAACATGATACCACTTGTGATGAAGGATGATTCTGAACCATTTCGTGATCACAATCAGTAGGATCATCTCTATTATTATTACTATCAGAATTATGATTATTTACCTGATCATCTCCATGATCATTACAACCTTCTTAATTTTTACCATCTCCATAATTAGATCCATCACCATTATTTTATTAATCATTATCATCATCATTCTTACTCTCATTTCAATTTAATTTCCCATGATCCATATCATCATCTGCTTCTTTAGAATCATTTACACCTCTTCCATTCTCATTACCATTCTGGTCACTTGATGTTTTGTAATAATATGTATTAAACTATGATTTACTTTATATTTTAATTTCATTAACATCATTTTCATCTGAATGAGATTCCTAGGTAGATAAAGAACTTAGAGGATTAACATATCCAAAATAATCTTTTAGAGGAGATTTAGGAATCTCTCGATCACTCCCCACTTCCACTTAAAAATATTTTTCTTCTTCTTACAATACATTCCCAACATTTTCACTATCATCATCATCTGAGAAATGAACTTTTTCATCAATCCCATGACCAGGATCCCCCATGTCCATGGGTCTATTTTTATGCTCAATAGGGTTGAATTCATCATACAATTTTTCATTCTCTCTTACCATTCATTTCTTCCAGTGATTCTGGTTCACATTAACCCTTCAGAAACTGTCTTTGATATGAAAAAACAACCAAAATTATATTTAGATTCTTTTCCTTCATTGACAAACCCCTTTTCCTTTAAGATGTATGATGAAATATTAGGATACATTAAAGAGTTAAATATTGATCTATTCTTTCACATCTCATACATATGAATAATCAAAAACCTACACATATTGATCCTTTACCTTTGTTTCCTTACAAATAGAAATTAAACATCATGATATAACATGGTATTGAAATATACCTTTCTATGATATAATACATACAGGACAAACCTAAAAAATATTTTACATTCACAAACATGTTCTACATCTGTAGGTCTTTATAGGGTACCATCTCTGGTCAACTATTCTTGGGCCTCTTTATATTTGATCATTTCACTATCACATGTAATATATCCTTGAAAATCCATATATATCCCTTTATGAGGTACTTTTAAGCACTTTTATTCTTCTTTCAAAGATAAAAAAATCTCTTCTCTATCAATGTGACATTTTATCACATCCTCTTTCATTCCAAAAATAAACTCATCATTCTGATAGAAATTGTATACCTCACTCAGATAATACACTTTTTGATTTGATGTGAACAAATTCATACATTTTAAATTTTCTATAACATTAAATACTATTTTATTTCTAGATGGAATCTATTTCACATATATATCCATTTCTACTTCGAAAACCCATTTTTTTATATACAGTTTTCATGAAACAATATCCAAACTACTGGAATATGTTGAACTATTATGTAGAACAAGGTAGAATGGAAAGATGACTAGTCTAGAGTAAGGTAATGGTTCAGGAGTTCAAGGGATTAAGGGATAATGAATCAATTTGATTTTTCCTAAGAAACTAATCATTAAGGGATTCCAAATAATAAATAATAATAAATTTATGATAATAAATATTTTATCAAGAAAATAATAGAAATAGTAATAAAAATAGTATCAAAATGGAATGGTGACTCATTCAATGGTGACTCATCAACAGTGACTCCTCAACGATGACTCATAAATGGTGAATCATCAATGGAGACTTTCCAATAGTGGATTATCAATGCATACATGCCAATGATGACTTATCAATGATGAATCATTAACGGTGAATCGTCAATGGTGACTCTTTCATTCAGAACTTATCATTCCTAATTCTTGTTTTATGTACTTTAATCCATTATATTAAAAAGCATTTTTCAATATATTTTTGTCACGGCCCATCCCCTGGGGCCCATTCTATAACTTCCCCAAACCCGCCTTCCATAGGCTGGGGGCTGGTGACTAGAACCAAAGGGGTAAATCCCTAAAAATAGGAAGGTATTTCCTTTACAAATTATACACACAGAACATATTAGCTGGGAGAAATAAACTAAGTAAAAATGTATATAAAAGAAGTGATGAAAAGTAAAGGGGCAAGAAATTCAAGCACAACTATAAGGTATAAGGAAAACAAGTACAACAGAAGAAAGGTGATACAACTGTTGAATCATCCTCTTGGAAATCCTACCTGAAGGGTAGGTATAGTAAGCTTATACAACACTCCACGTCCATCCGTCTCTTCCATGTACTGTCACACAATGTGGTCTACCTCTGAGTACCATCTAGTCCTCATACACTCACCCTTAGTCAGTGTTGTCTATTTTCTACATCCAACACAATGAGGTGCGGGCATAGCCCATGCAGGGGTGAGTATAACGATACTCAGTAGGGACCCCGAGACCCTCAAGGTCTCTAAAATTCCAAAAAGGATAAACCAAAAAGTAATAAATCAACATATAGCCATTACTAATGTACATTCCCATACATATACCAAAGTTATCAAGTAACCCATCTCAATCATGAGTATAACACATAAGTAATTGACTCAGCTCACACATGTATACAACTTATGTATAGAGATGGAGATGATAAGATATAGCCACTGAATCACTTGAGCAGTCGGACCCATACAAGATCCAAGACCAGCTATTCTGTCGGACCAACACATGATCCAGGAACAAGAGTTTGATCTGTCAGACCCACACAGGATCTGGGACCAACTATTCTGTCAGACCAACACATGATACAGGAACAGAAGTCAGAACTGTCGGTACCACACAGGATCCTGGAATAGTAGTTAGAGCTGTCAGACACACACAAGATCCAGGACCAGCTATTCTGTCATACCAACAAACGATGTAGGAATAGAAGTCAGAACTATCAGACCCACCTAGGATCTAGGAACTGTTGTTAGAGCACAACCAGCCATAGAGTTCTTCACGAAGCATGCTTGATTCCAAGAGGGTCTGATCCTCAAGCGAAGTGTTGATACCTCAAATGCGATGTAGTCCCAAGTTGATGTATCCAGAAGTTTCGTCTCGTCATAAGGAACCCAACGCAGTAGAAGAAGCATCAATCAGATGCATGGTCTAAGAGTTATTGGCATTTCCATTCTAAGGGTGTGGTTAGATTTAGGTTTAATCCAACCCACCTTTAGCCCAACTACATCCAAACCTCAAGTGGGGTACTGAAAAATTACCTTCCTTCTCCAATATTTCCATCACCATATATGGTTCGTCAATCGGACACCCGTAGCCCACGTTATGGGCGAATAGGTGAAATCGGGTCAAACGGGTCTGGACTGGGGTCTGACTCGGTGTGCCGGTCCGACCCGACCCGCGGGGGTGGCCTAGCCCACGCTGGGCTTGGCCCACGCTAGTTCCGGCCCAATGGACCGTGAGGGTCCACCCCTTCCGCGTCCATAGGAGGCCCTGCCCCCTGCTTCCTGAACGGCTTAGCCGTTCAGGCATGTGGAACAGCCGCTGTTGTGACACATGGGACCCAGTAGGGTCCCACTGTTTTCAACTGGCCAAGTGGCCAGCCAACTACTCGCGTGGCTTTGGTTGCGCCGCGCCTCTTCCGGTTACCCGGTGGCTCGGGCCGCCAGACCTCCTTGCCACTAGTCCTTACGCCGGCCACCATTGCACCGCCGCCTCGTGATGATGTATGTTGGTTCCATCCGTCGTCGATCTTTTCATGGGTCACCAGACGAGTTTCGGTTACCCGATTCTCGTCCCAGAAGAAGTCACGCTCTCCTTGGGTCATTTCCTTAGATATTCAATCATCATTGCTGAGAGTCACTCACCCCAGTCTCATACCACGTTTAGCGTCGAATTCCACAAAGAGGGCAGAGGGGTCGGGTCATGTTTGTTTGGCCTGCTCTTTCCGTGTTAGGGTGATAACATATGACTTCATTTCTTAATATTTGAAGAAAAATGAAGAATTCGCAACAACCAAGCATGAATTCCCTACCTTGGATTCATTGTCATTGGGAAATAAGAATATAAATTTTAGGAAAATGTTGTCGGCATTCAACAACGACGGCGCTTCCTCCCTTATTCCGATTGGAGATCATATGATAAGTTATCTGTCGTTGGTGGAATAAGTCCTTCATTGGGAGGAGCGTTCTCCATTGGAGAGAACAATTTTCTCCCAAATTCTCCCCTCTTCCCAGATCCAAAAAAAAATGAGTCCCTCCACAAAATATTTCATTTATGATATTATTTAGTTGTTGGCACATATTTTAAAAAGATTCAAAATTATAAAATTAATTAGGATAGACCAACTTAATCAATGTGGAGCTATCCTAATTAACTCTTTAATTTTGAACTATTTTGAAATGTGTGCCAAAAACTAAATAATATGATAAATCTATTATTTTGTGGAGGGACTCAATTTCTTTTTGGTGGATCTTTGGAAGAGGGGATAATTTGGGAGAAACTTGTTCTCTCTAATGAAGAACGCTCCTCCCAATGAATGACTTCTTCTGCCAATGACGATCAACTTTTCCTTTGATCTCCAACTGGAACAAGGGAGGAAGAGTCGTCCTTGTAGACAATTGATGACATAGTCCTCAACTTCTTCAACTTATTTCTCAATGTCAATGAATCTAAGGTAGGGAATTCATGCTTTGTAGTTTCACATTCTTATATTTTCTTTAAAGATTAAGAAATGAAGTCGTATGTTATCACCCTAACACAGAGGGCATGGTCCAAACAAACACATCCTGACCCCTCCTCCATAATTGTGGAATTAGACGCTGAATGTGGCTTGAGACCGGGGTGATTGACTCTCAACACCGATGATTTATAATCGAAGGCAATGACGTGGGGAGAGGGCGACTTCTTCCGGAACAAGAATTGGGCCACCAGAACACGTCTTGTGGCCCGCAAAAAGATCGACTACGAATGGATCAATCGGTGTGATGGTACATAGAGGAGATAGACGGGCGTGAAGTGTGGTGGAGGATATTTGTACATACTCTTCAGTTAGGATTTCCGTGGTGGACAATACTAGAGATTCTCTTCACCTTTCAGTTGTTTTTCCCCTTTTAGTATCCTAGGTTGTGTGTGAGTGAGGACAAAACACACTGGAAAGGACATGTGTTGGCCTGTGGGAACAATAATTAGTCATATGACTTGTTCGTGCATGGATGTTATTAATATTTTAATGACTTATTATATACTCCCTTTACTTATTTTATATGAAATGTTCATAATTTGTGTGAAATATTAATGTTTTAATATTAAGTATAATTTTTGAGCATTTTTTAGAAGTAGTCCACTTGAGTCAGTTTAATGTTTTACTAATAACTATCACTATACTGATCAAAATTTTGTGGTTATTGTTTTGTAGGATTATCCTTTTAACATAAAACATTTCATTAGAAGGTACCATGAGCCAATTATTCCATTGGAAGAGTCTTATGGTCCTCACAAACAAGCCCAATGAATCTATGAACAAACTGGACCAGACTTGAAGATTGATTTACTAGGCTCAATCCAGAAGTCCAAAACATTAACTCTCCACAATAATTAGGGGGACACAACATGAAATCTTGGATAAAAATTTCAATCCCCAAATCTAAGTACAATGGGCCCAAATGAAGCTTTAAAGTCCAGCCCACTATTCTGGACGAGAAATAATATCAGTATAGTATTCATGACATAGCTCATGTGGTAAGCATCTAACCGAGCTAAGAGTTTTCAGTGTGAAAGAGGAGATATATGTGGAAGAATTTTTTCAAGATACCATTCGGATTTGAAGGCATATTCCTGTTCTAAAACCCATTCACATTCTAAAATTAAAAAATACTGGATTGAAATGGACAATTTTACTTTGTTTAATCAACTGGACATACCTTTTGATCCTTAAGTCCAAATGACTCCCAATTTTCCGAGTATTCGGACAACGTTATTATATAAAACTTTGAGGAAGGAGATTTTTCAAGGTTCGGCTGTCATGATGTCCATATCTGCGAGCCAAGTGGAGGGGTATTGCTGGAATGTAAACAGTCTACTACTTGGGCTATAAATACGCTCCCCTTCTCTCCTTGAGAGGGGATGGAATTTCAGAAGAGAGGAGATTATATTGGCACGACCAAAGCCTTGAAAAAGGCTTGGGAGGACCTTCCATACTCATTTTTTCACTTTAGTTACCTTTACTCCTCTCTTTGTTTTCACTTAATTTCGTGTTCTTCGTTTTTGTAATTTTGTTGGTCTCTTTCTTTGTAATTCTGTTTCAATGCAAGATACTTCTTCAATATCTCTTATTCTCATCCAACTTCTGTAGTTTAATATTTATGCTCTTAAAATAGATTAAATTCAGTTCAATCCCCTTCCCATATTTAGCTTCCTCATTCAATTGAATGTTCATTTTTAATTATCATCGTTGTTCGTGTTTGTGTGTCGACATACCACTCTTTTCTTATCCCTTTCTTTTTCTTCTCTTATTAATTTATAATCATAATAATTATAACCAGATTATTAAACAACCAAATGGATGAGTAAATCTCTCATTGGGGAGTGTTATAATTTAGGTATGTTATGTGATTGAGATCTTCTTCTCGATGAATACTCTTTGAATTAACATTGTGTATGTTGGACATAACATGTCATGGATTAATGACTTGTTTTGTTTAACATGTGGTTTCCATGGATTATTGGAACCATAAATACACAACCATAAATAAGATATTATTGAGATTAAAACCTTAAGTTAAGTTTAGTCTTGGTTTAATGTCTTAACACTTAGGAATTCTAATCAACACCATCTTGTGACATGGGTGTTAATTTAAATGCAATATAAAGGAATGTTCAAGGATATCACAAGCTTAACTAACCTAATGATGAACTCACCCCAATCATTATAAATTTGTTAAATCAATCATAATAAATTAGTAATTTTAAATAAGCTCTGCAAACAAGCCCCTCCAATCAGAATACAATTAACTAAAAACAATCGACTATTACGAAGTACCATCGCCAAGGATTCGACCCGAGTGCTACTATACAATTAGTAGAGCACTGAAACCTTGACCGGTCGATAGGTGACAATCGGATGTGCATTTCAAATGGCGCTGTTGCCGGGGATGTTGCTTTAATTATTTGTTAGTTTCTGGTTATTGTAATAAAAAACCAAAAAAACAAAATTTTAAAAAGAAATTGAAAAAAAAGCACAAAGAAAACCTCGTCTTCCTCTTAAAAATCATAAAATGAAAAAATAAAAAGAAAAACTCATCTTCCCCTTTCTTCCAAAATCTCTTTGAATTCCCCATAGTCTTCCAAACAATCCCACATATTTGTTTGAACCTGAAATTGAGCGAACACTCTGCCAACTTAGGAGGAACATCAGAGATACTCAAATTATTCAAGAACCAGTCCTTGTCCAACCAGTTGAATTTGAACAGGCCAATCCTAGGGAACAATCCCTTAAATAACTCGCTACCCCTGATATGAATTAACAACCCCTTGGTATTAAATATACAAACATAGAGGATGACTTCGAACTCAAATCATTTTTTATTCATCTTCTTCCTCATTTCCACGGGCTAGCCAGTGAGGATCCACATCCCCACCTTAAAGAGTTCCAAGTAGTGTGGTCTACCATAAAGCCTCAAGGGGTTTCTGAATAACAAATCAATCTCTGAGACTTTTCCTTCTACCTAACTGACATTGATAAGTCATGGCTCTACTACCTTCCTCCTATTTCTATAGCTACATGGAATGACATGAAGCGACTCTTCTTAGAGAAATTCTTTCCTGCTTCTCGTACTGCTTCTATCCGAAAGGAAATAAGTGGTATTCGTCAGTTCCCAAGTGAATCACTCCATGAGTACTGGGAGAGGTTCAAAAAGCCTGTGGAAACATTCCCAAATCATCAAATCCCTGACCAACTCTTGATCCAATACTTCTATGAGGGGTTATTGGCTATGGAGAGATCTCTCATTGATGCCGCAAGTGGTGGTGCTCAGGTTGATAAATCTTCTGTAGCTGCAAGAGATCTCATAAGTAACATGTCTGCAAACACACAACAATTCCATATTCGAGCACATTCTCAAGTCAAACAAGCCCATGATAGTCAATAAATTGAGCCAAAAAAAATGACCAATTGGATGAGTGAACTTACAAGTCCTGTGAGACAACAAGCTGTGGCTATCAGATTCCCAACCTTGTCTTCTCCACAATCAATGTTTCCTGGACCTGTCAAAAACTGTGGAATCTGCAACTCTCCATCTCATCCAACTGGCACATGTCCACAACTTCAAGAGGATCAATCTGATTCATCTGGACCAATGGAGCTCAATGTAGCATATGCTCAGCGGAACACCAATCCTCAACTATCAGGTCAGTTTGTTAGAAATTTCAACCAACCTCACTCTGAGCCCTTCTCCTCTAACATTATCCAAGGATTGAGGTATGGTAACCCCATGTCTCGCCCCCCTCAATTCCCTCCTCAAAACCCAAATCAATTCCAATATGGTCAAGGTGGTGGTAACTTCCATCAACCTTATCCTTTTGTTCCTCAACCTCAAAGGAACAATCCTCCTCATTGATTCTATTATCCTAGTGAGCCTTTCCAATTCCAAAACCAATACAATCGATTTCCTAAGAACCAAAATCATGGCAATCCCAATCCAGGACAAGCCTCTTCTTCCATGAAACCATGGGAATGTTTAGTGGAAGATCTTGCCACCTTCACCCGTTCTAGTCTCATGAACATTGAAACCCAAATCGGTCAACTTGCATCCCACCTGATCCAGCAACAACAATCAATGTCTTCCCAACTCCCAGCTCAACCATTACCCAACCCCAAGGGTAATGTAAGTGCAATTGCATATAGATCAAGAAAGAAACTTGCTATGCCTCAAGATAAATCCCAAAACCCTCCTTTGAATTTTGACATAGAAAATGAAAAGAAAAAGAAAATTGAAAAGGAATTTGAATCCATTACATCACCTACTTCTATTCCACTTAGGAACCCAATTATTTTTCCTCAAGTTGTTTCTAATACAGGGAAGTCCTTTGAACCTGATCCTGAAATGCTTTTCATGTTTAGATGTGTTGAAGTCAACATTCCCCTATTAGATGCCATAAAACAAATTCATATGTATGCCATGTTTTCAAGGAGTTGTGTACCCACAAGTGGAAACTTAAGTCCTTTGAAAATGCTTCCACCCAGCAGTCCATACCCATTAAGTGCAAAGATCCAGGTACCTTTACCATTCCATGCCAAATTGGAAGTTCCAACTTTGATGATGCACTCATAGACCTAGGAGCCTCAATTAATGACATGCCCAAATCCATATTCTCCAACCATGGTCTAGGTCTCTTGCACCTAATAGGTGTTGTCATTCAGTTAGCTGA
This sequence comes from Viscum album, assembly GCA_963277665.1. NCBI lineage: Eukaryota > Viridiplantae > Streptophyta > Magnoliopsida > Santalales > Viscaceae > Viscum > Viscum album. The sequence goes on from OY728141.1 coordinate 1,018,164,268, forward strand.
TCGAAGCACAACCAGTCCTGAGAGAATAATTGAGGATGTCCTTGTCCGAGTCAATGATCTTATCTTCCCTGCTGATTTCTATTTTCTTTACATGGAAGGTGAGATGAACTCTTCTCGATCTCCCATAATTCTAGGAATACCATTCCTCATGACTACGAGGACCATGATTGATGTCCATTCAGGCATCCTATCCATGGAATTCGGTGACCAACTCATCAAGTTCAACATTTTCCAAGCCACGTGATACCCATCTGAGGATCACACTGCATTCTCAATCCATGCTTATGAGGACACTTCTAAGATTCAATTGAACACCAATCCACCAAGGTCTTCATGTTCTAATGACATAGGATCTTGTGAAATTTTCACTATGATTAACCAAGTTATAAATGGTGATGTTGATGTGGACCTCTCATTCATAGACTCCATCAATCTAGAGGAACTTGGAAACTCTCTTGAATCCCATCTCAACTCTAATCTCTACTGCTCCACCTTGGACAGTATTAAGGAAAATGAATCTGAAGCAACTGAAGTCCCTTCTTCTATTCTTGAGTTGTCTATCCCAAAAGTGAAAGATGAGACTGATTTGAAACCTCTTCCTACACACCTGAAATATGCATTCCTCTTCCATGATCACTCATATCTTGTCATTATATCTACCACACTTATTGAAACCGAGGAGTCCAAACTTGTTCAAGTGTTAGAGGAAAACAAACAATCCTTAGGTTATACCCTAGATGACATACCAGGAATCAACCCTGCCCTTTGCAAGCATCACATTCATCTGGAGGAGACATCCAAACCAGTTAGACAACCCCAAAGAAGACTTAATCCACTCATACTTGAGGTAGTCAGGGAAGAGATCACCAAGCTTCTTCAAGCTGGTATTATCTACCCAATTTATGATAGTGAATGGGTTAGTCCAATTCAATTTGTACCTAAGAAGGGTGGGATAACTATTTTCACAAATGAACATGGAGAGGTAGTCACAACTTGAGTGAAGAAAAAATGGCGTTTGTGCAACGACTATAGGAAATTGAATGTGGAAACCCGAAAAGATCACTACCCTCTTCCATTCCTTGATCAAATTCTAGAACGATTGTCCAGAAAGTCACACTATTTTTTTCTTGATGGATACACCGGCTATTTTCAAATCCCAATCTCACCTCAGGAAAAAGAAAGGACTACTTTCACATTCCCCCTTAGAACATATGCATATATAAGAATGCCTTTTGGACTTTGTAATGCTCCTGCAACATTCTAAAGGTGTATGATGAGTATCTTTTTAGAATTCATAGAGAACTGTATGGAAGCCTTCATGGAATACTTTACAATTTATGGCGAGTCATTTGAGTCATGCTTGCATTCACTCTCTCCAGTCCTTCAATAGTGTGTCAAGTGTAACCTTGTTTTAAATTTTGGAAAATGTCACTTCATGGTTGAAAATGGGATTGTTCTAGGGCACATAGTTTCAAAATATGTTATTGAAGTTGATCTTGATAATATTGAAGTGATCCAATCACTTCCTCAACCCACTTCTATTCGATACATCTGATCATCTGTCGGTCATGCTGGTTTTTATCGGCGATTCAACCATAACATTAGTAAATTTTCTCTCCCTCTCACTCATTTTCTCCAAAATGATGTCTCTTTCTAGTTTGATGAGTTTTTCAAGAGAGCCTTCATTGAACTCAAAACTGCTCTTACATCTGCCCCGATAATCCAACCCCCAGATTGGTCCTTACCCTTTGAATTGATGTGTGATGCTTCTGATAGAGCTGTTGGGGTTGTTCTTGGTCGAAGAAAAGAAAAGATTCCTCATGTCATCTATTATGCATCAAAAATAGTGGATGAAACTAAATATCACTACACTATCACTGAAAAAGAACTTCTAGCAGTGCTTTTTTCCTTAGATATATTCTGGTCCTATCTCTTAGTTCACAAAATCATCATCTTCACAGACTATTATGCTATAATGTTCCTACTCAAGAAAAGTGATTCCAAACTGTGGCTAATAAGATGGATCCTAATGCTCCAAGAGTTTGACCCTTGAAATCAAATATAGACCTAGAAAAGAAAACCCTATGGCTGATCACTGGAGTAGAATTTCTAATTCTTCTCATTCAAAAATCATCGATCCAGAATTCCCTACTGATCACCTTTTATCTATCACTCCAAAAATACCATGGTATGTCCCAATTTTAAATTACTTGGTTTCTGGTGTTTTTCCTGAAAATTTTTCAAAAGAACAAAAAATGAAGATGAAATGTGATTCAAAATACTATTTTTGAGAAGAAAATAAACTTTGGAAAACTAGGAAAATCATGGTAATTAGGAGATGTGTTGATGAAAATGAGAATTCTTCTATCTTAGAATTCTGTCACTCACTTCTTTGAGGTGGCCACTTTGGACCCCAAAGGACCTCCTGAATGGTCCTAGACTCTAGATTCTTTTGGCCTTCACTCTTCAAGGACTCACATCAGTTCTTTCAATCATGTCCCACTTGCCAAAAGTTTGGCACAATCTTCAAAAGATATTAAATGCCCCAAAATCCATTAGTCATTTGTGAAATCTTTGATGTTTGGGGCATCGATTTAATGGGACCATTTCCCCTTTCCAATGGATTCTCATACATTATTCATACGGTCGATTATGTTTCAAGGTGGGTTAAGGCCGAACCCACTAGGAAGGATGATTCTCATAATGTTACTGAGTTCCTAAAGAATCACATCTTCCAATGATTTGGCACACCACGTGCTTTGATCAGTGACTTAGGAACCCATTTTTGTAATATAACCATAGAAGCTCTTCTGAAAAAGAATGAGGTTGTACATAAAACTTCAACTGCATATCACCCTCAAACAAATGGCATGGATGAACTCTCTAATAGAGATGTGAAAAGGGTACTTGAGAGAATTGTTAAGCCCATCAGAAAAGATTGTCTTGAGAGACTTGGTGAAGCCCTTTGGGCTTATTGAACTTCCTATAAAACACCCATTGCGATGTCTACTTTTAGGCTAGTTTATGGTAAAGCATGTCACTTACCAGTTGAAATCCAACATAAGTCTTTTTGGGCTGTGAAAACATGTAATTTTGATTGTGAAAAATCTGGTGAAGAATGATTGTTGCAATTGGATGAACTGGAGGAGTTTCGACTTGAATCCTATGAGAATTCCAATCTGTACAAAGAGATGGCTAAGGTACTCCATGACAAACACATCCTGAGAAAGGTATTTCATGAAGGTTAAAAGGTAATTCTCTTCAATTCTCGATTTCAGATTCACCCAGGTAAGCTTAATTCTTGTTGGGAAGGTCCTTTTGTTATTACTAACGTTTACCCATTTGATGCAGTGCAAGACCAATACCCCTCTTCCAAAAAGACATTAACTGTAAATGGACATCGGTTGAATCATCACCATGAGAGGACATGAAATCCTGGAACAACATAAACTTCCATTGGAATCACAGTAGACCCACCACTGGATGGAGATGGCAACCCACCAAATCCAAACTAGGGGGCACGTCTTTTCCTTTGACTCTTCTTCTCCCTCTCTCCCTATCTCTCTATTTCTTCTTCCTCCCTCATTCTCATTTTGTTTTTCTTACCACTTTCCTCATTATTTTTTTTCCTTTTTACTCTTTCTCTTTTGTGTGGGTGTGTCTTTATAAAAAATTAAAAGAAACATAAAAAAAATTTAAAAAACAAAACCAAAGACTCAAAATTACTCACCATTTAATTTTTTAATTTTGTCCAACCATTTTGGGGTGTCAATTGGTATGTTTTATTTCAAAAATATTTTGTTTTCATCATAAAATTGGATAATAAATCTTGTGTCAAAACCAAAAAAATTTGAATGCTCTATTTTTTCTTTGGGAAATGGTTTTCCCAAACCGTGAGGAAAACATTTGCTTTCATGCCAAGGCCACTTATGGCCATATTTTCAAAATGTGTGTTTTCACCCCCATTTGTGAGTCTTTTGTTTGTGAACCTTCGAGCTGAATGTCCTACCTTAGTGTGTATTAATATGATAGAGTCATTTTCTGAACCACATGAGAATCACAACAGCGAAATAGCTTCCCATTTCCCTTACATTAATCATCCTTTTTAAAGCCCCTTCAAGCCTATGAAAACTTTTTCTTTGATAGCCACATTACAATCCCAATACTTTATCCCACCCAATATCAACATGGATTTGCATTGCATAAGTTTTTTAAATTTTAGTGTGGGGGGGAATGGATTTCATTTTTAGGTATCATTTCCTTACTTTCCGGTGTGTTATCATCTGCTTGAGGACAAGCATCCATTTCAGTGTGGGGGAGAGGTTTTCATTAAGTGTGTTTTTGGGAATGTAATGAACTTCTATTAATGTAATTTTTTAAATGTTATTGACAAGTGTTCAAAAAAATGATGAAAAAAAATCACAAAAACAATCAAAAAAATCACAAAAATGGGTTGTGTCTTGGGTAGGTCAAAAATCACTTTTTCTCAACCTTTGATATTGTTATAACTATTACAATTAGTGTTGTTAGGAGATAAAACATGGGTTGGGATATGAGTGTGAGATCTGTTTCAAGGTCAACATTCGAAAAAACAATGAAAAAAAAGAAAAAAAGGAACACTTTCATTATATTATTTTTGGAAGAAGTTTTGTGTTTTGTAAATATTTAATCATCTAATTGCCTTCATATTTTCTTCCTCTACTGTTTCTTTCTTCCCACAATCATTCCCTTGTAAATATGTGTTTTCATTTCCATCCATGTTTTATTTCAAAAAAATGTGCATTGCTTTTTCTATGTTGGTATTTTAACCCTCTTCTTCTCTCT